>RJWH01000786.1:209406-519290 GCA_004363575.1 Solenodon paradoxus | reverse complement strand
TATGTACCTCATCTTCTTTATCCACTCCTCTGTTGATGGGCATTTAGGTAGTTTCCTTCCAGCTCTTAACTATTGTAAATTGTGCTGCAATGAACATGGGGGTGCATATATCTCTTCAGATAAGTGTTTATGTCATTGGGATAAATGCCGTGTAGAGGAATAACTTGATCATATGGAATTTACATTTTCAATTCTTTTGAGGACTCTCCATACTGCTTTCCAGAATGGTTGCACCACTTTACATTCCCACCAACAGTGAATTAGTTTCCTTTTCTCCACATCCTCTCCAGCACTTATTACCTCCATCTTTTTGGATAATAGCCATTCTTACCAGCGTGAGGTGGTATCTCATTGTTTTGATTTTCATTTCCCCGATGACAACGTAGAGCATCTTTTCATGAACCTGCTGGCCATTTGTATGTCTTCCTTGGATAGGTATCCATTAAGGTCGTCAGCCCATTTGTTGATTGGATTGCTTGTATTTTTGTTGTTCAATTTTTTTAGTTCTTTGTATATCTTAGATATTAACCCCTTATCTGAAGTGTGAGAGGCAAATATCTTTTCCCATTCAGTTGGGTGCCTTTTTATTATGTAATGGCTTATTTATTTTGGATTTTATTTGCCTTGCAATGGGAGTTGAGTTGCCAAAGATATCTCTTAGGTCTATGTCTAGTAATGCTTTGCCTCCAATCTCTTCTATGTGTTTGATGGTTTCTCGTCTTATGTCTAGGTCTTTAGTTAATTTTGAGTTAATTTTGTGTATGGTGGTAGGTAATGGCCTCGTTTTAACCTTTTGCATGTGACTATCGAGTTCTCCCAGCACCATGTATTAAAGAGGCTTTCCTTGCCCCATTGTAAGTTTTGGGCTCCTTTGTCAAAAATTAGGTGTAAATATATAAGTGAATTTATTTCTGGACTTTCAATTCTGTTCCATTGATCTGTCTTTCTGTTTTTATATCAATACTATGCTGTTTTAAGTATTATTGCTTTGTAGTAAAGTTTGAAGTCAGGGAGTCTGACCCCTCCGTTGTTGGTTTTTTTGTTTTTGAGGACTTTTTTTGCTATCCTGGGATGTTATTCGTTTCAGATCAATTTCATTATTTTATAGTTGTCACCTCTGGTTAGGTGTATTCCAAGGTATTTCATTTTTAGGGATGCAATTGTAAACGGTATTGTTTTCTTCAGTTCTCTTTCTGTATTTTTATTGTTGGCATACAAAAATGCAACAGATTTTTTAATATTAATGTTGTAGCCTGCAACTTTACTATATTTGTTATTTCTAGCAGCTTTTTACTTGATTATTTGGGGCTTTTCTGTGTATTATGTCATCTGCGAAAAGTGATAGTTTCACTTTTTTTCCTGTTTGGATATCTTTTTCTTGTCTAATTGCTTTGGCCAGGATTTCCAGCACTATATTGAATACTAATGATGAGAGTGGACATCCTCGATTGCCCCTGATCTTAAGGGAAAAGTTTTCAGTTTTTCTCTGTTGAGTACAATGTTGGCTGTGGGATTGTCATATATATATAGCCTTAATCATGTTGAAGTACGTTCCCTCTATACCTATTTTTGTAGGGTTTTTAACATAAAAGGGTGTTGAATCTTGTCAAATGCTTTTACTGCATCTATTGAGATGACCATGTAGGTTTTTTCCCTTTTTTATTGATACAGTGTATCACATTTATTTGCATATGTTGAACCATCCCTGCATCCCTGGAATAAACCCCACTTGATTATGGTGTATGATTCTTTTTATATGTCGTTGAATTTGATTTGCTAGTATTTTGTTGAGAATTTTTGCATCCGTATTCATTAAGGATATTGGTCTATAGTTTTCTTTTTCAGCGCAGTCTTTATCTGGTTTTGGAATCAGCATAATATTGGCATCATAAAAGTGTTCGGAAGTTTTCCCTATTCTATTTTTTGGAACAGTTTAAGGAGGATTGGAATTAATTCTTTGAATACTTTGTAGAATTCACTGGTGAAACCATCTGGTCCAGGGCTTTTGTTTTGGGGAAAGTTTTTTTAATCACTGTTTGAATTTCCTTGCTTGTGACTCATCTGTTCATCGTTTCTAGTTTTTCTCTGTTTATTTTTGGGATATTGTACCTTTTCAGAAATGTGTCCATTTCTTCTAGGTTATTCTGTTGTTGCCATATAGTTGTATGTAGTATTCTCTTATAGTCCTGTATTTCAGTTGTATCTGTTATAATTATTCTTTTTTCATTTTTTATTCTATTTGTGTTTTCTCTCCTCTTTTATGAGTGGCTAATGGACTATTTTTTTAATTCTTTCAAAAAAACAACTTTTGGATTCATTGATGTTTTGAATAGTCTTTCTGATCTGTATTTCATTGATTTCTGACCTTGTCTTTATTATAATTTCTTTCCTTCTGTTGGATTTAGGCTTCTGTTTTTCTGCTTTTTCTATTTCCTTTGGGTGATGGCTTAGATTTTTCATTTGTGATTCTTAATGTTTTCTGAGGTAGGATTGTATTGCTATGAATTATTACTGCTTTTTGAATCCCATAGATTCTGACACATCATTTCATGTTCATTTGATTCCAGATATTTTAAATTTCTTCCTTAATTTCCTCTTTTATCATTGGTTGCTCAACAATATGTTGTGTAATCTCCACTCTTGCAGTTTTCCTCTCTCCTTTTGGTTGATCTCTAGTTTGATGCCATTGTGGTCTGAAAAGATGCTAAATATGATTTCAGTATTTGAAATTGTACTGAGACATGTTTTGTGTCTCAGCATATGGTCTATCCTTGAGAATGTTCCATAAGCACTTGAGAAGAATGTGTTGTCTATAGTTTTGGGGTGATGTACTCTATATCCCTATTAGGTCCAGCTCTTCTATTTTGTTGTTTAAAGATCTTGTTTCTTTGTTGATTCTCTGTCTGGCTTTTACTGAAAGAGGAGTACTGAAGTCCCCTACTATTGTGTTGCTATCAGTATCCTTATTTAGATCTGTTAATTTTTGCTTGATATACTTGGGTGCTCCTTTATTGAGTGCATAAATGCTAATAAGTGTTAAGTCTTTTTGTTGCATTGCTCCCTTTATCATAAAATGTCCATCTTTATGTTTTTAAAATTTTTTTGGTTGAAATACTACCTTATCTGATATGACTATAGCTGCTCCTGCTCTTTTGGATTTGGCATTAGCTTGGAGTACCGTGTCCCATCCATCCACTTTAAGCCGTTGCTTGTCTCTCTACCTAAGATGAGTTTCTTATAGACAACACAGAGTTGGGTTATGTTTCTTAATCCATTTAGCAACGCTGTACCTTTTGATTGACAAGTTCCATTTACATTTACAGTAATTATAGACATTTGAGAACTTGCTACTGCCATTTTGATTTTCGTTTTCTGGTTATGTTGATCTCTTTGTTACTTTGTTATCTTTTTGTGAAATTTTTACTCTTTGGTTTAGCTAGTAGGGCCTCTTTTAATATTTATTGTAGAGGTGGTCGTGTGGTTGTAAACTCCCTTAGCTTTTGTTTGTTGGGAAAAACTTTAATTTCTCCCTCAAATTTGAAAGAGTTTTGCAGGGTATAGTTTTCTTGGCTGGCATTTTTTGTCCTAAAGCATTTTGAAGACATCACTCTGTTCTAGTCTGTATAGTTTCTGCTGAGAAGTCTGAGATTATTCTGATAGAAATATGTTATCTGCTTTTTTTCCCCTAATACCTTTAGAATTCTTTTCATTGTATTGGATTTTTGAGTTTCACAATTACGTATTATGTGTCTTTGGTTTTTTTTTTAGGATTTATGTAATTGGGTGTTCTGTTTGCTTCACTGACCTATATGTTTACTTGTTCTAGATTTGGGGACTTTTCAGCCATTATTGCCTTGAAGATGTTCTCTGTTCTTCTCTTTTCCTCTTCACCTTCAGGGATACCCAGTATTCTAATTTGCCTTTCCTGGTGGTGTTTCAGTGTTTCTTCATTTTTTTGCATTTAATTTCTCTTCTTCTTGGTTCCTTTCTGCATTACTAGCCTCTATATCACTAATCCTTTCCTCCATTTGGGTTATTCTGGTTCCATAACTTTCTTTATTAGTCTTAGCTTCATGAATTACCTCCTTTAAATCCTGTGTTCCTGTTAATTTTTTTCTGTAGAGCTTCAATCTCTGCCTGTTGGTGCTTACTTATCTGTTTAAGCTTTTTGTTAATCTGAATTTTCTTTTAATTCTCTGAATGTCTTTATGATTACAGACTTGAATTCTTTATCAGAGAAAACCATTCTTCCATATCTTCAAAGACAATTTCTGATGATTTTTGTTGTAATTCCATTTCCTGAGGTTTCAAGGTGTGTTGTAGTTCCCCCCCCCCCATGATTTGAAATATTGTTGATCTGTTTGTTTATTTTAATTTCTAACAGGGACCACTCTTTTTGTTTTATTTTGTGTTTTTGACCCTTACAGTCTTCTTTAGTGAGTCTTGCTGTGTCAGGAAGTGATGATGGCTGCTGGGTGGGGGTGGGCATAAGGTTGGGGGTATAGCGGTCTTCTGTGAGCATGCAGTTTTGCCTCCTGATTCGGGAGGAGTTTGGCTTGTTTTGTTGATAGAACTCTGCTGGCTGGGGTTATGTGACTTGAGTCTGCTGTCTGCGCTTATGCCCCTAGTATTCACCAAACCATTAAGGTCAAGTTCTTTCCACAGGTATTCTTCCAGGGTCTTAGCCTCTGGATCCCAAGGGGCCCAAGCCCCCAGGTGTATAGTGGAGGGTGTGTAGCACCTGTATGCTCCTGTTGTTTCTGTCTCCAATTTTCTCCTTGTGGGCTTTTTCTAGCCAAGAGCTGCCAGTAGCGTTGCTCCGTTTGACTCAGGCTTGTGGCTCCCTGCTCCGTCTGAGTTCACGCTACTAAAGGTTAGGGAGACTGCCTGTGCTCTTTCTGCAAAAGTGTGAGGCCTCAAGGGGATCGCTTCTAGCCCCTGGTGCGTGAAGACAAAGGCCTTGTACTTTTACCACTACCAAGCTCTCATTTGCGTGGTTTCCCTTTGTTAGTCAAGAGTTGCCAGCAGCGTTGCTCAGTGTGGTTCAGGCTTGCGGCTCCCTCCTCTGAGTTTGCATCACTAGAGATCAGTGGGGCTGTCCCTGCAGTCTGCACCCGGAAGAAGAGGAACTCAGCAGGAGGATCCTACTACCTCAAACCCCTGATGGGTGCTAGAGGACACCATGACTGTTTTGCACTCTTTAGAATGTCCGCAAGGCCCACGTGGGTCCAGCTGGGCTCTGGTCGGGGAAGACAGATGTCTACACTGCAAAACTCCCCTTTCTGGGGGTTCCCCTTTGCTGCTGTAGTCTTTGTTGAGTCCCCGTGTCTCTCACTCACCTGTAGAGCTGTCTGTTAATCTTCTGTTCTCCAAGTTGTTCTGGTTGATGCTGAAGCAGGAAAATCCCTTTGTGTTGGCTCCGAAAAATTGAGTTTTTTTTCCTGTGCGTCATCTCAGTGCTGCTCTCCATAGACGCCATCTTTGAATCTCTAAGCTTGAAGTTTTAACATAGGGAAGAAGAAGGTAACATGAAGCCACATAGTTCTCCACCAATAATTTATTTGGTACAGAATTTTAGACTTAGGCTATCTCAATGAGGTCTTTTTTTTTAGAAAATATCTTATGTAGATAGAAGTCCTGTATATATTTAAAGTAGACTGGCCATATGTACCATTTTAAATGGGACAGTAACGTTTTGGGTTTGCTTGTTTTTTTAAATCTTTCATATTTCCTGACTGTCCCATCATTTTAATGTAAATGTCAATCTTCCCCTGTTTCTAATAAACCAGGAGCATCTTTAATGCAGGACAAATGGGCAGTTGAGTTGCTGCCAGTCTGTTGAGGGGCCCAAAAGCAGCTGCCCTGTTTGCCCTGCGTTAAAGAGATCTTTGCCTAAACTGGCTTCAGCAGGCCTTGACCACTACTGTTTTTCCACCCCCTTTGAGGAAACAGGAGCCTGGGGGAAGAGGATACCCCACCCCACCCAACCCCGTATGCACTTGTTTCTTAGAAGAGAACAGAACCCTGCAGTGAGCCACAGGTAAGTACTCTGGGGTCATTTCTGGCACTGTGGGGGCTACCTCTGGCACTGTGGGGGGTTACTGGGCATATTTGGCCCTGGGTGAATTTTTGGACATTTCCAGCACTGGGATGGTTAAAGAGGCATGTGTGTTAGGCAGGGCATTTAGAACAGAGCATTTAAAATAAATTTGTTTTTTGCTTAAGGTACCAAAATTCCTTACAGCGGCCCTGGCCGTTTGTATCAAGTCCTGTTGGATCACATGTACTTGTTGCTGGCCTGGCTGCTGTCTCCTGCTTGGATTGTTCACCTCCTCCCATCCCCTTAGTCGCCAGCACATAACCCCATTCCCATTTGGTTTTTGCTATCCCAGTGCCTCATTTTTGTCTCAAAGAAATATGGTCAGCCTGATTTAAAGACATTTTCATGAAAGTTTCTCTTCCAACACTGCATATTTGAACAGAACCCTTATTTCACTAGCTGACTGACTGTGGCAACATTGCAGGTTAAAACAATGATAAAAATACTTCAGAACACTGACCCTCCCACAGAAGGAAAACCTCTTTTCTCAGGAAAACCAAAGATTATGAAGTTCCGTCACTGCTAGAACAAGAGCAACCCACTCCAATTAAAAAAACAATTTTTAACTTTAACATGCAAAGTATTGATTTGAAGACTAGAACTTTTTTTTTAAAGGGAAGGTGCAGGCAGTAATGAAGATGAGCAGGTAGGAAGACAAAGGAGAAGCCATTTTTATTTTGTTTTAGTTGTTATCATTGGTTGCTTCCCCCCTCCTCCCACCCCTCCAGGCCCGGGACTTGAACCCAGGGGTATATGGCTTATGTGGCTTGCCCCTTAGTTGACTGGCCTAATCGCTGCTCCACTAGGGCACACCAAGAGCAGCACATCTTAAAACTAAGAAAATTTCCAGTTGTTAATGTTCTCTGCTCAGTCTCGGGGCCAGGAGTGTCACAGGCACACATTATTCCTGTCTTAGTACCTATGTCTCATATGTACTCTTCTCACTGTCATAAGTAGATCTTGATCACAAACCAAATGAGCTGAAATTAGGGGTAGCCAAGATGCAGGATTTCAGTTTGTAACGTCTGTATCAGTTGCCTACTGCTAAGAAATAAGCTATTACTAACAAAACATGTTTGGCTTAGGAGTCTTGCACAAGGGCCAAAATCAAGGTAGCAACTACTCTTATCTGGAGGCTCATTTAGGAAAAGATCTAATTCTAAGTTCCCTCAGTTTTATAGAGAGAATTCCTTGTGACTGTAGAAGTAATAGCAATTGTTTCTTCAGAGCTAGTGATGGAAGAGTCGTGCTGCCGAAAAGTCTCTTGCTTCAAGGAAGGCCTAGGCCTCACCAAATTAAGTCAGATCCGTGTGGTCTGATTCACTTAATTCAGTCAACAAAGGACCATAGTCATGTCTGTAAAAATACTTCCACTTTTACCCTACTGTAGCAGTTAGAAGGTCACAGGCCTTCTTCCCACACTAAGGAGAGGAAATTACACAAAAGCATAGATACTAAAAGGACAAGTCTTATCAGGTTATAGGGCCACTTTAGATTATGTCTGCTGCATCTCTGTGATTAACTCCATCCCACTACCACTCACCCCTGTCTTCCCCCATCTCAGTACTTTGGAAGAACCTTGATAGAACTATGTTTTTATAAAGAAACAAGTTAAGTTACTCTCTTTCAAACATTTTACTATTTTGTAAGTCATAAATACCACAATTCCAGATTTGGGCAGGAGGTCAAGTCTGGGCTTCAGATAAGCTGGGCCATCATTAGCACAAAAGACTTTTGGAAAGTGTATTAGATACAATCAGCTAGAAAAGAGTAGATGAAAAAAGAAGTGTGAACAACAGAACCTCAATATCTATTTGGTTAGGGGGGCAGACAAATAAACTAGTCAACAATCAAGAGAGAATGAGATTCTAATTTCCTTTAGAATTTTCCAGAGATAAGAGTGCAAGTGGGTTGACATAAATGGTTTGGTAAGAAAATAGAGGTAATGAGAGTTTAGCAATGAAGAGGTGAAAATTAGAGTTAACAAGTATTCAGGTCTGAAAGCCTGAGTTCCAGTCTCCTCCAGTACTAGCATGCAGAAGCACCCAGGAGAATTTGAAAAGCACAGATGTGTGAGTCTTACCCCAGGCTGTTGGAATCAGGATCTCCATAATTGGGTCAGGATAACAGTATGTTTAATTTATTTATTTTTGATTCTTTTCTTTGCTTGCGTGTTATTGGTTTGTTGTTTTTGTTTTTTTTTTTCCATTTGTAAACGCCCCAGATGGTGTCTTGATGGCAGCTGCAGTGCAAATGACTAGTCTAATCTGTTTAGTCATGTGACAATGCACAAGTAACATTACTGAAAGACTCAGAAGTTCCTCACCGACACAACAGAGATAATTAAATTATTTCCCTAGTTCCATAACTCCAAGGTTTAATGCAAAGAATGCCTCTCCCTGAGCAAGTTTCATGGCCACTGGAAATCATGCTGATGATGAAGACATCCTTGTAACAAATGCTTTTCTAAATAACAAAAGATGCAAACATGTTTTCCAGGATAAAGTTTCAGTTTTTAAAAGTTTCATCAAATTCAATTTCTTTTTAGTAATATTTGATATTAAACACATCATAACAAAGTATTAAAAAATGATTTGCCCTGCTCCCTTAAGGTTTTGAGATTTTTATACTTTAAAAATAGAGTTCTGTCCTGCAGTTGATTTTGGATTAAAATGATGGTTATTTCTCTACAACAATCTCCTGCCTGCCTGCTCTCCAGCCTGTCAGCACCACTTTTGAATCCCATAACACTTGTCCCTGTCTTCGCCCTCTCAGATATGGCATCCCCATGCACCTAAGAGTCATTTGGTGTCCTCCCCTCATCCCCATCCCTACTCAACCCAGTTAAATCCTTTGACAAAAAAAATTTACATAAACTCCAAAATATTTAGAGTCCATTTACCTTCTCTTCATCCAGACTCTTGTCCAGAGCACGACTATCTCTTGTACTAGAGTAGCTTCATGCCACTTCTCCCCACTTTCTTTATTTGCCCATTTCCAGTCAATTTACATGGTAGTATATATTATCCTTTTAAAGTCAAATTATTTCCAATGTCTCCTACAAGCTTCCCATTGCACTTAAAATTCAAATTCCTATCATGTTAGTAAGATCTTTTATGTTTTGCTATGCCTTCCTCTACCAACTCATAATACTTCCTGCCTCATTCATTACCCTGGAACCTCTGGTAGACCTGGTGACTTGAACAAATGATTTCCTGCCTTTGCTCATTGAATTTCTTCTGCCTAGAGTGCTCTCTTTGCCTATTAGCTCCATATCTTTTCAGAGGTTTTGAGGGTCTCCTCTTTAGAGAGGTGCACTCTGGCCATCGTCCTGTTTTTCTCTGTCCTCAGTCCCTTAACTGTGAGTGCTGTGAAAGAAATAATTTCCACTATATTATTTTCTGTTTCCTAGCCCTTTCATCTGTCTCATGAGCCTCATGATGGCAGACTTTTTCCTGTTGTATCTTGTACTCAGTGCAGAGCCTGGCACATGGTGGTTAAAATATTTGTTGAAAATGTTTAAGTGAATGAATAATAACGAATGCTGTCAAACAGAGTCCAGAGATTTCCTTTTTCATTCTTTTTGTTGTTATTTTAAGTCAAGCATGGTGACCACAAAACTTTGTTTCACCTGTCATGGACTTATTAGCCAAACATTTCAAATCTAAAACATTGAACTTCACAAAATGATTGACCTAGGCACGCCCTGGCAACCTAGCGGTCTAGTACACCTTTGGCAGAGTCCACATACATCCCAGGATCCTGGGTTCGAGACCTGAGGCCAGGGAAAACCACCTACATGAACAACTAGGTAAAAAGATGACGTGCAGTGCTTCCTCCTCTCTCTGTCTGCCTGCCTGCTCACTTTCATTCCTGCCTGCACCTTTCCTTTAAAAAAAAAAAAGGGGGGGAACCTTAGTTTCAGAAACTGGTTTTCCTTGTGAAGCTTCTTTATGAGGTTGTTCTAGTCTAGCAGATGGTTGTGGGTGGATGGTAGTTGAAAATAGGCCTTGTTTTAAGATTCCCAGAAGCTGTTTTTCTGCTTGTATTTATACAGAATTAGCAGTTGTGCTCAAGCTTAAGAAAATCTGGGAGCAGACTGGATAGCTGCTGGATTTATCTGTTTGTGAGCTAGAAATATTTCTTTGTCAGTGATAGCTATAAGACTCATATCTGCGGCTTGTTAGTAATCAATATTTTCATACACGCTATGCATGCACTTTGTCAAAAACCAAATTTCAGCATAGTTTTCAGGAATATAGTGACTTATCAAAGCTTTCTACTTGAACTATTCTGGAGAAAGGATGCTGGTTTATGCCAAAGCCCCAGTGGATGTTTGCCCGAAAATGTAAATACATTTGCACCGAGCTGTTGATGTTTGACACAGTTCTCTTACAGAGAGTAGTTTGACTTGGGGTTAATTTTTCATCTGTAAAGCATTCTGTCCTTGTTGCTCTAGAGAGTGGTGTGTATTGGAAGCTACCTAAGTGCCCATCATCACATGAATGAATAAAGATGTGGTATATACACACAATGGATTACTGCACAGTACCCCCCAAAAGATGAAATCCTGTCATTTGTGACAACATGGATGAAACTAGAGGGGACTATGCTAAGGGAAATAAATCAGATACCAGATGATCTCACTCATATGTGGAACATAAAGAAGCAAAGCAAAGGAACAGAGAAAATAAAAACCAACCCTCGGACATGAGGTTTCCAGTGAGGAGTGACGTGGTGTTTGGGGACAAGTGGTGCTGAGGTTCAACGATGATGGTGAAGAATTTGGGGTAACTTGGTGGTTGGTGGTCAGGGTGTGTTGATATATATTTGATGAATGGTGAACCTGCACATGGGCTTATATTCTTTTGTAAATCAAAGTTACCTCAATAAATATTACATTTTTTTAAAGTGGAGATTATTTTAAAAAGTGATGTTTAAAGGAAAAGGTTTTGTTTGCCCCAACTTCCATGAATGGAGGTGAAATTTGTTTCAGTGTTTATGAATGAGGAGCAGTCCTTTTTTAAAGACTTTTTTTTTGGTCTTTTTTTTTTTTAATACTGTCTTTCAGGCTAGGTTCCATATCTTTTATAAATAATAAGGAGCCCAACTGATGATATAATTTCTCTCATTTGACAAATGAAGAAGCTAGAGCCCAAGAGAGGTGAGGAAGCTTGTCCAAAATCACAAAGCTACATGATACCCAATCCGGGCCTAACCCTAGAGGTTTGCAAATTCCCATGTGCTTTCCGAATGAAAGTTATGGCCTTGATCTAACAAATGCTCATTTCCTTGGTTTAAGCTGCTAGGTCTAAATTCTAAGTTTGAAAGTATCAGATGTTACTAATGAACATTTAGATGATCCATTCTACACATTGCAGGGGTTAAGTGCCCTTAAAAACATCACGCCTTAAAATTAGTATTTTAAATGTCCAATTGCAGATAATCTTGCAGATCATCAGCTCTAAGCAGAAGTTCATTGAATTCCACAAGGTGCTTTTTAAAAACTGGTGCAACCTCTTAGGAAAACAGCGTGAAAGTCCCTCAAATAGAGATGATCCAACAATCCCGCATTTGATCCAGCAATCCCACTCTTGGGCGTATGCCCAGAGGACACAAAATCTCTAATCAGAAAAAAAATATCTGCACCCTTACAGAAGCACAGTTGCAATAGCCAAGACATGGAAACAACCCAAATGTTCATAAATAGAGGACTGAATAAAGAAGCTATATATACACAATGGAATTCTATGCAGCTACTTAAAAAAAAAAAAAAAGCAATTGTACCCTTTGCAACAATCTGGATGGAACTAGAGGAGAGAATGTTAAGTGAAATAAGAAAGAAAAAGAGACATACAGGTTGGTTTCACCCCTATGTCAAATATAATGAAATGAAACAGATAAACCACAGCAAAAACCCACAGGAGACAAGATGATAGTGGCCCAGGGGATATAAGGGGGAGGAAAGGAAAGAGAAAGTGGTGGTGGAAGAACCTAGAATGCCGGTGGTGGGTGCAGTGTGAAATATAGATTGAGATGCAATTTCAATATCCTAAAATGAATACAGCTTTGTGAACAAAGGAAAGAATTAATATTCCTACTAAAAAGAAAAAAATCTCAATCCAAACCAACATTTCAGAAATTTTGCATAAATTCTTGAATTCAGCCTAATTTCATTGGATTAAGGATATTTATTTGCATTCATTTCAATTAGATATCTAGGTATCTCTAGATCTACTTTTTGAAAATTTGTGTTAGGCTACCTGGCTTTCACAAGAGGCCTACCGTAGTACCTGGTTGGTTTTTTTGTTTGTTTGTTTGTTTTTGTTAACCAAAAGGGAGTCCAAGAGCATTTTTTTTCTTTTATGGAAAAGGTAGAAACAGTGCTGACAGCACTCGGCGTTGAGTTGCAGCAGCCGCAATAGAGGTAGCGAGTTCCCTGAGCAGCAGGAATGGAAATGTCAGCTCTTCCCTGGAGAACAACTTTCTGTTGGCTATGGCTACAGCTGTCACCCCTGGTGTTACCACGTTAGTAGTGTTTTTGCTTTTATGTGTTATTTGCTATGATTTGGTAGGTTATTTGGAGTATCCAAGAACATTACATTTTTTAACATAAATTGATAGTAATTGCTCGTTCACTGTTTACACCATTTCAACTTAGAAAGGTTTCAAAGGACGGCTCTTCTTTTGGATGAGGGGCTGGTTTGTATCTTTCGAACTAGCATTTTCACTGAAAGTGGTAAAGTAAGTGGAATTATGAAATTCTGCTAATGACATCAAGAAATCTACAAGGAAATTGTACATAAATCTGGACATGATGCCTTCTTTCTGTTTATTAATTTTTGCAAATCTGAGTTTATTATTTCATTTGGCAACTGTCTCGCACTCACTGCATTTAAAGCACTGTTGGGCACTGTTGGGGATATAACTCTAAGAGTCTTGGCACTCTGGGAAAAAAGACATAGTGCTGTGTCCCTGGGGAGGATGGAGCATCAGCCAACCTGGCTCTTGGTTCCAACTCCTTCTTCTGCCACATGGGATAGTTGAAACCCCAGTATGGTTCCCAAACTGCAGGATTTTGCATTGCTCTTAAAGATCCAGCTCCCTACACTGGCCTACACAATCCTTCTTGGCCTGCTCCCTGCCCACTTCTTTAGATCTGATTTCTAGAGAACTCCTGTGATCGCAGAAGTCTTTTTTTTCTGACTGGTATCCATCAAGTACATTCTTACCAGAGCCTTTGTAGGCTGCTCCCTTTGAAACCACCTTTCTCATATGTGCACATGACTCTATAGCTGCTTATACATGTTTCCCCACCCAACTCTTCTAAATTCTGCAGTTAAACTATTATGTCACTGTGTACTTTCATCAGAGCATATATACTACCGGATATTTTTTTGTGCATTTGTTTATTTACTTACTTGCCTGTTTCTTCTCCTTCCAGACTGCCAGTCTCATTAGAGCTGGAACAATGCCTATATTATTCCTGGTTGTATCCTCATTACCTTGCACAGCTCCCTAGAATGTAGGAGGGACTCATTAAATAGTTACTGAATAAGCAAGTGAATGAATGGTGCTAGGCTAATTACATCGGGATTTCCTGAGAAGATTAAAACAAAAGGCCAGCCAGAATTTTCAGCTATACTTCCAGAGATTTTGATTCATTCTATAATCAGTCCTAGGACTCTGGTTCTCAAACCCAGTCCCAAAATTCTAACACAAAACCAAGTAATTCCTTAGAAACTTTCACCTCCTAATACAGCCTGTTCCTGCTCTGACTGCTTTATTAGAAAGATAGTCTTGCCGCTGAGCTAGAACCTTCATCTAATTCTCACCCGTTAGTCCAAGCACTACATTTTTAAAATCAGGCAAAATATATCTTATTCATTCATCAAATTAACTATTCATCGAAGTACACCCTGGTGGAGTAGTGGTTATGTTCACTGCTTCCAGGCGGTGCATAGACCACATATATCCCAGGGTTCTTATCGCTGCGTAGCAGAGGGAATGAAAGGTGAGAGGGATGACAACCAAAATGAACAACTAAATAAAAGAAATAAAAAGGCTTTTTCCTCCTCTCTCTTCCTGCCTGCACCTTTTCTTTAATTAATAATAAATAAATAAATATTCATTGAAACCTACCGTATACCAGACAATGTTACTAAGGCGCAGTGATTCAGCAATGAGAGCATAACACTAAAGAAATTTTCCATTACTGTCTCCTTCCACCTCTACAGAGTCATTTTTCCATATTAATTAGTTTCTGATTTATCCTTCCAACTGCAAATACAAGAAAAACAAATAAAAAATACGAACTCATATTCTTGGTTTGCTTTTTACACAAAATGGAGCAAAACATTTTGCAAAAGTATATCCAAGAAATCTTTATCAGTTCAACAAGAATTTCTTCACTTTTTTTTTGACCGCATAATACTTTATTATGGAACTATATACATTCCTGGGCATTTGGGTTGTTTCCAGTCTTTTGCTCCTATAAACAGTGCTGTAATGTAGATAATAGTAAATGTCTTCTGTAAAGCGTTAGCTAGAAAACAATTTAGGATTTTTTAACTAATAAGAAAAATAAAGGATATTGTACTGATATTTATATTACACAAGAAAACAAATTGCCACAGAAGTTTTTGTTGAGGAAATTCAGAACTGTGGATGTTGAACTATAAATGCTACCTAATTTTCTTATTTTGTAAACTATTCTTAAGTGGAGTTTTTTCTTTTTCTTTTTTTTAAGGAAAGGTGCACGTAGGAATGAAGGTTAGTAGGCAGGCAGGCAGGAGGAGAGGAGGAAGAAGCACTTCATTTATTTTTGTTTTTCCTTGTACGTCTTGGTTGTTCTTTCCAACCTGAGACACGAACTTGTCCTTGGGATGTATGTGGACTACTCTATGGCAGTAGATAGTTAACCTAACTGCTACTCCCAGTGCTCACCTTTTTTAGATTTTTTTCAATCACTTAAAAATGTAAAAACCATTCTGCATTGATAGGTCATATGAAAACAGATAGTTATTTGTCAACACCAATTTAAAGCACAGTTGACGTCACTTCCTATGTGCTCAAGACTAAGGAGCTAGAGGAAAATGGCGTTTGCAACTTGGAGAGTTAAACAGTAGAGGCTGTGGAATTTTTTTCAGTCTCACTAATGTTAATATTGGAGAGTTCATTCCCACTCAGCTTCATCAGTGGAGTGTGTTTTTAAACTTTAAGGATTTTTTTTTATCTGAGAGGTGAAAAATTGCATATTGTATCTTCATGAAGGTTTAGTATAGATTTGAATACAGTGAAAGAGATTGAGTATCTTTTGATATATTTCAGGGCCACTTTTGTCCCTTCAGCAATTTTTCTAGTGGGTTATTGATCCTGTTCCTCTCAATTTCGAGGGAAACCTTATAAAATAGAAAAAATAGCACTTTATGATAGGTTTACAATTAAATGTCTTTTGAATTTATTGTACTTTTAAAAAAATTGATGTAGTCACATGTCAATTTTTAATACCTTTGGTTGAGTTAGAAAGGCTTTTTCTATTCAAAACTTTCCTCTCAACAGGATTTACTCATTGTTGTCCCTTTTTTGTAAAGGAAAGGTGCAGCAGTAGAATGACGGCTAGTAGAGGCAGGTAGACAGGGAGAGAGAGGAGGAAGAAGCTCTTTATTTGTTTTATTTAGTTGTTCATCTTGGTTGTTTCCCCCATCCCAAAACCCGGCCTCGGGTCTTGAACCAGGTCCTTGGAATGTATTTGGGAAGTGCTGTAGACCAAAGGCGGTGATCAAACCACTGCCCCACCAGGATGCACCTCCTTTGTTTTCTTTTAAGATTTATTTCATTTCATTTTTCTGTTTAAATATTTATCCATTTGCAGTTTATCCTCATATAGATTCAACTTTATCTCTTTCCAAAGATATATCAAACTTCTGTGATTATGTCCAACTTTTCTTCATTGATGAAATACTGGGCACACACTATATATATATATATATGTATATGTATATGTATACACGCAAATATATATATATATATATATATAGGCCTATTTTGGGTTTTTTTTCCCCCTGTTCCATTGGGTTATCTATTCAATATGCCCATATCTCATCGTGTTGATACTTAAGCTTTTCAGCATTTTAAATATGTGGTGTAGATCGTCTGTCATCACTACTCTTCTTTTTATGAGTTATTTTGCTTATTCTTTTCTTTAATTAAAGAAGAAGGCAGGCAGGAATGAAGACAGGCAGGCAGTAGGCAAAAGGAAGAGAGAGGAGGAAGAAGCATTTTATTTACTTAGTTGTTCATTTTAGTTGTTCCCCAAGCCTTGGTCCTGTAACCAGTGTCCTTGGGCTGTGCATGGATGACACCTGAGACACAGGCTTAACACCTGAGCCATAGGGTGCCCCCGCTCATTTTAGTTTTTATTCCACTTTCCAATATCAACTCTAAGTCATATTTATTTATTTAATTTATTTGAGGGGAAGAAAGAAAGGAGAAAAAGGAGGGATGAAGGGAGAGGAGAAAGAAGCATTTTAATTTACTTAGTGATTTTGATTTTGATTTCACCCACCAAACTCTACCACCTCCATGCCCCCCCCCCTCCCCCAGGTCCTTGGATTTTATATAGTCCACACCCCAGCCTTCTCAGCTGCCTGACCACAAAAAAGCACGGTAAGTCATCTTATGTAGATATCCTTTGTCATGTATAACAAGTTTTGAGCTAAATTCTGCCTTACTTAACATTAATTCAGGGACTTCTTTTGTCTTTATGTTTGAATTTTCCAGATACGCGTTTTTAAAAATTGAGGTGACATTAACATAACATAAAATTAATCATTTTTAAATCGAACGACTCAGTGGTATTTAGAACACAATTTATAATATTGTACATCTATCACCTTGATCTAGTTCCAAAATATTATAACACCCCAAAAGGAAAGCTCACTGCTGTTAAGCAATAATTCACTGTTCTCTTCCTCCTCCAGTTCATCTGCTTTCTGTTTCTATGGGTTTAGGTATTATGGATACTTTATATAAATGGAACAATATGTGACCTTAATGTCCAGCTTCTTTCACTTAGCGTAATGTTTTAAGTTTTATTTACATAGTTATATATTTCAGTATGTCATTCCTTCTTATGACTGTATACTATTTCATTATATATATATATGCTATAGTTCATTCATTCCCTGTGTTCATTTGTTTTATTTCCCACCTTTAGGCTATGACCATATGTACCCATGTGTTTAAGCATTATCTTTCTTTCTTTTTTTTGAGAGGAGGAAGAAGCACTTTAATTTTATTTAGTTGTTTACATTGGTTGTTCCCCACAGACCAGGGTGCAAAACCAGGTTTTGGGGATATATGTGAACTGCACTTCTTCAGAGGTGGTGAACGTTATTGCTACTCCACCAGGGCTCAGAAACACTTATTTTCAATGCTCTTGGCTATATAACTAGGAATGGAAATTGCTGGGTCATAGGATAATTCTCTGTTCAACATTTTGAGGAAGTACCAAAATGTTTTTCACAGTAACCAAACCATTTAACATTTTCATCAGCGATGTACAAGAATTCTAATTTCTCCACATCCTCATTAACACTTATTTTCCTTTAAAATAATTGTGGCTCATCCTAGTGTCTCATTGTTTTGACTTGCAGCTACCCACTGATGAAGGAAACTGAGCATTTTTCCATGTGCTTCTTGTCTATTTATTGCTTGTTTGTTTTTTTGTTGTTGTCGCTGTTGTTATTTTTGAAGGAAAGAAAGGCAGGAATGAAGGCAATCAGGCCACTACGGAGGAAGAGCGAGGAGGAAGATGCAATTTATTGTTTTATTTAGTTGTTTACCTTGGTTATATCCCCCAGTTCCCCAGGTCTTGAACCAGGGACCTTGGAATATATGTGGACTATTCCTGGTGGATTAAACCTCTAGGCCATTGGGACATGCTGAGTCATTGTTTTTTTTTCTAGAAAAAAAATCTATTCAAGCCCCTTACTCAATTTTTAATTGGGTTGTTTGCCTTTTTATATTGAATTGTAAGATTTCTTTATATATTCTGGATACTTAAATCATTTTAAGTTACATGATTTGCAAAGGCTTCTTCCTATTTTCTATTTTCTTCCTAGTTACCATGGGGGTTACATTAATATCTTAAGTTTATAGCCATCTAGTTTGAGTCGAAAGCAATTTAGCTTCATAGAATATAAAACTCTATTCCCATATAGCTCTAGACCCCTCCTTATGTTGTTGCCATAAATGTCATCTGCATAAATGTGTTCTCATTAAATTATAATTGTTGTTTTATAATGTGTCTTTTAAATTATATAGGAAAAAGGGGACACATGTTTATATGTGTGCATGTATGTATGCATGCATGTATGTACGTATTACTACTGCTTTTGTATTTTTCCATGTGGTAAAGTAAAGTTTTTTATTTCTTTATGTGACTTTGAGTTTCTGTCTAGTGTCTTTTCATTTCAACCTAAAGAACTCTCATTAGCATTTCTTGTAGGCAGGCCTATTAGCAACTAGTTTCCATACCTTTTGTCTATCTGGAAATACCTTAATTTTGCCTTCGTTTTTGAGGAACAGTTTTGTTGGCTATAGAATTCTTGGTTGACATTTCTTTTCTCTTAGCACTTTAAAAATAGCATCCCACTCCCTTCTGGATCACACAGTTTCTGATGATACATCTGCTATTTATTTATTCAGGATTTCTTATATGATGAGTCACTTTTCTTTTACCATTCTTAATATTTGTGCTTGCTTTTCAAAAGTTTCTTAGAATGGATGTTTCTCCATTTATTTGTCTTAGATTCCATTGAGTTTCTTGAATGTGTAGATTTTTTGTGAATAGTTTTTAATAATCCTTAATATCCTGTAGACTAAAGTTAATATTTTCTTAGCAATCCTAGTTATTATTGCAATTCTTCTTTCCATGTGAATTTTAGAATTGATTTTTTAGGTTCTAAGAAAAACTCTGTAGGCAATTTTCTTAGAATTTTATTGAATCTTGGGTAAACTGGATGAAATTTACTAGTAATTCTCTTTGCATATTTGTTGTTAGTCTTACTACCAGGCATGATTTTGTTCCTATTGTAAATTACTTGGAAAAACCATGACTTCTTCATTAATCTATTTCTTGTTTTGTTCCATAAACCATTGGATTTCCTGACCTTTACATCCTTTCCTTACTCCTCTCTGTACTAACTTCCAAGTGATTGCCTATTCCTACTTCTCCAGTGAACATCAGTACAACTAAATGAGCATAGACACCACCTTTCTCATTATATCAACCATTCATCCTGTTAATACTGGCCAATGATCATACTAGTCACAACATCATCAGACCCACTGTTTCACTATAAGAATAAGTCTTTTCTTATCCTTATGTTTTAATAAGTGACACTTTTTTAAATGAGGAGATTGCGACTTTAATCTAGAGAGATATTAAGAAAGACTCTGAGCTGACAGTGGGAGAAGAGAAGGGCTCAAGACAAAAGACAGTAGAGAACCCAAAAGATATAAAAGCACCCATCCACAGAGCTGTATGCGTGCCCATGTTGACTGCAGCCCTATTCACAATAGCTAAGAACTGGAAATTACCTAAGTGCCCAACATCAGATGAATAGATAAAGAAAATGTGGTACATATATACAATGGAATACTACACATCCCTTAGAAGAGATGAAACCCTGTCATTTGAATCAACATGGATGGATCTAGAGGGGATTATGTTAAGTTAACCAAGTAAAAAGAAGAAAGATAGATACCAGATGACCTCCTAGTAGGTGGAATGTCAACAGACAAAACAAAGGAATAGATGAAAAAAAAATCAACCCTGGAACATTTGCAATAGAACCAAGGTGACCAAAAGGGAATGGGGTGGGCGGGAGCAAATGGTGGTAGAACCCACAGGATAAAGGAGAAGGACACTTGGTGATTGGTGAAGGGCATGGTGTGTTGAGATATATCTAAGAAATGGGGAGCCTATAAACAGGAAATTTTAATTTGTAGAATAATGACTATATATATAAATATATATATATATATCCTATACACAGGAAATTATTTTAATGTGTAGAATAACTACTATATATTTCTATATATGTATATATATGACTGTATATTACTATATATGTATACACACACACACACACACATACACACACAAGATTACACACAGAAAGACAGAGAGAAGTAGAACTTTCAGTACACAGTGTGTGGTGAAATGTGAGAAACAAGGAAGAGAATGGCTCCATGATCTTCCTCCTCCTTCAGGATCTCAGGCTTTGGCCATGGCCTTTTATTTTTTACTTCATGCTCTCAAGGAAGGCATGCCACAAATTTGAGCATGAATACTCTCTCCCTCAATTCCCTGTCCTTCTTACAGTTCTTCCCTTTCTCCTCCCACTTTGCATTTACAGTCTTGACATCCTTTGATTTCTCTGGCTATGTGCTGACTTCCATTAATGAAGCCCTTTGCCTGATATGCTGTAGATGCCCATGAATCCTATGGGAATAAATGAATGAATGCTACTGCATATATTACTGCCTTTGTGACCTCTGGGGCAGGCCAGGATGGAAGAATCATGCCTAAAACATACTTAGCTAATAAATTCACATGTTAGAATTGAATGCATTAGGTCTGTCAGAATCCAGGCTTTCTCTTAACTCTGAGCCTTTGTGTATTCAAATCCTTCATCTAGAAACACTATCCTTTGCCTGCAACCACCTCTTGGGTTCTACTACTTGGGTTAAAGGAGGCCTCCTTTAGCCTTCAGATGAGAATGCCTTCCCTTCACTTTCACAACTCTTGCACTTTAATTCATTACCCAGTCACTTCATCTGCCTCTACACTACTTGAGGACATGGAGGAACTTCAGATGCTATGTACACTAGAGTCTGGCACCTTTAAGACACACGCACGAAAAACCAACGGTAACAAAAGCCCAACCCTGTGGAATGTAATACTCTAGATTGCTTCTACCAATGGGAGGGAGAAAGCTGTAACTTTTTAGAAGATGAGCCTTTTTCTGGCATGTAGAAAGTTCTCTCTCCATTTAAAGGATCCCACCTTAGCTCATGAGAGGATCTGACCTACAATTTTCAGATGACATGTGCACTAAGGCAGTATGACTCACTCTCTTGATAAGTGTGTGGGTACAGATGGCACAGCTTTGGTATCTTATCCCCTGGAATTCTGCTATGTCACCCTCCATATGCGGCCCCTACCCTTTCCCTTCCCAGAGCAGCCCCTGATGGTCATCTCACTCATGAGTCTGGTAGCAGTTTGGCCTCTGTTCTTGGCATGGAAGCATCGGTTCCTGTTCCCCACTCTCTCCACCACCACCCTCTTGATTAGCTGAGAAGCTTTTCTGGAGCTGACACTGATTCCATGCTCATGGGTCCTGCGCCAAGAAATCTTTTGTACTAATTTATAACCACAGTGTCCAAAAAGTCTAACCTTGAGGATGTCTGTGGGTCACGCACACTTCCCGGAGTTGCAGCTGCACAGGAATGCCCAGGGTAGAGGGTTTCTTGGGATGTGGTGCTTAGCATGGTAAGTACTAGGTCATTCGATATCTTCTATCTGGTCCCTGTATGTGCCCCTCTTTACTGTTCCTTTTCTCTCGAGATGTGGCCATGCAGGGAGTGGTCAGTCCAGGAACAGACTGCCCTCTGGACTGCAGCGGCTGGGAACTGTTGCACGTTGCATCTGACCTCATGACTGTTGCCAGGCTGCAGGAATAGGGTAGATTTCTCTTCTCTCAAGAAATTGCTTGAGCATGAATTTGTTTCAGCCATGTTGGCTTCTTCTGTCCACCCCCACCACCTTCTCTGTGCTGATAAGCATGTGCCAACCCCGATAGAGGAGTGTCATCCTCAACAAGATCAAGGCATGCACTGTGTGTGTTTTGGGGTTTTTTTTGCACACCTCTCAGGACACCTCTTTTTGTTATTTAGGATTTTACTTTGAATCACTATTTTTTTTTTTTTAAGAAAGGAACAGGTAGGAATGAAGGTGCATAGGCAGACAGGAAGAGAAAGGAGGAAGAAGCACTTCATTATTTTTATTTAGTTCATCTTGGTGTCCCAACCCCTCTGGCCCCATGATGTCAACCTGGATCCTTGGGGAGTACGTGGACTGTGCTTTAGCTG
Organism: Solenodon paradoxus; assembly: GCA_004363575.1. Taxonomy (NCBI): domain Eukaryota; kingdom Metazoa; phylum Chordata; class Mammalia; order Eulipotyphla; family Solenodontidae; genus Solenodon; species Solenodon paradoxus. The sequence goes on along the minus strand of RJWH01000786.1, from coordinate 497,029 downwards.
AAGGCAGCAGACCCAACCACTATTCCACCAGAGCGTGCCTGCTTCTAATCACTATCAAGGGCATACACCGGCAGTGTCCATACAGAATGAAAGCCACATCTATAGTTTAAATTTTCCTAGCAGCTGCATTAAAAAATGTGAAAAGACACAGATGGAATAATTTTTAATAGTGTATTTTATTTAACCTAATATAGAGTCTCCAAAGCATATTTTTAGCATGTAGTCAAAATAATTTTCAAACTCTAAAGTGCATCAGAGTCACTTGAAAACACATCTCTGGGCTCCACTCCCAGAGTTTCTGACTCAGTAGTTCTAGATGGAACCCACAAATCTGCATTTCTATCACGTCTCAGGTGCAGCTGATGCTTTTGGCCCTGAGACCACACACTGAAAACCACTGCACTCCATATAATGCTTTAGGCCTCAGCCACCAGGTGAGGCAGCCGCCACCCTAATCTCCACTCCAGAAACTCAGGTATCCATGTTCTGTATAGCAAGGCGCCTGAGCTCCCTGGGAAGAGATTGTGTCCTGATGTGGAACATTTTGTTTCTCCTCAGCAAGTCTTGCATATTCTCTGAAAACGCTTGTTGGCCGGGAACGAGTCTCCAAGATGGTTTTGCACACTCTCTGTTTTGACACCCAAGTGATGATGGCACTTTTCAAAGCGCACAGAAGTAATATATTAAATGTTTCCTCTCCCTTCACACCAACTGAGTAACACTAAGGTTTGTTCTGATTCTAGAACACATAAAGGTTATCTGGGGTCATTGCTATAGTTATAAACATTATGGGGTGGGGGCAAAATAAGCAGGGTCTTATTTTATAGAAACCTCTCTCTTCCTGGTTCTCTCTCCTTTCCTATTTGATAAAGATGTTGGCTTTTCAGGAATCCAGCTCAGTCGCCCAGAACCAGTGAGATATTGAAAAGAAAAGCAGGCCCCTCCCCCACCTGGTGCCAGCTTTCCTTAGAGAGCAGGGGAAGTCTCATTAAATGACAGCAAGTTGAAAATTGTCAGCAAGAGAAGTGATTTGTAGGCAACATTGAAACCCCTATGCAATTGTCATTTCCGAGTTATGACTGTGGGTCTGCAAGGACACCTTGGATGAGTCCCCAGATTGCTGCGGCCTCCAAAATTGGACCTGGTTTTGTGTGCTGACGTCTGGATATGCTGCCTCTTGGGGAGGAGAGAGTGGAGGAGAGAGCAGATTTTAAAGAGCTCCTTAAATTAAAACCCAAATCATCTCTGGACTGCATAGTGAGAACCGCCTCAGCCAGGTGTAAATGAGGTGGAGAGATGGTGGGGGGATGGGGTGGGGGAAATGGGCTGTCATTTAACTCCTTCTTCACTGGACAATTTTCAGAGCCTGCTCTGAGCTAAGCAGCAGGGAGCGCAGAATCAGAGGTTCTGAACATTAGAATCACTTGGTGTGCTTTAAAAAAATACTCCTTCTGGCCTCTCCAGATCAATTACATAAGAATCCCTGAGGCTGGGGCTGGGGCGACTGTCATTCACCCCACCCCCACCTAGGAAACTCAAATGTTAAGGCTGTGTTGAACAACATTGCTTTAAAGCCCACCTGCCACTCACTGGTGGGGTGATTTTCAGTATCAACTTCAGTTTCCCCAGTGATGCAGTGTGGTGGCTGTTACTTGCCTCCCAGCATTGTGATGAGTAGCAGGGGACACCAAAGGATACAGAGAACACAGCACCGCAGAAAGCCCACAGTAAGTCCTCCATCAAAGCCTGATCATATTTTGAGTTTGGAAGGAAGCGTGTATAGAAAAGGCATGAGAAGTAAAATTAAAGACAAAATCCAAAGGAATGAAAAGGTAAATCATGAATTAGGAGAAAATATTCATAGCAGATAAAGAATTTATATCCAGAATATAGAAAGAATTCCTATAAATCCATGATAAAGAGATAAAAAGCAATTATAAAGGGTCAAAGACATAAGCAAGATTAAACAGTAAATGCATAAAATATGTTCAATGTCACTAGTAATTAGGGAAATGTTGATTAAAATCACAATAAGGGATCACTTTACACCCATTTCAACAGTTAGAATTCGTAAGATTGATAATACCCAGCATTGGTGAGGATGTGGAGCTTTTGGCTCATACATTGCGGGTAAAATAGAACAATCACTTTGCATCTGTTTGGTAATTTCTCATAAAGTTAAATGCAGATTTATACAACACCAATTCCAACCCAGATAAATAAATACTTATGCCATAGGTTTTCAACTTACATCAATGAAAGACTTGTAAGCAAATATTTAGTTGTTTGATCTATAGGCAAATACTGGAAACAATCCAAAGGTCCATCACTTGGTGAAAAGATTAACAGCTTGCGGTGTGCTTCTCAGCATTATGAACAAATGTTCTGCTAATACAACAACAAAGATAAATCCTCAAAACATTATGTTAGGAGAAAAAAATCAGACACTAAAGAGTTAAAATTCTGTACGCTTTCACTCATGTGACATTCTAAACAAATCTAATTTACAGTGATAGGAAACAAATCAGTGATTAGGTATGAGAGGGTGAGATGTGCTAGAAAGAGGCATGAGCGACTTAGGGATGGAAATATTCTATTTCGCTTTGAGGGTGACAGAGAAATGGGAGATGTATTTCCAAAGCCCTCAAACCATACACTTAAACTTTTGAATTTTATTGTATGTAAATTACACATCCGTAAGAAGGTTTAGAAAAAGGAAATAATAAAATCTCACACTAAAGACTTTAAGTGGTTGGCCACAAATAATGGAGACAGGAAGATGGATGAATACATGGCTGTCAAGCTCATCATCAGTTGTTTTGCCCAGATCAGAGGAAGTGTCATGCCTGCAAAGAGGTCTAAAGCATATTTGTGCATAACATTAATCAAAGCTGTGTATCTTCCACAGGGAACTATGATCTCTCTCTTCTCTGCAGTCCTCTTTCCATGTTAAAAGGCTTTCCACTCTTCAAGATTTGTGCAAATAACATCTCCTTTGTGGTTGCTTTTGTCTCCCTAGCCCCAACTCATGACAGCTGCCTCAGCAACTTGAGCCACAATGGTACACCCTTAAATAAAATCTTTTGATAGAGCAAAACCGTTCTATGTAGGTTTTCAGTTGATCAAACAGACTCATATCAAAATATGGTATTTGGGGGCATGCTCTTGTGGCTCAGGTGACTCAGATGTTGACAGTGGACCATGCAAAGCCAAAAGAACAGGGTTCTCAGCCTCGGGCCGCAGGAGAAAACCAAAATTTAAATAAATAAAAATACTTCTCCCTTCTCTCCCTTCCTTCATTCCTTTTTTAAAAAAGTGATATTTGGAGGCACACTTGTGACTCAAGTGGCTGAGACAGTCATGTGCAAATCACATACAGCCCAAGGAACCAAGTTCAAGACTCAGGGTTGGTTGGGTGAGAAATCAGTATATATATATATATATTTAATACCTTATCTTAACCCAGTCAGTACTTAGGAGCAAACCTGAGGAGGTTCCAAGTGAAGACAGGACGATTTGAATATTGCTGAGGATAATGACTTTATTAGATTGAAGAACATCAAATGTTTATAAATGTACCGGTGTATAATCATTTTAAACCAACAATAACAACGAATGTAAACCTAATTGGTCACTACTGGTGGATGCTAGGGAACCAAGTCATTATGTTGAAAATTGTAAATAAAGGGGAAGAATTAAGCATTTAATCTGCCAACTTTTTACTTAGCTGAATCACAAGGTAAAACAATAGTCGACAAGGAATTTGCTTTTATAATATTCCAGCTAATTAAGTGAAGAAAGAATAGTGGATTTTGAATATGATAATTTTGGATCTAGGAGCATTGTTAGTTATTAACATCACACACACACAAAAGACAACTGGTGGAAGCACACACTAGCCTCTATCACGTCTTCCTGCCCAAAATATCCAGCCTGAATCTGAGCAAGTGTATACAGCACAGAGAATGGAAGAACTTGTTGAACAACGCCTATGAGTTGCAGTCAGCAAAACCCAGACTTGAGAAACTGTAGTACAACCTGCATTTTTTTCCACAAGTGAATTGCAAGAAGACAAAAAGCAGAAAGGGAAACCTATAGATCAAAAGAGATTATAATTGCAATGGTTGGACTTTATATGGATTACTATTTAAAACAGTTAGAAAAATTAAAATTGATTATGACATAAATAGTAATTCTGGATATTTACAACTGTTTGATGAAATCACTGATACTTTTTGAAAATTTATTATTTATTGAAGTAACTTTTCTTTACAAGATAATGTACACCCAATGTGCAGGTTCCCCATTTCTCAACTATGTATCTCTATACCCTATCCACCACCAAATTACCAAGAGTTCTTCACTGTTGTCCAATGGACCCCACTACCACTTGCCTCACCTGCTGCCCATTCCCTACTAGTAATCTCAGTTCTATTGCCAATGACCAAGGCTTGGTTTTGATTCATCTTTTCCTTTGTCTATTCACATTTTACCTATGAGCGAGGTCATCTGGTATCTATCTTTCATCTTTTGACTTATTTCATGTAGCATATTCCTCTGTAGCTCCATCCTTGTTGAATCAAATGACAGGATTTCATCTTTTCTAAGGGCGGTATAGTATTCCATTATGTGTATATACCACATCTTTTTTATCTGTTTATTTGATGATGGACACTTAGGTAATTTCCAACTCTTGGCTATTGTAAATGATGTTTCAATAAACTTGGAGGTATACATGTCTCTGAGAATTAGTGTTTTTGTATCTTTTGGGTAAATAACCAGAAGTAGAATGATGGGATCACATGGAATTTCTATATTCAATATTTTGAGGACTCTCCACACAACTTTCCATAAGGGTTGCACTAATTTACACTCCCTATATTATTGATTCTTATGTGTAATAATGATATTATAGTCCTATGTACAAATGGAGTACTTATGCCTTATTGAGTTAGATATTAAAATTTTTACAGATAAAATAATGATATGTGGATATTTTTCAAAATAATATGGGAGGAGCAAATGGATCAGATGTAGATAAAACAAGATTGGTCATAGATTGGTAACATTTTCGTTATGCTTAAGCTGATGAGGTAGGCATACAAGGAAATTCATTATATTCTTTGATCCATTTTTGACTGCATTTAAAATTCTCCATAATAGAACGTTTTTAGAATGGGGAAATAGGATTACATTTTGATAACACTATTACCCTGTTTTAGCATGGATATTTAGGATACTGATTAATTCTCAACATTGATAAAAAAAAAATTCTTAAATACCTTTTTTGAAATAGTATAACAACAGATAAATAGAAACAAAATATCAAACTTTCAGGTAACTAAGGGAGGGAAAAGATGTAAGATCCTTCATGTCCAGTAAAAGGCAGAGGGAAAATAAAAGAACAATACAATAATAAGAAAGCTTTCTTGTGCTTAGTTAATTCAAGTGATTCTATTCGTTTAAAGAAGACCCTGTATGCTTGCAAATGCGAGGAAAATGGAAAACCAGACACTTAAAGCTTAAGAGAGCAGTGGGATTTCAGCGGGAAAGGCAATCTTCTGAGTTTATTTACTTGATATTATTTGAATTTTTAATATAAATGGAATAGCTTAGAGAACATTATTAAAATAGCAAAAGGAGATGACAAGTTTCGAACACACATAGAGATTGACTGGTCGCGAATTTCAAACTCAGTTTCCTGAGGCAGGCCCATGGACCACGCTTTCCCTCCATCCCAGGTGATTTGATGGAGGGAGCCCAGGAAGTGCACATAAAGGAACTGAGTCTAGAGGCTGGGGGACTAGGCAAGGCTGCAGGCAAGTCTTACTGGGAATGAGAGAGTAGCAAAGGTAGTCAGATGGCAGGCTCTTGAGGTAGGTGGTAAAAAGAATCTAGAGATCTGTACTTGTGTCCCTTCCACCTCCTGTCCCAGCCTAGAACTTTTGCGTGTCAGATCTTTATTGCCTACACAAGCAATAAACGAGCGAGTGAATAAATGAACATTAGGTGGAAGTTGGAGCAATGTAAGGGATTGCAATTTCCATGAGACTGACAGAGGGGACTGTTGAAGTCGAATGGAGGTGAGGGCTTTAGAGAGAACAATTAAGATAGTGTGGAAATCACTGATAGAACCCCAAATCCACCAGCTTCCGTTAGAATGATAATATCCACATCATGGGTTTTTGTGAAAATAACACATATGAGCATAAATGTATTGCTCAACAATGTGGTTAGTGCCCATTAACCCTGACATAGTTTCATCAGCAGTCTTTTTATAATTTTGCTTTTATATTATTAATTATATATACTTATAATTTGTATATCAATTTTATGTATAATTCTTATAATTTATACATTGTCAAATGTATCAATTATAGATTAACAACAACAATAGTAATTAACAACATATCATTGCTAGGTATTAAAATGGTGAACTGAATGCACAGTTGCTCAGTAAATGTACCGGAGGCCTGTGGATGGAGACTGTAGTGGTAAGAAGTGATGGAACTAGTTGATAGTAACTAAAGTTCAGGGGTTTTAAATAAAGCCTACAGATAGCGAGAGTTGAAAACCTCAGGGCATGATCAGAAGAAGTCCTCCCACCTCCTAGTCCCAGAAACGTGTGGAAGGTCACCCTTTCAGAGGCTAGTTAGGGTGTTGAGGATCCATGTTTTGGGAAAACATGGGTATCCTTTATCACCAAACTCCGATTCTCGATGATACACAGAATCAAAATCTGACTCTCAACCATTCTTCCAATGATTAAATTTATTATTTGTTGAAATCTTTAATTTGCAGTTTGAGGCTCTTACTCCTTAGATGGTCAATTTAAAGTTTTCTTGAGAAAGATCCAGGAGATGTAAAATTGGTTTGTTTTTTCTATTTAAGAAATAGTCTAAGGACTTAAGCCATTGACCCTCCTCTGTTTATTTGTTCTGGCATCAAAATTTAGATGGGACAATTTTTTTTTGTTAGCTTTACTGAAGTGTAATAAAAAAGTGAAAAATTGAACATATTGGAAATGTAGAGTCTGATAAGTTTTGACATATGGATACACCAGTAAAGCCAACACCATGGTTGGGTGGATTTAAAAAAAATTTAAACACATGCACACGCATATACACACACACATGCTCACTGTCACGTAACATACACACGCACTCCAGGGGTTTGTTTTTTTTTTTTTCTTTTTTTTTTTTAAAGGAAAGGCACAGACAGGAATAAAGTTGAACAGGCAGACAGGAAGAGAGAGAAGGAAAAAGCATTTCATTTAATTTTTATTTAGTTGTTCATACTGGTTGTTCCCCTTCAGACTCAGGAGTAACTCAGGGGTGTGTGACCTGTGGCTCTTTTGAAGGCAATTGACCTAACTACTACTCCACCAGGGCACGCCCCTCCAATGTTTTTACATGGCAAGAAGGACAGCACTGAGCAGATTTTGCTTTTAGGGAAATAGTACATTGAACATGATATTCTCGAAGTTTATTGGCTTGCTTGTTTCTTTATAATAAACTTTCAATTTATAATAGCTTTATATTTACAGAAAAATTGCAAAGATAAGACAGAAGGTTCCTGTGTTCCCTACTAATAACTAAATATACTATATCATTACAGCCTGCATACATTATTATTAATTCAAGTCTATTCTTTATTCAGATTTCCTTAGCTTTGCCTAGTGTCCTTTTTCTGTTTCAGGACCCCGTTCAGGAGACTGTGTGGCATTTGTTCATCATATGTCCTTAGACTCGCTGTGGCCGTTTCTCAGACCTCCCTTGTTTTTGTTGACTTTGGCAGTTTTGAGGAGCGTTGACCAAGTATTTTGTAAAATGTCCTTCGATTTGGACTTGCTTGATGCTTTTTTCATGATTAACCCTGGATTATGGGCCTTGGGGAGGTAGACCACAGAAGTGCAGTACCCTTCTTCTTATACAACAAAAGTAGAAGAATATGACTTATCAGTGATGATATTAAACTTGACTGTGGAGCTGTTTGTCCAGAAAAAAATTGTCTAGAATTTATTTCTAGAGGAGTTTCTTCAACACATTTAGTAGTATGCAGTGCCTTCTTTTATAACAACAGAAAAAAAGAGTAAATAACAAATATCACATTAAGTCTGCCACAGACTCAAAGGCTTTTATGGTTTTAGAAGGTCCACAACAGCGAAGGGCTAAGGACTGAGGACCGAGGGCGGGAACCCAATCTGCTTCCTGCAAATGTATGTTCTCTTTCCTCATTTGGTCTCAGATTGATTTGTGCACACTCAATCCCAAACCTAAACTAAGCTCTGCAAACAGCAGGTGCTGATACTTGCTTGCTAAACAGCTGAGTAGGTGCTTAGCTAGTGGTGAGGAAGAACTGGGATAAGACACGGGCTTTGATTCGGTTGTTTGGGCAGGGATTGGGCATCTCAGTAGTCCTTATCTCTGGGGCAGGCAGAGCAGAATGAGGCTGAAGATGCGATTGGTACAGGAAGAGCAGAGAGTGATCACATCAGGAAAGAGGGGTGGGGGAGGCAGAAAGGGAAGGGAAAGAGAGGAAAAAGAAGAGGATGGGGGAGCATTTGGTATTTGATGGGGGGCATAGTGAACTTGTTGTCATCTCACTTGATCACAGTAGCAGAGTGCTCATGCTGAGATAATTCCACCCAACAGGAGAACATGGACGAGCTGTAAATGGCTAAATGGCTTAACCACACTTAGGCCAGCTGTGAACACCAGATTGGATCACTGGTGTTGGGGGCTGCTTTTTTCTTAGTTACTTAGGTGCTTTTTTTTTGTTTTCTTCCAAGAGCATTATATGAATTATCTCCTTTGGTACTTACAACCACTTTATAAAAAATGTGTCTGTTATAGTTTGGGCTCCCTGGAATGCAAGGCCTGTGACAAGGATGTGGCTGACATAGAGCTTGTCTATGGGTAAGTGATCCAAGAAGCAGGGAGCAGACGGAATGGGAGAGAGGAGGACAAGTCACCCTGAGAATGTTCTAGAAATTTCTGCTATAGGTAAGAGAGACCTAACTCCATAGGACCTCTAAGGAGCACTCAAAGCACCAACTCTTCCCCCAATGATCCTTCCCTAGCTGGGCATGTTCATTGTCCCCCAGCTCTCATCTACCTTTGGTTAAGGTTGCTGATGAAGAATTGATTTTTACTACTTTCAAGCAGGCCCCAAGTTCCAAAGTCCAAGGCCTCCAGGATAAAAGGCACCTGGCCTGCTCCTTCACTGCAAAGACATTAGCAGGAGTGTGAAGCCCCACAGAACCTTCTGCATCAACTGTGGCTGAAACTAGGGCTGTCAGTCAAGACCAGACACAGAGAGCTTGTGTGACAGACTTCAGCATTATCCCTAGTTTACAGAGGAGGGAATGGAAATTCAGAGATGTGAATTAATGTATCCAAGGTCACACAGCCAGTAAGTTGTGCTGCCCAGGTTTTTACTCAAGCTGTGTCTTTAGTTCATCTGTCTTTTAACCATTATGCATCTCTGTGCACTGTTTTGGCTGCATTTGAAGCAGAGCTGTATCCTACTCCTGTCTGTGGTGATGCACTGTTTGCTGGTCCTGTACCCTAACCCACCATTTCTGACTTGCCTGACCCTCTGGCTTTCATGTCTCCCGTCCTCGCCTCCCTCGGAGCCTCCTCAGGGTAGTGCTGTGTGCAAAGAGCTTCTTTCCCACCCATTCTACCTCAGCCAGTTCTGTCTCCTCTCAAGGGAATAATTTCTAGTATTCCCACTCGTGCTGTGAGATTTTCCCAGGTCTGGTGAAAAGGAGATCATGGCTTTCCTTCACCAAGTCAGGTTGCGGCCGAAGCACCCGGGCCTCATTTGTTGATGTTTCACATAATCTGCACCCCCCAATGCCAGCCTGTGTGCTATCAGACCTCACTGGCCATTTGGGCTTGGTTTATATCCAACTGGACTTTCTCCATCTTTCTATTTTAAATCCTAAATTCATGACCTCTGTGCATCTGACCTAAGCTTGCTGACTGCCCCTGCATCTGGGTCAAGTCTGGGTTGGATCAGAACTGACTAGACAGAGGTGTAGCTCTGAGGGACCAGTTTGTACACATGACTGTGCCTTACTTTTCTTTTTAAAGAAAAGATGCTGACAGGAGTGAAGGCAAGCAGAGGCAGGCAGGCAGGAAGAGAGCAGTGAAAGAAGCAATTTCTTTATTTTATTAGTTGTTCATCTTGGTTGTTTTCTCTGGCCCTGGGACACGAACCCGGGATCTTGGAATCTGTATGGACTGTGCCCAACCACTACTCCACCAGGGCGTGCTTTTTCTTTTAAAAATTCGAGGTAACTGTGATTTACAAAATACTATGTTTAGATGCACTGGTTTACTACACATCACATTTATAACAGCGTACTCAGCACCGAATTACCAATAGTCTTCCAGACAGAGGACCATGTATTTGTGTATTTGCTTTTTCCTTTCTGTCCCCCAAGGTCTGACTGGTAGTGAGAGGTGAGTATGCGTGGGGGATGCGTGTCATCAAGAAGTTCGCCCCGAGTTGAGTTGTACCATCCACAGGGCTTAGACCTAGGCAGTACGGGTGACAACTGCTGGTCAGAGTCAGAAGAGGCTGCTGTCGGAAAGCTCAGACATTTAGAGAATGATGTAGAAACACTGGAAGCCAAGGAGCAGGTCCGGAATCTGAGATTCGGAAGAAGCAACAGAAAAACATCAAGGGTTCCTGCTGTCAGCTGGGGCAGCGTTTGGGCGCTTCCTAGAGTCGGCCAGTAGGAGCGGGATCAAGGATTGCGCTGGCGTGGAGGCCCAGGGCCAGGCCCCTCACCACACTCTGGCCTCGCAGGACAGGCTGGCTGCTTTGTGCCTGCACCTGGGGGCCATGCTGGGCTCAGGCAGAGAGGAGGGTGGGCTGGGCCAGGGGATCAGGAGAGCTTTGGGTGCTCTCCTCCTCCTCATCTCTTTGGTCACTGTGGTCTGGCCTCCAGCCACAGAGGCCGCCCCAGGATGGAACGCCATGAAGTAGTCTCTGACCACACTGTTTTCAGAGGTGGCAAGTTGGCAAGGAGGCAGTGGTAGGTGAGAGCTGCACCCGGGGTGGGCAGATGAAGGAGAGGACTGGGCACTGGTGCGCAGTTGTGTCCAGAAAGAGCCTTTGCTGATCCATTTGTGGGGCGCAGCTGCCCGGTGTCCGTTAGTGCTCAGCCAACGCACTTCAGCGGGTTCAGCAGTCATAATGGAATTGAAGGGAAAATGAGGTCAAGGCAAGACAGGAAAGCGCTGGCACACTTGCTACCTCTCCTGTTAAAGAATTTGTCAAAAGTCTGAGTTGCTGAAGCAGGTAAGCACGTCGTCGTAATAAATATTGAAGTGAAGGAGAGGGTGAAGGCTGATGGAGCTGCTCTCATATGCGCAGGTTTCGTCTTCCGTTCACTTGTTATTGGGGCCTCAGCCCTCATGCAAAGCTTGTTCACCATCAGTGACGTCCGTAAATGTGGCACCTAGTGTGTGCATGACATGTATGCAAGCACGGAAGACTCAAAGGAAGAACAGCCCCACCCTCAAGGGGCTTCCATTTGGGACGGGAGGGTTTGATGTAACTCTTAACAAGGAAGTCGGCTGAGGGACAGGGCGGCAGCCGCCCCTCCGTGCCCTGCGTGACAGGTGGGGCTGGGTTTTCTTTTCATTTCTATCTCTTTCTTGACTGACAACTCCCATCATGTGACCGCCTCTTCTGGTCACAGCAGCCCATGATCAGGGTCCTCATGGATGGTCCACAATGTTGTTAGAAGCTTTGAGTCAGGAACAGTAAGCAAGTTATTTGTCCTCTCTGACCTCATCTGTAAAGCGAGGCCATGAACCGTCCAGCAGACATGTATCAGAGGCCTTTCAAAAACAAATTAGAGCAGCATATTAAAACATGCATTTGACTTATCCGTGGATCTCGTTCAAATGCAGATTCTAGCTCAGTAAGGCTGGTCGGGCCTGAGAGTCTGCATTTTGAATAGCCTCCCAAGTGATGCTGATGCTGCTGGTTCTCTGAGGAGCAAGAAAGAGGGTCACCTCATAAGATACAGTGGGAAGATCCAAGGATTCCAGTTCCATAGCCTTGGCTTTTGAAGGCCAGTGCTGCTACTATGCAGTTTGGGGCTGGTTCCTTAGCTCCTCCAAGCCTCAGTGCCCTCGACTGTAAAATGGGGACAATCCCACTCTCCTGAAAGGGCATAGCTCATCTCTCCTTCTTGGGTCTTTATCTCCTGTGCAAATCCCTCCCACGATCACGTGGTGTGGTGACTAAATTAGATGTTTGTGAAATGGGTAGCAGGATGTTGGCATGTAGAAAGTACTCAGTAACTGAAGGGCTCTTCTGGCTTCTGCTTTCCAGAAACCTCTCTATCTGTCCCCCCACCGCAATCACACAAACACTCCAATTAATTTCCCAAGGGAAGTCACTAGGTCGGGGTGCATGGGTGTTGGTTGTGCATTCCTGGGGCTGCTGCAGAGCGAAGGATCTCCCTGCAGAGCCTTTGGATTAAACATCCCCATGGTGACCAGGGGCTGCCTTCTCATGAGTAAAACATAGAAGGCTGCTGGGGCCTGTGCAGGTGAACTTCACTGTCGCCTGCACCCACAGAAGCCTCTTATGTCTCGCTGAACTCTGACCAAGTGTTTCAGGGTGCAACTCCTGAGTGCCTTCAAAACTGATACACCTAAGATAATTCACCAGTTTGGGTCAAATGTACTCTAGCGTGGCTTCCTCCTCTTCCTCTCCTTTCCTTTCTAAGGAAAGGTACAGGCCAGGGGTAGGCAGGAAGAGAGAGAAAAAAAAAAACATTTATTAATTTTATTTAGTTGTTTATCTCGGTTGTTTCCCTCGCCCCTAGACTCAAACTCGGGTCCTTATGCTGTACATGGACTGTGTTCGGTCAGAGGTGACAGATCCAACCACTACTCCATGAAGGCACACACTGACTAATTTCTTAATGCCACCTCCCAGAAAGAGGATTAGAGCTTTCATCAAGCTGAAATGGGGTCAGGAGAGGAGGTAGTGTATTGTGTTTCAAATATTTGCTGTTATCGAGTTTAATTGATTTCCTTGAATAAATGTTTCTTCATTTTTTTGTAGGCCATTAGGACAATTTCCCGACACTCCAAATTGTTGTTTTAAAAAGAGTTTTCACCAACTTTGCTTTTTTTTTTTTTCTTCTGGGGAATGGATCCTCAAAGTTCCTCATACTAGGAAGTGGGAACTCCTATCCATTTTTTAAAAATTATTTTAAATAATTTTATGATTTCTTTTGTTTGCAATGCTATATTCATATTAGGATATTGAATTGCATCTCAGTCTGAATATTTCACAACTCACAAGAATTCTAATGTCCATTATTCTTTCTCTTCTTGGTGGGTTGGGTGTAGTTTTGTTTTGATTTGTTTCTCTTTTTGTTTTCTTCTTTGCTTTTTCCCTGAGGATCTATTTTGAGGTTACCCTGAGGTTAGCATTAAGAATTCTACGTTTATTTCCTATTTTATTTGAAATCAGATTAATCTTATGCTTACTTTAACCATCCACGTTTTTACTCTCCTCTCCTCCTCCCTATTTTTCATAGTTGCTGTCTTACTGTTTTTAAGTGTGATTTCTTTACACTTTATAGAATATCCTCTAGTATGTTTTGTCAAGCGGATTTGGTGGTGATGAATTCCTTTAATTTTTGCTTGTTTGTAAAGCTTTTTATTCCTTCATTTATGAATGATAATCTTGCAGGGTATAGTATCCTAGGTTGAAATCCTTTTCTTTCAGCACTTTGAATATGTCATGCCATTTCCTTCTGACTTGTAGAGTTTCCGTTGAGAAATCTGCTGGCAATCATATGTGGATTCCTTTGTATGTGACTCATTTTTCTCTGGCTGCTTTTAAGATTCTTCCTTTATCTGGTATATTTGATATTTTGATAAAATGTGTCTAGGTGTAGGTCTGTCTGAGTTTCTGTTATAAGAAACTCTTTGAGCTTCCTGCATCCGGAGGCTTGCTTCATTCTTCAGGTTAGGGAAGTTCTCATTTATTTTTTCAAATACAGACCCTTTTTCTTTCTCTTCTCATTTTGGGACCCTCTGATACGAATGTTTTTCCTTTTGATGTTATCCCATGGGTTGCAAATGCTTTCTTCATTTCTTTTCTCTTTGCTGATCTGCCTGAATGCATTCCCCTGCCCTATTGGAATCCCCTGATTCCATTGGAGGCTTCATCTATCTTACTCTTGAGTCTCTCTATTGAGTTCTTTAATTGAGCTATCATGTTCATTTCTTTGATATCTTGCTTAATTTCTGCTCTTTTTGTTGTTCTTTCTCTTCCTGTATTTCTTGATTTCCATGAGTGTGTTTATCCTGTTGCCCTAATTTTTGTCCTTAGGTAGTTTGCTCTTGTGTGCCATACTTAGATTTTCCCCTGGGGTTTTAATTTAAATAATCCAGCATTTTGTGTATATTTCTCTGTATCTTCATTCTGTTTGACATAACCCACTTCTGTGGGTTAGATTTCCCTGAAGTAATGGTACTGTGTGGGGTATTGACATGCATCAGAGAAGCCTGGATCTTGGTTTAAACACTGAGGATTTGTGAGTTGTGTGACGTCACCACTGGTTGGATTTGTTGATGTTCCTAGGTGTATCCTGAGTTGGGACCCAAGAGTTCAGCCTATGGGATTGTTGTTTATGTGGGGGATGCAGAGCCTTCCCATGGTGTCCTAGCTCTGAAAAGTAACGACCACCTTGTCACTGACCCACCATCCGTTATCAGGCTTCAGTTCCGCCTCCACCCACAGGGTGGCGCGGTGGGTAGCCTTGAAGTTTCCTTTCTTCTGGGCTTTTCACCTTCCTTTCAGCAGGCGGTGGGATTTCTGGTGGGTGGGTCCTGTGACTCCCCAACCATATATATTGGGGGTGGGGGGAATTACCCTAGCTGCCTTTCCCTTGGTGCAGTACCCTGTGTAATTTTCCTTTGGGGGAGCTTTTGCTCAGAACACCGGGACGCTGGTCCTCCTTCTGCGTTGCACCAAGACCCTCTCCTCCACCCTGCTCTGTGCCCCATTCCTGTTGGGCGGGCTCCCTGCTGCCCTCAGAGTGACTCCTGGGTTCTTCCAGTGGTTCCACCCCATCTCATGTTTTTTCCCCTGCGACTGGGAGTCCCAAATCCATAGTGCGGTTCAGAACCCTGTCACTTCACCTATCCTGTGGCAGTGATCACTGCCTCTGTTGTCTGCGCTCCCAGGCCAGCCCTTCCACACCGCGTGTGTCTGAAGAATAGGTGATTTCTGGTTGTTCTATGGAAAGGGGATCTGACACATCCTACCGGGTCACCATCTTGCTGTGACTCCTTGACTCCTATCTATTTTATGTCCTGCTGTTGAGGCGGTTTCATTTCAAATCTGTTGATTGATATCATTGCTTTGTTTGTAAATTTTCCAAATTCCGGTGCTAGAGACCACCAGTCTACGTTTATATCCATTTCCCATTCCTTCCTCAAGCACAGAGCCTCAGCGTTATCTGGAGCATCAATGCAGCCAGTTAAAGATGACAGCAGTTAGTAGTCGTGTGAATGAATTCTAGTCAACGAGTGGAAGTGTTGCCTGCCTCTTGAAAGCAACTGCTTTAAGGGTTCTGTTCTGTCAGGGTTGTGACGCTTTGCTGTTCTTGTTGCCGAGAATATGGTCTTGAAGTCTGGAACATTAGCGTCATCTTAGACATGAGGCCATCGTATGCAAGTCACACAGTGAGGATGACAAAGCAGAAACAAAAGACCTATTTTGCTTCGATTACCGGATCCTTTGTTATTTCCGGTAGTTGTCACATCTGTCCTGGATTACCTTGTTATAAAGAGTAGAAATCTGTATTTTAGCCACTGTATTTTCCTTAAATGTCCTCTCCACTCTGAAGTTGTACCTGAACCCTTGATAGCCAGACATCCCTTTCTCTTTCCTTTGAATTTTCATAGCACTTATCTCTGACTCCCTGTGGCACAGATACATGATATTACTTTTCCCTTGTACTAATGCTATTTGGGTTTATGTTGAAAGGAACCAGATGGCTCATCTAATAAAATCTAGACCAGATTCTCTAAGGTTGTTGACAGGGGAGTAATCAAGTGAGAAGAGCTGGCCGGCCCTCAAAGCCCTCAGTCCGGCTCTAAGATTCACTTCTCTCCTGGGACTCTCACTGATTGCTCCTACCACAAATCGGCTGGCCTCCTGGACCTTGCTTTACTTCTCAGGGTTCAGCCCACGATAAGACAGACAACCATCAACTATTCCCTTAATTCCATTTTGCACAGCTAAGAATAGGCTGCAAGTTTTTTTTATGTGGTGGTGGTTTTTTGCTTTGTTGTTTTTTTTAAAGGAAAGATGCAGGCAGAAATGAAGACAAGTAGACAGGCAGGCAGGCAGGCAGAGCGAAGAGGAAGAAGCACTTTATTTTATTCAGTTGTTCATCTTGCTTATCTTCTTGGCCCCGGGTCTTGAACTAGGCACCTTGGGTTGATGTGGACTACACCTTGTTTAAATCACTAGGGCACCAGGGCACACCAGGCTAGGAGATATTTTAAAGGTTATTGAAAACTCAAGGTAATAGACAGGAAATGAAGATAGCAAAATAACATTAGGTAATCTATCTTAGTCATCTTTAATTTGGAGTCCCTTTGCTGTTTCCAGATTGCAGACTTTTTTTTTTAAAAGAAAAGTTACAAATAAAGGTGAGTAAGTAGGTGGGCAGGAAGACGGAGGAGGAAGAGGCACTTTAATTTATTCAGTTGTTCATGTTGGTGGTTTCAGTGGGTCTTGAATTGAGGACCTTGGGAGGTATGTGGACTGTTCCTATTTAAACTGCTAGGCTGCCAGCACGCGCCAGATAGCAGATACTTGTGATCTCTTCTTATCTTTAGATTCCAGTGTTAAAATTATACAGCTATAGAGATTGAATGATCTGAAAGCAGTGGAAATATGAATGTAATAGGCATCTGTAGCTGGCATGCCCAAGTTGAGACCTGGATCCTAGTATTTCTGAAGCTTTGATACTTAAGAGAAAAAAACAAACAAATTCCGATATTTAAAGCTGCCTCATGGAGGGAATTCTTTTGGTCCTAGAAAGTGGAAATTTTCGTGATGCAAATGTAAAGCAAGATCCTCTTATAAAAAATCTTTGAGAAGAGTTCTTGGAACTAGCCTTTCTTAGAGTCTTAAGATAGTATAATGTTTGTGGTCTTTGATGGATGCTGAGTTGTGTCTCTGTAGACTTGGGTAGCTTTGGAAAAATGCCTTTAACTAAGAAGAGACTAACGATGATGGAAGAGTTAGCTGGTGCCTGGTCTTAGACTTGCACCGATTCTCTGTATTAATGCAAGAATTAAGGTGAGAGGCTAACACAATTGTTTTCATGAAAGAGTTTTTGAGACTCAGTGCTCATGGAAAATAATCAGGGCAGGTGGCCAAGTATGACTAAGAGTTAAAAATAATAAAATAGCAAACACTTCTATAGGGCTTATTGTATGTTCGGCACTACGCCAATGCTTTATGTGCGCCTCTCATTAATCCTTTCAGTTATTTATTTTTTAAGAAAAGGGGAAGGCCTGGCTACTCACCTTCATTCCTGCCTGTACCTTTCCTAAAAAAAAAAGAAAAAAGAATTTTGTGGTATGCCCTGGTGGCTCAGATGTCCTTATTTTTAAAATTATTTTATTTTATTTCTACACATTAAACTCATGTATAGATTTCCCATTCCTCATATATATGTCAACACACCCTGCCCTCTGTCAAATCACCAAGTGTTCTTCACCACTGTCCAGTGAGATCTGTCACCAAAACCCCCCACAACCCCTGCTCCCTGCCCCCTGTCCCATTCCCTATTGGTAACCTCGATTTTGTTGCAAGTGTCCAAGGGTTGGTTTTGTTTCATCTGTTCCTTTGTTTTGTCTATTGAATTCCATCTATGAGTGAGGTCACCTAGTATCTATCTTTCTTCTTTTGACCTATTTGACTTAGCATCATCCCCTCTAGGTCCACCCACGTTGATTCAAATGATAGGGTTTCATCTCTTCTAAGGGCTGTGTAGCATTCCACTGTATGTATGTACCACATCTTCTTTATCCATTCATCTGACATTGGGCACTTAGGTAATTTCTCATTCTCAGCTATTGTGAATAGGACTGCAGCAAACATGGGGGTGCATAAATTTCTGCACATAAGTGTTTTTGTATATTTTGGGTAAATACCCAGAAGTGGGATGGCTGGATCACATGAGATTTCCATCTTCAACTTTTTGAGGAATCTCCAAATTGTTTTCCATAGGGATTGCACCAATTTACACTCCCACCAATAGTGTAAAAGTGTTCCCTTTTCTCCACATTCTCGCTAACATTTGTTGTTTCCAGACTTTTGGATAATAGTTTTTCAGGTGTTAGGTGACATCTCACTGTATTCATTTGTATTTCCCTGATAGCCAGCAAGTAGGAACATCTTTTCATGTGCTAATTGGCTATCTGTATATCCTCTTTGGTGTGTCCAATTCCACCTCCCATTTTTTGATTGGATTGCCTATTTTTGTTATTGAGTTATATGAGTTCTTTGTATATTTTAGATATTAAGATCTTGTCAGAAATATGAAATGTGAATTTTTTCTCCCTGTTAGTAGGTTACCTTTTGCTTTTGGTGATGTTTTCTTTTGCTGTGAAGCTGCTTTTTAGTTTGATATTGTACTAGTTTGTTTTTCTTTTTGTTTCCCATGATGCTGGAGTTGAGTCCCCAAAGGCCTCCTTAAGGCTGATGTCATGGAATGTCTTTCCTATGTTGTCTTCCAAGAATTTTATGGAGATGTCAAGTTATTGACTGGGGCATAGACCATGTAAAGCCCAAGGACCTGGGTTTGCAAACTGGAACCTGGGGGAAAAACCAAAATGAATAAATAAAATGCTTCTTTCTTTTTCCCCTTTCTCTCTCCCTCTCTCCCTCCCTTCTTTTCTGTTTGAAAAGATACTGTAGTAATTTAGGCATGCTGTCATAACGACTGGTTTGTTAAGAACAAAAAGGAAGGAACATGTGAGCAGGACATTTTGGAAGAATTTACTGGATTTGGTGTTGTGGGTGAGCAAGAAAATAAATCTTAGCTGAAACCTAGTGCTCTACTGGCGAATGGCAACAGACATTCGTATCTATCGAAAACATGCATCTGATCCCCTAGAAGGAGGTGAGAGGGAGGAAAAAAATCACAGGTATCAGTTGATGACAGCATTAGTAGGGAAATAAAGTCTGTCATATCATCTGTCGATAACTAACCCTCCATTTAACTTCCAGTTAAGCTACTTAATAATCCATAGATTGATCTCTCTAGTCTTAAAAATCACATCTCCATGGTTCACTCTTTGACTCTTAAACTATCCAGCCCCTTTGCCAAGTCTGCCTGCTCCAGACTCACTAGTTTTTCTCTCCTTTTTTTTTCCTTCCACCAGTATTTTTCCTCCCTCAGGGCCTTTGCACAATCTGTTTCTCTTCTTCCACCATCTTTGTTTAAATGGCAGTGGCTCAGCAAGCCCTCCCCAACTCGCTGCAGCCCTCCAGCCAGCCCACTACTGGTTGGAAAGCACTTTTCTTTCCAACGTACTTGTCACAGTTGCAGTTCAATAGGCATTTGTGTAGGTGTGATGTGTTTCCCCCGCTGGACTTCCATGAGGGCACGCACCAGGGTGCATTAGTCCCTGCAGTAACCAGTGCCTGTGTAGGGCAGACAATAGATTATTCAGACTGCTTGTTGAATGTACACATGACTATAAAAATGCATCTTAAATAACTAACACATGTATAAGACTTTTCTGGTTTATAGGGTAATGGAACATTTTTCCTGTGGTGCCCCATCTGGTCTTCACAGCAACCTGTGAGAAATGCAGATTTGAATTCCTGCTGACAGCTCCCAGCTCTACTGTACTTTCACCTGCGTCTCCTCCCTGATTCTCACTTATACCTCATTCTTTACACGCCAGCAGAACCAGGCTCTGAACATGGAATGCTTTTTCCTCATAACGGTCCTTCCTTTGCCAAGCATGTCCCCCACCCCCCAACACTGTGTCCCTCTAAGATCCCCTTGTCACCAGCTTGTGCTTCCCTCCCCCTGCTGCTGGAGTGCTAACTGCTCCCAGCTGCTCTCTTCCCTTGAGAAGTGCCCTCCTGCTCACCTGAGAGGGGTCAACTTCTGGGCAGTAACCAACACAGGGTCACAAAAGGCTACCTCTTGCCGCAAGGTGGTGCCATTTGTCCCAGAGTCTGCTCTGGGATAGGCTGAAGCTAGGTTCCTGTGGCGCCCTTCCTCTATGCTGGCTCCTTGTTTCTCTCACTTTTCAAGGAAACTCTTCCCCAGAATCCCTGTCTCAGCTTCTACTTCTAGGAAGCCCAGCTTGGGTTATCTTTTCTACCTAACACGCCTCTCCAGCCACCTACATAGCTTTTCCACCAGAGAAAATCCTTCCTCTACCTGGAGGTAGTAGAGCTGGTGACTGTAGACCAGGGCCAGGGGGTGCCAGGTATGGTAGTGTTACCTCAAGGGCCTTGGGTTCTTGATCCAGGGTTTTTGTGAGTCTCAGAGAAAATTTTGTCAGGCCCACCAACTTTGGGAACAAAGAAAGTAGCACGGTCAGCAGAGAGCAAGTGAGGTTTATTGAAATGAAAGTACACACTTAAGAACTAGTAAGGGGCGTTTTGGGATTGGGGTTTTTATGAGAGTCCCTTTTATGTAACCCCCTTTTATGGTTGGTTGGCCGGTGGTTGCCTTTGAAATTAACTGGAAGCTTTCAGATGGGTGCCATATTATGTTTTGCTGCCTTTTGATTGGAGGACTTCAGATGGGTGCTGTTTTCATGATTTTCCACCTCTGTTCCCTTCCCCACCCTGCTCCTTGCTCATGGCTGATTCACTACCAAGCATTGGGATCTCTACAGAATCAGCATTCATGGAACCATTCCTTCTCTAACCCTTTACATTTCTTTTTCTTCATTGCATTTATTACTGCATGGCACAGCTTCTTCTCTACTTATTTATTTTCTGACTTCCCCAGTAAATGTAAGCCAATGAGGGCTTGGATCACATCTATCTTGTTGCACTCCCAGGACCGAGAACATTGTCTGGCATGAGGGTATTTTATAGATGTATATGAAATGAATGAATGAAATTTTGAAAACACTAGAGCAAAGATCTCTATCATGTACATATATATTACACACACATATATGTGTACCATGCGTATACCTGTATAAAATGGAGTGCCTCATAGTATGACTTCAGTAAAGTAAAACGGACCCTAAGACTCAAGTTTTGAATGTGGTGCTAGCATTTTGCTGAGGTGGCCAGCCGAATGCCAGTAAAAGTAGACAAATGACAGTTTCATTAATTAGAATTAAAGGTTGAATGTTGCCAATAAGTACATTATTGAATAAAAGTCCTTCAAGTAGGGCTGGGAAATTATCTGCCAAGTGGATTCCCCAGTCCTGCTCATAACTACATGCTTACACTAGCAGAGCCCGGAAGCTCTGTGTTGAGTGGGTTTTTTTTTTAAGTACTGAACCAAATTTTCTAGGTCAGTTTAGATTGTGCCATCCAATTAAATCCTTGGAAAATTAAGTTATTCTCTCTCCTCTCAAAAGGAAATTGGTCATTTAAGGAAAATATACAGCCACTTTCAGAGTCCTAGGGATAGCTAGACCAAATAAGACAGTAGGCTTCCCAATGTAGAAGCTATTGGTGACAGGCTGACCACTGACCATAACAGTGCTCTATTAGATTTAGATTTTACTCACTATCATTCTGTAACTTGTATGTCTTGGTGGAAGGCAGGGGGCAAGGAAAGAGTTGGCAGGAAGGAGCAGAAAGTCAAAACATTTGACTGTAGAACTGAATCTGAAATGAGTGATATTATGGAAGGCACGCAATATTGACTATAGCTACATGAGCATCGATTTGGGGAGAATTCTGCAAAGGAAAGGATGAGGTTTCTCTCCTGGTCTCTCTTACTCCCCAGGTTTCATTGATCTCAATACCATGTTATTAGATTCTCAGTGTTTCCCTCTTCCTGGGACCCATCCCTTCCTACCCCAACCACTTGGCTAAGGGATTTCTTCTGACAGCCATGATAGTTGAACATAATTTTGCCCTTGGTCAGAGTTGATTTTTCCAGCAGATGCAACTTACCTGAACTGAGCCCATCAGAGTCCTTTCCAGAAACTGAAATCAGGACTCAGAAAGACAAGCTTTCATAATTTTCTAATTGCTTGGCCATATAAACATTTCATTTAAAAGGAAAGGTATGGGCAGGAATGAAATTGAGCAGGCAGGCAGGAAGAGAGGAGGAAGAAGCATCTTTATTTAGTTCATGGCCTCGGGTCATGAACCTGGGAACTTCGGATGTATGTAAACTGTACCCAGTGAACTAAACTGCTGTACCATATTTTTTTTAAAAAAGGAAGGGAGAGGAGGAATAAGCAATTTTTAAAGAGGAGGAAATCGGAGGAAGAAGTAATTTATATTTTAGCTTTCTGTGTTTTTTTTTATTGCAGTAACTTTGATTTTACACATTAAAATAAACTGATTTGTATAGGTTCCCCATATGCGAAGTTTCCCCATTCTGCAGATATATGTCAACACACACTGTCCTTCACCAAGTCACCAAATCACCAAATGTTCTTAGCATTATCTAGTGGGCTCCGCCACCACTGGTCTCCCCCCTGCTTCCTAACCTGACCCATTCTCTACCTGAAATCTCAGTTCTACTGCATGTGTCCAAGGAGTGGTTTTGTTTCATCTGTTCTTTTGTTTTGTCTGTTGAATTCCACCTATGAGTGAGGTCATCTAGTATCTATCTTTCTTCTATTGACCTATTTCATTTAGCATAATCTCCTCCAGGTCCATCCATATTAATTCAAATTACAGGATCTCATCTCTTCTAAGGAATGTGTAGTATTCTATTCTCTGTATGTACCACATCTTCTTTATCCATTCATCTGACTTTAGGCACATCCAGTTTTTAGCTATTGTGAATAGGTCTGCAATAATCACGGGAGTGCATAAATCTCTGTGAATTAGTGTTTTTGTATATTTTGGGTAAACACTCAGAAGTGGGATGACGGGATCACAGGATTTCCATATTCAACTTTTTTGAGAAATCTCCATTCTGTAGGGGTTGCACCAATTTTCACTCCCACCAGTAGTGTAAAAGTGTTCCCTTTTCTCCACATTCTTGCCAACATTTGTTGTTTCCAAACTTCTGGATAATAGCCAGTATCTCAGGTGTAACGTGATATTTCATTGTTGTTTTTATTTGCATTTCCCTGAGAGCCAGCAAGTAGGAACATCTTTTCATGTGCCTGTTGGCCATCTGTACATCCTCTTCGGAAAAATGTCTCTCCAACTCCTCTTCCCATTTTTTTTTACTGGATTGAGTGTTTTTCTGTTAATGAGTTTTAAGTTCTTTGTATATTTTGGATATTAAGCCCTTGTCAGAAATATGAATTGCTAATATCTTTTCTGAGTTAGTAGGTTGTCTTTTTGGTTTTCGTGATGTTTTATTTTGCTTTGAAGAAGCTTTTTAGTTTGATGTAGTCCCAGTTGTTTGTTTTTCTCATTGTTTTCTTTGATGCTGGATTTGAGTCCCCAAAGACCCCTCTAAGATAGATGTCATGGAATGCCTTTCCTCTGTTATCTTCTAAGAATTTTAGAGTTTCTGGTCTTATTTCAAGTCTCTAGTCCATTTTGATTTAATTTTTTGAATGATATTGGAGATTGGTCTAGGTTCATTATTTAGTATATGGCTGTCCAGTTATCCAACACCATTTATTGAAGAGACTTTCCTTTCTCCACACATGCTTTTGATTCCTTTGTTACAGATTAACTGACGGTCTGTGAGTGGGACAGTTTCTGGTGATTCAGTTTTCTTCCACTGGTCTGTGCCTCTGTTGTTATTCCAGTACGATACTGTTTTGATCACTATCACTTTGTAGTATAAATCAATGTCTGGAAGTGTAATCCCTCCAGATTCATTCTTTTTTCTCATAATTGCTTTGGCTATTCGGGCTTTTTTGTTGTCTCACACAAATTTTAAGATTTTTTTTGTTCTATTACCTGTAGGATTTTAATGGTGATTGCATTAAATCTGTACATTGCTTTAGGTAAGATGACCATTTTGATGATGTTGATTCTTCTCAACCATGATCCGGCAATGTCTTTCCATCTTTTAGTAGTCTCATCTGTTTCTTTTAGGAAGAACTTGTAGTTTTCCTCTACAAGTAATTCACCTCTTTTATTAAGTATATTCCAAGATATTTGATTCTTTTTGCTTTGATTTTAAACAGTGTGATTTTCTTGATTTTGTTTTCTTCTGGCATGCCGTTTGGGTTGAAGAATGCAATGAATAATAACATTGATTTTGCATTGATTTTGTCGCCTGCCACTTGATTATATTCATTGGTTAGTTCTAGCAGTTTTTTGACAGTTTTTTTTTTTTAGGTTTTCAATATATGTAATCATATCATCTGCAAATAATTCCAATTTAGATTCCTTTTATTTCTTTTTCTTGCCTCTGGCTAAGACCTCCAGTGCAATATTAAATAGCAGTGGTGAGAGTGGGCAGGCTTGCCTTGTTCCTGACCTTAAAGGAAATATTTTCAATTTTTTGCCATTGACTTGGATGTTGGCTGTGGGTTTGTCATATATAGTCTTTATTATGCTGTGATATATATCGTCTATTCCCATTTTATGGAGGGTTTTTATCATAAATGAGTATTGGACCTTGTCAAAAGCTTTCTCTGTATCTATTGATATGATCGTGTGGGTTTTCTCCTTGCTTTTATTGATATAGTATATTACATCAATAGATTTATGTATGTTGAACCATCCTGTATCCCTGGGATAAATCCCTTTTGTTCATGATGGATGATACCTTCGATGTGTTGTTGGATTCAGTTTGTTAACTTTTTGCTGAGAATTTTTGCATCTATATTCATTAGAGATATTGCTCTGTAATTTTCTTTCTTGGTGACATCTCTGTCATCTTTTGGTATCAATATGATGTTAGCCTCAAAGAAAGTATTTGAGAATGTTCCCTGTTTTTCAGTATTTTGGAAGATCTTGAGAAGAGTAAGTATCAATTCTTTGAAGGCTTTGGTAAAATTCATTAGAAAAGCCATCTGGTCCTGCGTTTTAATTTTTAGCTAAATTTTCGATTATCTCTTCAATTTCTTTGCTTATGATTGTTCTCTTCAGGTTTACCAGTTCTTCTACGTTCAGTCTTGATAGACTATATTTTTCTAGAAATCATCTCATGTCCTCAAGGTTGTCCACTTTGTTGTCATAGAGCTGTTCATAAGCAGTCTCTTGAGATGTTTTGCATTTCTGTGGTATTTGTAACTTCTCCCCTTTCATTTCTGATTCTAGATATGAAAGTTTTCTCTTTTTTTTTGTGAGTCTAGTCAATGGTTTACCAGTTTTGTAATTTTTTCAGAGAACTAACTTTTGGTTTCATTGATCTTCTGGATAGTCTTTTGGTTTTCTATTTTACTTATTTCTGCTCGAATTTTGATTATTTCTTTTCTTATACCAATTTTTGGCTTTAATTGTTCTTCTTTCTCTAGTTGTTTCAAATGTAGGGTTAAGTTGTTTGAAATTTTTCTTGTTTCTTGAGGTAGGCTTGGATTGTAAAATCTTCCCTCTTAGTACAGTTTTTGTTGCATCCCACAGATTCTAATGGCTCACGGCTTCATTCTCATTTGTCTCTTAAGTATTTTTAAATTTCTCTGATTTCGTTTTTTACCCAAGAGTCATTCAGAAGCATATTGTTTTAGTCTCTAATTAACTTGGGATTCTCCAGCTTTCTTTTTGTGATTGATTTCTAGTTTTAAGCCATTGTGGTCAGAGAAGATGCTGGGTATGATTTCATTCTTTGTTAAGACATGTTTTGTGTCCCAACATGTGATATGTCCTTTAGAATGTTCAAAGCGCACTTGAGAAAAAAGTGACCTCCACAGTCACTGGGTGAAGTCTTTGGTTAGACCTCCCTCTTCCAAATGGTCATTTAAAACTGCTATTTCCCTGTTAACTTTCTGCTTGGTTGATCTGTCCATTGTTGTAAGTGGGATGTTGAAGTCTCCCACTGTTATTGTTGCTGCCCATGTCTCTTGTCAGTTCTAATAATACTTGCTTAATATATTTCGATTCTCCCTCACTTGGTGCATATTTGTTAATCAGTGTTATGTCTTCTTGCTGAATTGATTCCTTAATCATTCTGTAATGTCCATCTCTGTTTTTTGTTATGCTTTTTAATTGGAAGTCTGTTTTATTCGATGTAAGTATGACTGCTTCTATTTTTTTTTTTTGGAGGGGCATGGTTGCCATTTGACTGTAAGATTGTCTTCCAATCTATTGATTTTGAGTCTTTGTTTATCTTTTGAAAGGCGAATTTTCCTGAGTTGGGTTATGCTTTTTAATCCTTTTGGCCACTCTGTGTCAGTTGACTGGGGAGTTCAGTCCATTAACATCTAGAGTGATTATTGATATGTGACTGTTTATTGTCTTTTTGAAATGTGTCTTCAGTGTGTTTTTCCAGGCCATGCCTTGTTTTTCTTTTTCTCTTCTAAGGTGGGTTGGGTGTGGTTATGTTTTGATTGCTTTCCCTTTTTGTTTCTTTACTTTTTCCCTGGAGATGTGTTTTGAGGTTACCTTGAAGTTAGAATTAAGAATTATATGTTTATTTCCTAGTTTTATTTGAAAGCAGTTTAGTCTTGCACTTAATCTAAGCATCCACATTTTTGTTATCTTCTCCTCCTCCCCACTTTTATATTTGCTAATGTTTTTAAGTGGGGTTTCTTTACACTTAATATGGAATCCTTTTGTGTTTTTTGTAGACCTGTTTTTGTGGTGATGAATTACTTTAACTTTTGCTTTGAAAAAAAAAATTTTTTATCATTCCTTTATTTCTGAATGATAATCTCACAGGGTAAAGTATATCCTAGGTTGAAAATTTTGTTTCGACACTTTGAATATATCATGTCATTTCCTCCTGGCCTGTAGAGTTTCAGTTGAGAAATCCACCGACAGTCTTATGGGTATTCCTTTATATGTGACTTTTTTTCCTCTGGATGTTTTTAAGATTCTTTTTTATCTTATATTTTTGACATCTTGATGACAATGTTTCTAGGTGTAAGCCTGCTTGGGTTTCTTTTATTAAGTATTCTTTGAGCTTCCTGGGTCTGGAGGCTTGCTTCATTCTTCAGGTCAGGGAAATTCTCAGCTATTATTTTTTCAAATACAGTTTCTGCCCACTTTTCTCTCTCTTCTCCTTCTGGGACCCCTATGATGTGAATGTTTTTTTCTTTTGACATTATCCCATAGATATGAATGCTGTCTTTACTTCTTTGTACTCTTTTCTTTCTTTGCTGATTTCCTGAGTCATTCCTCTGCTCTATCGTCTAGCTCACTGATTCTACTGAGGCTTCATCCATCATATTTTTGAGTCCCTCTATTGAATTCTTTAGTTCAGCTATCCTGTTCTTCATTTCTTTGATATCTTGCTTCATTTCTTCTCTCTCCTTTTCATTGTTCTCTTTTTCTTCCTCTATTGTTTTCTTGATTTCCATGCGTATGTTTATATCTGTTGATCTAAGTTCATCCCCAAGTGATGCCTGTTGTATTCAGATTTTCTCCCAAGGTTTTAATTGGATCCATCATTTTGCATGTATTTCTGTCTTCATTCTGTTTGGAATTCTGTTTGTTTCTATGGATTAGGTTTCTCTGCAGTGATGGCCTTGTGTAGGGTATCAACTTGCACCAAGTAAGCCTGAATCTTGGTTTGAACACTGGGATTTCTTGAGTCGTGTGGACTCACCACTGGTTGTATTTGATGTTCTTTGGTGGAACCCACTTTGGAGTCCAAGAGTTTCACCTATGGGGTTCGAGTTTGTTTTGGGGATGCAGAGTCTTCCCCCAGTGTCCCAGTTCTGAACAGTGATGGCCACCTTTTTGCTGGCCCACAATCAGCAATCAGACTACAGTTCTGCCTCCTTAAACAGGGTGGTGTTATGGGTACCCTTAAAGGTTCCTTTCTTCTGGGACTCTTCTTCCTTCAAATCTGGGGTGGAATTTCTGGTGAACTGGGCCTGTGGCTCCAGGCACAGGTGGTAGGATGGGCTGTGGGTGGGGGATCCCCTAACTGCTTTCCGGTTATGGCAGTGACCAGTATAATTTTTTTGCCAGGGTTCCCGTTCCAACCACTGGGGCATTGGATCTCCTTCTGCCAAGACACTCTCCCCTGGCTTCATGTCCCAGTCCTTCTGGGAAGACTCTCTGCTGCTTTCATGATTCCTGGGAGGCCCAGTTCTTCCTGCAGTTCTACCCACTCCACTGTGTGCTGAATCCCAAATCTGTGGTATATCTCTGAACCCTGAATTTTTGCCTACTCTGTGTGGTCTTAATTGGTGATGTGTCTCTATAGACTCTCTACCTACTTTTCCTCAGTATTTGTTTCTGGAGAATAGGTGAATTGCTATTTGTTCTGCGGGGAGGATGTAGGTCTCACTCTTACCAGGTCACCATGTTGACTTCAAAACTATTTTTTAAATTTATTTTTATTGTAGTAATTATTCTATACATTAAAATAATTTCCTATGTATAGGTTCCTCATTTCTTAAAACTATTTATTTTTGACTGTTTACCCCAGCCCTAGGTTGTGAACCTGAGTCCTTGGTCTTCATTTGGTTTCTGCCCCAACCACTTGCTTAGTACTTGAGCCACCAAGGTGCAAGCATAGAAACTTTTGAGCTTGCAAATAGGAGTATCCTATTGAATAAAGCCTGGAGAAGTCAAGGAACCCAATATGCAGAGAGAAAAGGAAGAAAGCATGGGCCCAGAAAGGAGCAAAGAGAAGAGAGAAACATTACTATATTCAAGTCCTTGATTCCAGTTTATTTCTGAGCCTAGCTAAATTCCAGTCTTATTTCTTTAAGAATTATAGTTGACATCCCCTTTACTTTTGCTTGAATTAGCTCAAGTAGATTTTTGTTTCTTACAACCCAGAGAATCCCGTATTATATAACCTCCATTGCTGCCATTCTTGGTATGTCCAGTTCCATGCCTTCTGGGAAGCCATAACTAACTCTCGTGCCGATAGTTCTCAAATGTTAAAAATCAAAGAATCACTGAAGGCTGTGACTATTCATCCAGTTGTCCATTCAGTAAGGGATATCTATTTGGCTCTGCTGAACAGAAAAGTCAAAGGGAGGATAAAAGATCTTATGGAGAGATTGATGTCTCTTCTAGTCTATCCTCAGATTTACTGTTCTCAATGGTGTTTCTATCTGAGTCTAGAACTCTTCCTTCATCTGATTACTCCCCTGCTTAAAAACATCCAATCATTTCCCTACTGCTGGTTGAACACAATCCAGTCACTATAACTATGTTCATTGTTCTCAATGATTTGGTATAAGCCCACATTATCCAATTTTAG
Source organism: Solenodon paradoxus (assembly GCA_004363575.1). Taxonomy (NCBI): domain Eukaryota; kingdom Metazoa; phylum Chordata; class Mammalia; order Eulipotyphla; family Solenodontidae; genus Solenodon; species Solenodon paradoxus. Next base: position 467,541 of record RJWH01000786.1, on the reverse strand, counting down.
TCCCTATACAAGTTTGTACTTCTTGTCCCCTAAAGGTGTAAGTGATGTATATTTGGTACCTCCAACAGTTTCACAGGAAGTCTCTACTTGTACACATTTTAAGGTTTGATTTATGTGCCTTCTCAGAAGAATTATACACATCAACCCCTTACCTGTAGAAGAGATTGCCTTTCTGTCACACGTGGCAACATTGGGTGTTATTATTTTTATAAGCTTTGCTGATTGTATAGACATTCTTCTAGTTAGTAATGAGGCTAACTGATTTTTTTTTGCATTTGAGAATAATTTGTAATATCTTAAATATTGAGTTTTTATGCTATTGCTAGTTTTTCTACTATACATTTACAAGTGTCGCATTAATTTGTAAGAATTTTGTGTTAAGGATATTGACTCTTTGTCATATGTGTCACAAAAACTTTCCTTAGCTGATTGCTTTTTTATTATTGTGTATGATTGATTTACAGGATTTCATATTTTTATGAGGTTTATTGCTCTTTTCCTTTGATGGTTAATTTCTCCTTTTTTTTAACCACTGGCTCTGGGTCAATGACTCTGGTCTGTAGACTTTACATGGTCTATATCTTAGTCACCTTAGGTGCCTGAGTCACAGGAGTACACCCAATGTCCACATTTTATTGTTTTAATTAGTATGACTGTTTTTTGCTCATAATCTATGTATTCTTGTTTCCCTACTTCAGACTGAAACTTATTGAGAGAAGGGTCTATTCCCAAAATTGTACTCCTTGACTATACTCTGCCTAGCTCAGCTTTAAGTAATTAGTGACAATTCATTTGTTGGTTATTGTGACAGGTAACCTTGCAAGATGGCTGCAATGATCAGTTCCTCTTGATAGTCACAGCATAGGACAGTCCCCTTCTTTTGAATGCTGAGCCTACTGAGTTGATTCTTACCAATGGAATATGATGAAAATGATTGAATAAGCTTAATTTAGAAAATATTGTGATTTCCTCTCTCTCATTTGCTCTTAGGTTTGGTTTTATTTTTATTTATTATTATTATTATTTTTTTGCTTGGTGTTATTTGCTCTGCTGCTCCTTTGAGACCATATGACCAGAAATTGAGGGTAGCTGCTGGCCAATAACCATGAGGAGTGGAATCCTGCCAACAACCATGAGTGGACTTGGTAGGGACCCTTCCCCCATAGAGCCTGAGACGGTTGCAGCCCTGGCTAAATGAGAGAACTTGAACCCCATGATCCAACTAAGTAGGCCCTGAATTCCTGACCTGCTGTGAAGTATCAGTGTTGTTGTTTCAAGCCACTAGGTGTTAGGTGTAATTTGTTACACAGCGATAGATAGCTAACACAGTTGTTGAATAAAAGGCTGTTAGTCTTTGGGCACTTTTCTTTGATTTGTGTTGAAGAAATCCCCATCTCATTTACCGCTTCAAAAGGTAAAGGACAAACTCCATAGGGAGCCACTCATCTTGGAAGTCTCGGGGGTGTCCTTATTTTGCATATTTACTAGGAATTGATTTGCTGACGATACGACTGTATTTCTCCATTGTCGGTAATTGAAAATAGGTTTATATTTGCTCTTCTTTCCCACAGTGTCTGAGGAGGGTGAGATGCTGACTAGATAAGTGCTCTGTGTTTTGCTGATACAGTACTAAGTTCAGGCTGTGAGCCTGAGACACAGCTGAGACTCCACAGATCAACTGCACCGGGGTGGAAGAGTCCAGGAGATGTCAGAACCCACAGAGTAGATTCCTGTGGGGATGGGGCAGGAAAATAAGCCTCTGTGGTTTCATGATGGAGGTGAGACTTTGGAGATATCAAGTCTGTTTAGTGATTTTTCAGTTGCTCATGGTGGGGTGTGAGATAGAAATCCCTCCTCTATGATTCGTGGTACATTTTCAGTGAATTTTACATTACTTCACCCAGCCCCCACCCTCCATGGAATAGTTTTGCTTTTATTGAAACCATTTTATCCACCTTATTTTTTTTTTAATTTAATCAAGGTAACACAAGCAAGCTTTAGATATGCAGGTTTACTTTGCATCAAATATATATAACATACCATACTCACCATCACGCTTCGTAGTCCTCAATCAGTGTCTGTTGGACCCCCACTATCCTTTGCTTTTGTCCCCCTTTCCCTCTGGTAGCCTCAGTTCTGTTAGTGTTCAAAGGTTAATTTTTATTGTATCTATTCTTTTGTCTTGTTTCTTTATATTTCACATATGAGTAAGATCATCAGTATATTTGTATTTCTCCTTACTTATTTCACTGAGTACAATCTCCTTTAGTTCCATACATATTGCCACATTGCTTCTTTTGTTGTTTTTCTTTTATTTTATTTACATTGCTATATTCATTTTATTTATTTACTATTTTATTCTATTTTTTAAATTAATTTAATTTAATTTAATTGTTCATAGTGGTGGTTACCCCAACCCCAGGACATGAACCTGGGTCCTTGGGATGTATGTGGGTCGCACTCAGCTGGAGGTAGCATACTTAACTGCTACTCCACAGGGTAAACCTACGTTATTTCCTCATGCTTTCCTGTAAGTGGATTTTCAGAGGAACTACCATTGTTGATTTCTGTGTCCAAATGGTGCCTGAATGAATTTGAACACAGCTGAAAGGTCAGGGAATTGTTGCTGACCTCCAGTTCACACGAGGATTGTGTTGAGTTGGTGAGGGGCTTTCAGGCCCCTCACCTCCTGCACCTTGGTTCCTAACCAGTCCTGGTGCCCAGAACCCACATGGTGCTCTGTGATTCTAAGTGTCATTCACAGCTGACCCTACACCCAGGACATGAGATTGGTTTTTCTCTCTTCTCTCCTCTGTCTCGTCAGACTCAGTGGTTGTCTTTTATTTGTTCAGAGGCCTGAATTTTTTTTTAAAAGAATTAATTGTAAAGAACTAATGGATTAAAATGAATCTTAGTCGATGTGACAGCAAGCCTGGAAGAGAAAGAGCTTTCTTCTTCAGACCAGTTAATATCATATTAAAGGGACATGATCATCTTTGCTTCGTCCCCAGCAAACTGGGTTATCTGGGCATGTTGAACTGAGGAGATCAGTTTTAAAAGACATCCAGATTTTTTGTTCCCTGATAATAGATTTTTTTTGCAAGTTTTAAAGGAATGTTTCAATCTCTTTAGAAACGCTTTCAACTTTTCATTTGATTTTTAATCTTCACTAGGACCAGACTTTTTTGTGCTTAGATGCATGGAGCTGGACCTGGGCAATCAGAAATGATTAAACCCACACAGAAACCTGCAGACCCCATGGTCTGAGTTAAATGGCTATCCCAGTGACTGCTGAAAACCAGGAGCTGATGTGAAAATTGAAGCAATTATCTAGATCACTCAGGCAGAAGAATTTCTGAAGCTTTTTTTTCCTTGAACAATCCAGATAATTGCTTCAATTTACACGTCTTACCAGCAGTAGAGACTGAGACAGAAACTGCTCTCTAGGACTGGGCTGAATAGAGAGATGCCGAGTCCTCAGAAAATGATTCTGATAACTCAGGAGTGAAAAAGAGGCTGGGAAAATTCACATGCTTTGAACTTGATTTCTATCAAGCTCATCAGGTCAAAGTGAGATTCTTCATTGTTGCCTGAATGATCCAGGTAATTTTTCATTTTCTGTTCATCTCAACAATGAGGCCGTAGGGCCATGCAAGTATTGATGGTGGAGGTGTCAGAAGAAATGGTGGCTGGGAACTTGGAGTCTGTTTGAGACCCTTACCCTGTGCCAGACTGTGAATGTCTTAGTTCAGTAACTACCCTCAAAGGACCTATAACTGTCTGCTTAGAGAAGACCTTGCAGGGTCAGAAAGGAGAGGACAGGAGCAGAGCTGTTCTGGAAGAATCCACCATACCTGTTAATTCAACCATGAGAAAGATCAGAGCAGCAGTGCTCCAGCATCCCCTGAAACAAAGCATTCATTTGCTAGGACCCCAGGGGATCACTTCTGAAAATCCACATTCGTTGAGCAAACAAATGCATGAAAGACATTTACTGGGTTGCCACTTTGTACCTGGCATTCTGCCAGGTCTTGGAATAATTAAGTTTATATTAATATGTGCCTTTTCTTTCTTTTTTTTTCATGTTTTCTTCAGAGGGGTTATTCCCCCAATCTCTCAGAACCTCTCCCAGACTTTATTTCCACAGGATTTTCTCACATATTTCTCTTTCAATTCTCACTTATCCAGAACAGATATTATTTTTAGCACCAATTTGAAAATAATTCAGAGAAGTTGAATACTTTTTTTCAAAGTCACAAAACTTGTTAACAGCAGAGTTGGATGAAAAAATGGAGACTCCTGGGCCCAAGGGTTCACCTCCAATGGCACATCAACCATTTTCACACTCAGGTAGTCTTTCATGTATCTTTGCTATTCTCGTGATCTTGACGGACATGGACTGATCATTCAGAAAATAGCAGGCATGCCAATAAGAGACGACCCTCACAGCACAAATAAAGGAGCAAAAAATACAGATAAGACATTTAAAACATAGATGCACACACACACACACACACACACATACACAGAGCACTGAAGTAGAAAGAGCTAGAAAACAGAACCAATCAATAGAAACTGCTGCAGGGAATCTGGTGCTCAGGTGCCAGATCAGAGGGATCTCGGCCTGAGAAGAGAGTCCTGTGGGCTACAGCTGTTCAGAAAGGTTTTTTAAAAATTCTACTTCATTGTGGTAAAACACACAGTATATACCTTTTACCACTTAACCATCTTAAAGTATACAACTCCGTAGCATTATGTACATTCTTAATATGAAACCATCACTATCTAGTTCTAGATTTTTTTCTTTTAAAGGAAGGGAGAGGAGGAAGAAACATGGAAGAATGGAAGAAAGCGAAGGAAGAAATACTTTATTCATCCTGGTTTTTCACCTTGCCCTGGGTCCAGAACCAGGGTTCTTGGGCTTTAGGTGGTCTGTACACCAGCATTTCAGCCACCTGAGCTACAAGGCACACCTCCCCTAGTTCCAAATCTTTTTCATCACCTCAAGTGGAAACCCTCTATCAGGGAGGTTTTCTAACAAGTCTTACAGAGAAATTTTCTGGGAAGTCCTATAGACTTCTGAGGGATAGCTAGGATTTAGCTACACGCAGGGAGGCACTGGGAGGTGTATGTGTAAAGAGAGACCTGACAAGAAGTGTGCAGTGTTTGGAGAAGGGCGTGGAGCAAAGGTTGTGATGAAAGTACTGAGCAGTAAGGTTGGGTGACCCAGATGGAACTTCCCTGAATCACACAGGATTTATCCTTCCCTTTTTAGAGGTTACCTTCCTCTACTGTTTGAGGGCTGGGTTATTGTTCTCACACCCTCCAGTGAGAGAAGAACGCCTTTCCTTGGTGGTTGAGTTTCTAACCCCACTCTCATCTCTGCCTGTGAAGTCTCCACTCAGTTCTGGTCACTGTTGACATCTCCAGGATTCGGATCCTTCCGCAGCCAGCAGTGGCTACTGCTCCTGCCATGCTGATCTCTGCTGTGAGGGAATAGGTCTGGCCACCCTGCTTGTCCCCATCCTGGGCTCTCATGCCTTCAAGCACGTTGACCTAAGACTGCAGGATGCAGAGACTTAACCAATGGAGCTTACTGGAGGAAATTTTACCATGTGGGGTGGGAATGGGGCTCTCAAAGTTAAATTCCAATTTTGACCTTTCCCAGAATGCATGGGACCAGAACCATTCATAGGACCCCTCACCAGGACTTTTTAAGAGACTTATTTATCCACCAAGTTGAATTGTCTGTGTATTGCTTACACCGACACTGTTCAATAAAATACAATGTTAGCCACATATGTAACTTTAGATTTTTCTGGTAGTCAGTTAAAAAGGAGGGAAAAGATGCCATTTCAATTTTCTAATATGTTGTATTGAACCTGTTATAGTCAAAATATTTTCATTTTATCACAATCAATAAATTATTAAGATATGTTTCATTTGTCATACTATCTTCAAAAACCTATTCGTTGTCTACACTCAAGGTTTTGAACACCGAATTTTTCTCAGAAATATGTGACCTGTCTTTAGATTTGCAGTTGAAAATGGAGATTAACAGAACAAGTTGTTCTAAATACATATAAAAGTTCCAATAACTGAATCAAATGTCAGTTTCTAAATTTGAAATCTAAGTAGTTAAAATTAATTAAAATTAAAATTCTGTTTCTCAGTTACACTAGCAAAATTTTGAGTGCTCAGTGGCCAGCAGCTACTATATTGCAGAGCACAGATCTGGAGTGTATAAGACCAGCAGAAGCAAGGCAATAATTGCAATTATTTGATTTGTTATGTGTCAAAAAATGGTGGGAAATCAGCACCGTGTTAAAAATCCTTAGCTTGACCATCAAGTTTTTTTCATGATAGAACCCCAAATTGCCTTTTGACATGATCTCTCATTTTTTCCACTCTGGTCAAATATATTTTCTCAATATTCCTGTGTCTAGAAGCTCAGTCTAGTCTGCAGACTATTTCTTGCTGTCCTCCCTGGATATCTTCTGTGTTATGCTTTCAAGTGCAAGTCACAGAAAATTGACTTAAAGAATAGACAGTTAACTGAATCCAGAACAAGAAGTCTAGTGTAAGATAGGCTTTGAATAGGTGAATCATGTGATCAAAGACTCAGGTTTTTTGCTCTCTTGACTTATCTATAGCTTGACTTGTTACACCCCCAGCCTTCTTTTCCATGAGAATGTTTCAGTAGCAATTGTTGCTGAATGTCATCCTCTAGTTGGAGAAGGAAAGATTAGATAATAGAATTTCTTTCTCCAAAATTGGCAAACTTAGTTTTATCTCATTGGTCTCCTGCCCATCCTGAGTCAATCACTGGAACAGAGGAAGGATGATATTTTGCTGAGCCTAACCGAGGCCTCTCCTTGGAGCTCAGACAATATTCCAAACTGTGTTCTTGGTACACAATAGGGAAGGGTGGAATGAATTGAATGGAATTAACCCCCATGACCAAAATGCCTCTCTTTCCCTTTTTGCTTTTTACTCCGCCCCCAAACCTGTTGTTATTTTTCTAACTTATTGCAATATAATTTGACATATAACATTCTGTGGGTTTAAGCTGTACAGCATGTTGATTGGATACACTTGAATATTGTGAAATGATTATCACTACAGCAACAATGCATAATTACCATTTCTTCTTTATAGCAAGAAATTTACAGATGGACTCTTTTAGTAAATTTCAAGTATACAAATGCAGCATGTTTAACTATCGTCACCAGGCTATATATTTAGGCTGACTATATTTCCTTGAGGCAAAAACAGGACATCAGGATGGAAAAACAGGATGGGATTATATGCTGGTGACCAGGGAGAGAGGGGAGGAGGTGGAGCCAGGACAGCAACAAGTACTATGTGATCCATTAGGGATAGCATGGTAATGACATGTGTGGTCCTGGGGGATTTCAAACAAATGGCCAGTGCCTGTGCAGCGGGCACCTCAGTCATAAACCAAATTTGGTGCCCCTATAAGCCCTGCTCTAAATTTCCTGCCTAAAACATATGCTACTTTAATTATCCCAGAGCCAGAAATGCCCAATAACCCAACAATGCCAGAGATAATCCCTATAGTGCCAGAAATAACTCTCTTAGTACTTACCTTTAGTTTGACCACATTGCAGTGTTCTGCTCCCTTTGAAGAAATAGGCACCTGTGAGTGTGGGTTGGGGGGAATACTCTTTCCTGGAGGCTCCTGTTTCCTCATGGGGGTGGGAACAGCAGTAGTGGGCGAGGCCCATCCCAGTCAGCACCAGCAAGGACCTTCTTTAGGTGGGGCATAAGGATCCAATGCTTTTGGGCCACCTCAGCGGACTGGGACTGGGGCAACTCAACTGACTCTTTTGCTGTACATTAAAGACACCCCTGGTGATGAGCCCTGGTGAATCCGCATTCAGGTCAATCTCCTCTGAAGGAGAGTCACATACCCCTGGGTTCATGTGCCTGGTCTGAGGAGAAGCAGCCAGTGTAAACAAAAAAATAAAAATGTTTCTTTCTCCTTTCTCTTCCTGCCTACTCACCTTCATCTCTCTCTGTTTTTTTTTTTTTTTTAAGGATTGATGCAGGCAGGAATGAAGGCAAAGGCAGGCAGGCAGGAAGGGAGAGGAGGAGGAAGCATTTTCTTTTATTTAGTTGTTCATCCTGGTTGATCCCTGATTCTGGGATGTGAACCTTGGTCCTTGGGATATATGTGGACTGTGTTCAGCAGATTTACCTGCTAAGCCACTAGGATACAATATGCTTTTTTTTTTTAAAGGAAAAGTATAGGGAAGAATGAAGAGGAATAGGCAGGCAGGCAGGCAATAAGAGAGAGGAGGAAGAAGTATTTTATTTATTTTTATTTAGTTATTTATCTTGGTTGTTTCCCCCACCCTGGGTCCAGAACCTGGCTCTTTGGGATGTATGTGGACCACACCTGGCAGACTTAACTACTAAGTCACCAGGGTGTATCTCCTTTGCTTATTTTTAATTCATATTGTTTGTAGAATTTCTTATTCCGCTTATCAATCCCTTAATAGATATATAATTTGCAAATATAGTCTCCCACTCTGAGTTGCCTTTTCACTCTATTGATAGTATCATTTGATGCATAAAAGATGATCATTTTGATGTTATTCAATTACTTTATTTTCTCTGTTGTTCTTTGCTTTTATGTCCCTTTTAAATTCTTTGAAATTCTACCTAGTTCAGCTTTCCAGTCAGCTCTAAGCATTCTACCCTCACTTGTTTCTAAGGTGCCTGAGGGAAATGACTTATTTTATAACCTCCCCTCAGGCATGGAGGGGGCACACTATACTAGCTCCTTTAAAAAAAGAGTTCACTTAATAAATTTTTATAGTGTCAACGCACCCCTGTGGCTCAAAAGCTAAGATGAAAACCTTGTAAAAGGACCTGGGTTTGAGACCTGGGGCTGGAGGAAAAAATATATATAGTGGTAGCAAATGTCATTTGCTAAATTAATGGTTGATGGATGGATAGATGAATGAATGAATGAATGAATGAATGAATGAATAAAGAGTAAACTCAGGGACACACAGGCAAGTCTCTATCCACCCCAGGTTAACCATGGTTCTGACGTCAGACAAACCAGTATGTGAATTCTGGGCATTCTCTTGGGGGCTCAGGAAACTGGACATTGTGCTGTCCTCTCCAGTGTACAGTGCAGTTGACTACTGAAGATGGTGGGTGCCTGAGCCAGACCTGAGCCAGGGCCTGAGAATGAGTAACGTGAAAACAGATGAGCAAATGGCTCTTGGTCCTTGATTAACCTTCATTCACATCCTCAGAAGACAGGAGATCAAGTTGGTATGGCTCACAATAGTTTAAGTAAGTTGATTTTAGTGTCTTTCTTTGCTAGGCAGAGAACCAGTATTCCCAGATATACCGAATGTATAAAGACACAGATATGTCTTTAAAATTAACTAAACAACTATTGTCTTATGATCTTTTGTTCAGCAATTAATGATAATAATCAATGTATAATACTTACAGATTTACATCATGGATGTGTCCAGCACAATGCCAGATGCTTTAAAAGCATTACTTCTAATTCCCTCGAAAACTGTATGTGATGATATTATCATTCCAATGATAGAGATGAGGAAACTCAAGGAAATGAAATACTTTGCTATGGATATGAAGTAACTGAACTGGGATTCTCACTCAGATAGAGTTTTCTACTAGGTTGGATTCCTTGTTCAGTATGCTGCCAACTATACACTAGATTCTAGAGACATAAAGATGAGACAGATGATATTGCTATAGAAGTGCAGTGATAAAGATGTACACAGGAGATCAAGGAGAAAGGAGGAGTACTAGGGAAGACTTCCTAAGGAAGAGGGGTTGATCTGAGTCTTATGGACAAGGTAGTGCTGGAAAGGGAGAGTGGACATTGTTCTGATTGTTCTGTTATACAAGCACCATGTACTAAGTACTTCTTCTGGGAATGACATTCTTTCATTCATTTTTTTTTTTTTTTTGTGCAGGGGCCTTTCCAGTATGGGATTCCTCCATGATTATACAAAGTCCTTGACTCTGACTGAATGATCTAGCGGAAGACACCAACCTAAGACCAGTCCCATCATAGATGTTCCCTCGGATTTTTTCAGACAAAAAATCTGAATAAACATTTATCTTTATTCAATGGTAGAAAGTTGAAGAATGAAATTCAGGACCTATTGGCAGCTGGGTTTCCGATGGCTTCAACAAGGTATCAGAAGCAAGCAGAGCAAGAAGTGAATGGAAGGAATCCCAAGTAGTTTGGTGTTTGTCAGAGTGTCAACATCAAAAAGTGGCAAGAGATGAGGTTAATAAGTAGGCAGAAATCTGATTATGGGGCTTGGGTGGATTTTGTAAAGAACTTTGGACTTGTTCCTGTTTATATTCTGTTCATATTACAGGAATCTAAGTTGGCATTTGGTGGAGGTTTTGTTTACTGTACTATAATTAATAGTAATTAAGAGGTTCTTAGCCTAGGGGTCCCAGGCAGGTTTAAGTTGTTCCCAAACTCTCTGAAATAGTATGCAAAATCTGTGGGTGTATGTGAGTTTATTTGTGACTTTTTTTTTTTTTGCTATGGAAAAAGTTTTTAACTTACATTAGCTATATAAGGAATCCCTGACCCCGTATATACGAATATATGGATATATATACATATATAGGCATTTTGGGGAATAACTGGCTTCAAATCCTCAGGCAAATCTGGTTTCCTCACAACTCTTATAGAGAAATGCTCAATAACTGTTCGGTTGAACACTGTCTCAAGTGATTCTCTTTGAGATCATGAAAAGATGTAAAGAGATAGTTCTGTTCATTTATGGAGATTTTAACTGGGTATACTGGATATGATCTCCATCCTGTTCTTGCTTGGACAGTCACACCAGATCTGCAGGCTCTTGGAGGTTGCTCCCAGGATACTGTCCGGAAAGCCGACTCCAGTTGTCCTTGCCTGTTTGCACGCATGTGGCGTGACTACAAGTCCCAGGATGCACCGCGCTCAGAGCCGGGGCGGATCTCCGCAGTGATGTCACTGTTCTGGGGTGGACTTGGGAAGGGCGGGGTGGAGGGTTGGAGGGGCGGGCCGGGAGGCGGTGGAGCGCGCTGGTGCTGATGCAGGATGGCTGAGCGTGCAGGAGCCCGGGAGGTCTGAGCCGGGTGAGGCTCGCTCCCTGTGCATCTCCTCGTCCGCCCGCGGCGTGGTCGCCGGCAGGTGGGCCCGGGGGTGCGGGGAAGGCAGGTCTGCAGCTGGCGGGTCCAGAGGCTGATAGGCTGTCTACCTAGCCTGTCTGGGAGCAGCTGGAGCTGCCCAGCTTGCCGAGTTTGCGATGACCTGCTGAGAAGCGTCTTTGGAGCCTGCAGGAGGCGGCCTCGCTGCAGGCCGGTGCAGTTCGCGGCCTCCTCCCTTTTCCTGGTAAGCCCAGGCCCCCTAACCTATCCCCGCGCCCGCTCCCAGTATCCGGCGGAGATGGCGGATCCAGCTGAATGCAGCATCAAAGTGATGTGCCGGTTCCGGCCCCTCAACGAAGCGGAGATCCTCCGTGGGGACAAATTCATTCCCAAATTCAAAGGCGACGAGACCGTGGTGATTGGGGTAAGTGGCCGGGGCTTCTGGCCTCCCTCCTACGTGCCGCAGCCCCGGGTCCCAACGCCGGGGACGGAGCATCTCTACTCCGGCCACCCCTTCGGACATCCATTCGGGGGTTGCCCTCTTAGTGGACTTGACGAGAGGCCCCCCCTTTCTCACCTCCGCCCTGCAGTTCCCGCCTGGGCTGGTGTACGGGCGACTGGGGAGGCTGGGCGGGCCCCAGGTGGAGGTGGGGGTGGGGGGCGAGGAAGGGTTGGGCGCCGCCATTGTTCGCGGGGTGGGGGCCGGGTGGGCCTATTGTTCCGCGGCCTGTCCACGCCGCGTGGGAGTGTGTGGGGCTGTCCTTAAGCCAGGGCGCCCATTCTCCCCTTAAAAGTGTGAGCTCTGTAGGCCACAAATGGTTTCAGGGGTTAATTTATTGAACGCGTTACCTCTTCACCATCTTAGCAAAAGAAGAAATAGGAACTGGAAAAATTCTAGGCTCCGAGCCCTTACGGTGGTGCATAAGCGGCTACTCTTAGCGATTCACCTTGCTCGGCGCGTGGAAGGTGGGCGGGTGGGCGAAAGCTGGTAGTCCCCGGCAGGCTGGTGTGTCTTCTGTTTCCTCCCAGTCGAGGCTGCCCTAGACTTGGACCCCAGGTCTGAGCCCTCCCCAGTGGGGCGACCCACACCTGGTGTCGCAGATCCTCTGATGTATTTTACTCCGAGAGGAGACGATACCCTCAGTTTGGGCTTGCAGGCTCAGAGCGCAGCCTCTCTGGGCCTAAAGTATAAGTTACTTTGTGGTTAGGCATCTCCCACACACCCCGCCACTTGATCCCTCTTGCTACCTTTTCTCGTCTCCTTTTCTGCAGCCGTCTCTGCAGGGGATACCGCTGAATTTTAGTTTTTAAAGGAATATGTTAAATGAAATAAACTAGCCTTTCTGCATCCCTTCCCCCTCTGTTGTCCCCAGAGTGTGTAGCTGACGGTGCCCTCTTTGTATGCGAGTCGTGTGGGGAGAGACTAAGTTAATGGGAGCCTCCTGATCTGGGCTGACACGTTCTTGGCAGCCTGCTCCAGGCTGCTGATGCAGCCTTCCCGTCCCTAGCATTGATTAAGTGATGTCATCCCAATCACTGAGCATGCTCCGACTTACCCTCTTCCTCCCATTCCTTCAGTGACTGGTGTATTTAGGTCAAGTGATTGACAGGTGACAATTTAGGAGGGTCCCTGCTGGAGGTCCCCCGCACATTTCTCAAGCCCCAGAGGCCTAGGTTTGCTGGCCTCAGCAGTCCCCTGCATTTTCACCAAAGTTGTGCCGCAGTCATTGTGAAAGGCTCGGTGGACTAGCCGGTGCTAGCTGTGCTGTTAAGTGGGTGTCCTCTTGAGGGGAAACCAAGGCAAGACTCTGGCCTTCTGCCTCCCTTACAAAGGTGGCTCCCTTTGGTGACCCCTACTCCCCTCCTGTTTTCACAATCATCAGAAAACTATGACCTTCATATGTTATATGAATGGGGCTCTTTATTCTTAAGAGTTGACCTATGAGGGAAGAAAAGAGTTTTCTACCTGCTCTGTGTTAACTTGAAGAGGAAATGTGTTGATGGAAAGGAAATTATATAGTTAATGATAGATATGGGAGAGTAACCTATTCATGGCCAGTATATTTTATAGGTATTAGCTTGTTTGACTTACAGCTCAAAGCTAGGATCAGCCTACAGCTATTTTCTGAGCTATGCTGTTGTTTAGAGTGGGAGTCACTGGGCATATCTAGTCCCTGCCCCTTACATTGTAACAATCTTAACAAATAATTGTGAAGCATTAGAATATGTACTGGTGACTGTTTTTTTCCCAGAGTTTCTAAGAAGTCTGAAGAAGTGACTCCTCTTCCTTCTCCTCCTCCTCCTCCTTCTCCTCCTCCTCCTCCTTCTCTTTCTCTTCCTTCTCCCTCTCCTGCTCCCGCTTCTCCTCCTCCTCTTCATCTTAGAAGAGTTATATACCAGGACTAATGATGTGGAGTAACAAATCATACTCTTTGATCTGTGTGCAAGGTAGCTAGAGAACCTTAATTTTAGGGTTAACCTTAATGCTCTGCCATTACTATGAGCATATATTTATTAATTTAATTGTGCATGTTATTGACCAAATAATTTTAAACAAAGTCATCATATAAACTAGTTTAAACAAAAAATTGTGGTAGTGAATACACATGCTGCTCTTGAGCTGTAAAGAGAGACTTACGCCTTCCTGTAATCGTTCCTGTATAAGAGCATCATCAGACAGCTTCATAAGTTTTTATAAAGTAAACATTCTCTTGTAACCACCCCTAAGGTTAAGATGTAAACATTTTCAGGACCTAGAAGTCCCCCATGTGGTTCTTTTGGATGCTAACCCTCCCTGCCTCAAGATAACCACTATTCTAATTTACGATGTCAGGGGTTAGTTTTGTTTGGATTAAAAAAAACAAAACCCAAACCTTTATATACATCAAACCATACAGTTTGTTTGTTTTTGTGTGTGACTTCTCTCACTCAACCTTATGCTTGTCAAATTCATCTGTGTTTTGATGGATGGTAGCAGTTACGTATCCTCATTGAGCTGTAGTATCCCATTATCTGAATATACCACAATTTATTTACCCATGAACTGTTTGTAGATATTTGGATAGTTTCCACATTGGGGCTAATAGGGGCAGTGATTCTCTGACATTCTTTAATGAATCTCCTGGTTAGTGTGACCACAGAACTGAAACCTGTCAGATGCCAAAGGATGCAGGGACTTGATTTGGCATTGCTGGGACCCTCTCCATTCCTGATTAATAATGTATAGCTAAAGGAATGGACATGTCTGGTGACTTGCATCAGACTTTATACCCTGAGTGGAATGGCATTAGCCCACATGGCTCATTGCAGGTAGAAACTGCCCTAGGTGGCCACTGTGTTCCTTGCTTGCTGGGGTAGAGATTGTGAAGATGACCAAGTGAGCCCCGAAGCACCCAGAAGTGTCAGTCACCTTCACTCCTAACAGAGACAAATAAAGAAGGAATTTTAGTGGAAATTTACTGTTAATCTCAATTCGGAATCCCAGAAATTACTTGTGTTTTTGAAACTGGGGTCATATATTTTTTTTCTCCTTTAAAGTTCTGTACAGTTTTAATGGAGATATTTGCTGAGGAAGATTTTATAGGTGAAGTTTCTAAATTTCACTTTTTAAGAAAATGTTCTTTCTTAGAGGAATTATCTCCATTATTCTTGCATTTATTTTCAGTTCCCATGCAAAGTTGTCTTTCCATGATCACCCAGTCTGTTTCTCTGCACTTTAAACTCCTGAAGTATTTATTTTGCATATGATCTCATAGCTTCTTTGCTTTGTAATAAATTTTGGAACTGTACCTAATGACTTTGTAAGCTATGTGTAGAGACAAGAATCATCCATATTTTGTCTTTTTGTGTTTCCTGGGACCTTGTCCATAGAAAGTACTTAACAAGTGTTTATTGATCTCTGTTGAGTCTAGAAATCTTTACATTGGTATTTCAAACATACTTTATAAACTTTTAAGTGGTTATGGATGGTAGGGAGTAATTAAAAGACAGTTTTAAAAAGAAGTGCTATTCTTTTGAGCAGGCCTGGTAAAATAGCATAGACTATACTTGCAAGCTGTAGAAAATGTGCAAAGAACTGTATTCAGCTTTGTTAAAAATTAGGAGAATGAACGATACTGGTGGTGAGCTAGATGAGGGTGGGGGTGAGTGAGTCATTAAAAAATGGACTCCAAATTAATTCTTCAGAGAAATATATCGAATTTATAGCATTTCTCGTACTCCTCCATTAACTGAAAAATCTGGTAAATCATTCATTGCTTTGAGCTTTGCCTATTGGTTTTGATCTATCTGTATTGATGGGAACTCTATCTTGGAGAGTTCCCAGTAAGGTTTTTTAAAATGGATTTTCACACTTTGTGTCCTCATGTGGGACTTTCCTCTTGTTTACAGTCCTGGCAAAGCAGTCTTGTTAAAAATGTTTGTTTCCTTCTGAGGCAACTTAAGTTTCTGCCTGTTTAAGAGCCAAAGGAAAACATGAATTATTCAGTGGCATGGAATGGGGTCTCAGTTTGCAGGAGCTTAGATTAGTTCTAGGCAGCGGGTAAACAGGGGCTGGGCAGAGACCAGATTTCAAGTCTGAGTTATCATTGTGGAGATTAAGGGGTGAAGCAGTGAAGAAATGTGACTAGACCTTGCTTTTTTGTCCACAGTAATGGCTTTTAAAAACAAGAACATTTAAACATTTTCTTTTTCTTTTCAAGTTTATATAAAGTTAAATCCATTTTTCAATTATGTTTTTGGTTTGAGGTAGAGTTCTATTGTAAGGGGCTTGCCAAAAACATGGACTTGTATAGATAGCTGTGCTGTATTACTTTTTAATGCTGGTGTAACCAATTACCACATATTTAGAGGCTTGAAATTACATAAGTTTAGTGCTGCACTGTCTAGTTCAGAAGTTCTTCAGGTCAGCTGATTTCTGTTCAGAGTTTCATAAAGCCAAAAACAAGATGTTGGCGGGGCCAAACTCTTTCTGGAAAGTATAGGGGAGAATTCCTCTTCTGCTTGTACAGGTTGATGGCAGAGTTCAGTTCCTTCCTGTTGTAGGACTGAGGTTCTTGTTTCCTTGCAGACTGTCGTTTTCTAGAGGCCACCCTCACATCCTAGCCACAAGACCCGGTCTTCCCTCTCTAAAGTCAGCAGGGCTTTGAGTCCCTCTCCTCTTTCAAGTCTCTCCTGCTTATTCTTTCATGGAATCTCTCTCCCACCAGCTCCTCTGCCTTTTTCTTCCACCATTAAGATAACAGTGAGAGATAATAGTGAGCTCCTCAAGTGGTCTGGGATACTCTTCTTATTTTAGAGTCAGTTATTAGCATCCTTAATTTAATCTGCAAAGTCCCTTTTACCCTGTAACATGAACATATTCACACGTTGTGGGGATTAGGGTGAGGACCTCTTGGGACATTTTTCTGCATTCCACACCCCCTCACAATCAAAAACAGTTTTATCATCCTCATCCCCCCCCCCCCCCCCCCCCCCCCCCCAAAAAAAAAAAAAAAAAAGAGTAAGAAAGCCCTCCTGCTCCCTCTCTGTAGTCAGACTTTTCTTCCCGCTTTAAACCCTGGTAAATATTTATCTGTTCTTTATTATTTTGCCATATCCAAATTGTCATAAAAGTGAAATCCTATATTAAGTGTCTTTTTGAGTTTATTTTACTTAACTCTTTGAGATTTCCGTTGTTGCATATATCGTTTATTCCTTTTTATTGCTTAATACATTTCCATTATGTGGATATATCACAGTTTATTCGTCCGTTGATCTGTTGAAGGATATGTGGATTGTTTTCTGTTTGGGCTAGTTGAGAATAAAGCTGTTATAAACCTTTATGCATAGGGTTTTGTGAGTATAAATTTTTTTTTGTTGGATAAATGTCTAGGAATGGGATTGCTAGGTTATACCAGAGGTATATGTTTAAGAAAACTACAAGTTTTCCAAAGTGGTTGCACCATTTTGCATTCCCACTTAAAAGCATTAACATTTAAAGACAAGATTTTGAGAGAGTTTATTTAGCCACTTTAAGTGAATACTAATAGTAGTGTCTAGATATATCAGTCCAGTGTTTCTTTGTCTTAAATTCAGAGATGTTTATTTCCCCTGAAAATGGATTAGTTGTTTCCTGTAAATGTATCCTCTGATATCCCAGAATGAGTGAACAAGGGAGTCGTCAATCTGACAGGCACCCACCATTTGAAGTCAGTACACAGTCAGTGCAACAGAAATGAGTGGAGTTGGTGGAGGTATCTGGGAGGGTCCGATAGAACTGAGTGTGAATTCACTAGCTAGTTGTGGGACTTTTTTTTTTTTTTTCAAGTTCTTAGCTTTTCTGGGCTTCTGCTTATCATTTTTAAAGGGCAGGTAATTATCTCACAGGTGGTTAGGGTGAAATGGAATGAAGTGGTAGAAACAGTGACACAGAAAACGCTCAATAAATGCTAATTATCTTCCATATTTCCTGTCCCCCCTGTTATTTTTCTCATTTTCAGAGTTCACCTTGCTTCCTCCAAATGACTGCCCGTTCTCTATTCCCTCAAAACTTTTCTTGCATTTCGCTTTCTTAGACATTTGCTCACCCCAGTTCTCCTGCTTGGAATAGCCATTCTTTTCATTTTCTTTGTAGAAATTTTTGCTAAGTTAGAGCTCAGCTTCCACCTGCTTATAGACTATATCAACTGTTCTTTTTATCTGAGGGGATCTTATAGGCATGTGTGTGTGTGCGTGTGTGTGTGTGTGTGTGTTCTCTCCATGCAAATTATAAGCTCATGGGCAGGACTGTGTGGATTTCTTTTTGTTTTTGTTTTTGCATGTCCATATCTCCTGTACTGTATCTTGACTGAGATTCCCCACCTCCCCTTTTTTTTTTTCTTGTTTCCTGCCTGGAATCAAGTTTCCATAAATGCTAATTTCTAAATTTTCTAAATTTTAACTTGGGTGTGGCAGGGGATTTCTGTCTGCCTCCACCTGGGCTTCTCTGACCAACCCCCCCCATTTAATGAAAGCCTTTTCCATTCTCTGCTCTTCTTCCCCATTCAAATAGCAAACCTCCCCCACCTTTGGGGTCCCTTTAGTCCCTGCCTCACATTTTCACCTGCGTCTACTTGTTAAACAAAAACAAAGCCACCTATTCCCTAGGGGTCTTCTTGAGTTAAAAGAAATGAGCCCCTTGACAGATCCAATTTCACCTAATTTGTCTCAGATTTTTTTTATAGCGCCTTGTTTTTGTGACTGAGAAGGCTCCTCCCTTAATCCATTTGCTATACAGCATCCAAGTTCCTTTTAGTAGGGATGAGTTGTTCAGTGTGTGGTTGTTTGCAAATATTGCAGAGAGCTTGGGAGCATTTTAGATTCATGGTATTACTGGCCAGCACCAGACCTGGGTGTGAGTCGAACAGCCCAGACAAACACCCAGCTCTGTGATGTCTTAGCTGTATGAACTTGGACAGATTGCTAAACCAGATCAAGTTTCAGGTGAGCAGGCAGGCAGGAAGAGAGAGGAGGAAGAAGTGTGTTTAATTTTTATTTAGTTGTTCACACGGCTGTCCCCCACGCCCACCCCAAGGACTCGAATCCAGGGGTATGTGGCCTGCGTTCCTTTGGAGGTGATTGATTTAACCGCTACTCCACCAAGGCACACCGTCACTTCAGTCTGTTGGCCTGTGAAATAAGAATAATGACACTCCATCTTCTTGGGCTGTCATGATGTTTATATGACCCTAAAGCACATAGAGTAGTGAGCACAGGTGTCTGACATATAGCAGACATACAGAAGATGTTTGCCATTATAAAACCCGTTTGTGGTTATTTCTTTGCACTCTAATCAGATTGACTGATCTTGGGAAAGCCTAGACCCTTCAGTTTCCCTGGTGCCCTCAGGTGTGTTAAAGAAAAATGTGATTCTGACACTTATAAAAACTGCTGAGGAAGACTTTTGTGTTAGGTGTCAAGATTCTTGTAATATGGGAGATACCTTGGGCTTGACTCCAAATACAATACAAATGCAAATGTTGGGAAGTGGCAGTGGATGGAAATATACTAAGAGGAAGCTTTAAGGGTAGAGTAAGATAGTTTCTTCTAAACTGACCTAATGGGATTCTTGCTGAAGGCAGGCCAAATATCAAAGTATCAACACAATTGGTATTGAGGATGGGGATAGTCTCTCTAAAGTGAGTTCCCAGCATTTTTGTTAAAAATGCACTGTAAAAGGGACAGGCATGGAAGTCTAAGATCAAGGCCCAGATCGGGGAGGACTCAGAGGAACCTGACAAGAGTTGGCTTTGTTAGTTGGTAACCAGAGGCTTCAGTAGGGCATTCACGGCCCTCCATCCTCTGGACCTGCCTGCCTTCCTAATCTTACCCCCTTGTCCTATGTTCCATCTGTGTTTCCATTCCTCCAAAATCTTAGGCTACTCGAAGTCTATGTCTCTGCATTCCAGCCACCCCGCCATCCCAAATGCTCACATTTCATATGTCTGCAATGACTGTCTTCAAAGTGTACCTACTTGCCTGTGAAGCTTCCATTTGCCTTTACATTCTCATCCCAGCTGGAAGGGTACCAGCTCTGAAAGGGTGTGATCTGCCCCAGCCCCCACCATGCTCTTCTGTGCAGCTCTGCACTGTGCACAACTTGCCTCTGGCCCCTCCGGTCCTGCATTTCATTTATTTGGGTATATGTGTCCTTTTTTCCAATTAGTCTGAAGCCCTTTGAGAGCAAGTAGTGTGTGCCATTTATTTCTGTCTTCAAGGTCTGGAACAGCACCTAGAACAGAGGCAGTTGCTCCACAAAAGATGACTTCTGAAAAAAACGAATGAATGCTGACCTTCCAAGGCTGTCAGAACCTGGGGTTATTGGCTTGGATTATTACCCTGACCTCTGTGCAGCTTGGATAACTTATCTTTCCTACTTTGGACATCTTTATGTTTTTGTTGTTATTGTCTTAAAAGAAATAACTTTTTTTAAATGAGTCTTGATTTATTCCATGCTCACTGAAAAGGATCTCAGACCATGCAGAAAAGCATGAAGGAGTTAAAAAAAATCACATTTAATTTTATGAACCAGAAAACACTTTTGTGTGTGTGGAATAAACATTTTGTTTATCCCAGCTCTTTTATTCTATAAAATAATACTTTGTTTTAAAGCGAAGACACACTTTTTATAAAATCTGTTTTCAAACCTATTTTTCTGAACAGTATACCTTAGACATCAGCATTCTTAAGGGTTGTATATGTCTGATCTATACTTTAACCATTTTCTACTGATAGGCATTTTTTGTTTTTGTTTTTCTGTTATAAACAAAGATGTGATAAGCATTGGTTTACAAACCTCTGTGCACTGGCCCAATTATTATAATATATTCCTGGAATTGGGATTATGTAATGATATAAATGACTTCAAGGCATCCATAGTTTTAAGAGCAAGCAATTTAGAGATGAATTGTCTTGTTTTATGTTTCTAAGTCTCTGCCTACCCCATGGAATCACTGCCAATTTGTCTCATAAGCCATCCCTCATACCTGAACTAAATTGCTTACCTAGAGGATGTGCTATGTCATGCTTTATTAACTTGTAGATCCAATGTACGTAGAAGCACATAGCAGTGCTTCAGACTTTTAATGTAAACCATAGGATTTTATAGGATGTCTTTTCATTTTCAGTATCCTAAAGGATGTTGTTTCTTGAGGGTAATCAAAAAACTGAATCTCAAGGCAAAGAGATGTAGAGGCCAAGTTGTTATCTTAAGGAAAAAGTAGATGAATGTGCCCTTTAAAATTTTAAAAACTTTTTAAGGAAAGGTGCAGGCAGGAATGAAGGTGAATAGGCAGGCAGGCAGGAAGAGAGAGGAGGAAGAAGCATTTATTTGTATTATTAGTTGTTCACACTGATTATTTGTCTGGACCTGGGACTCAAACCCAGAGCTATGTGGCTTGGGTCCTTCAGAGGCAATTGTCCTAACCACCACTCCATCAGGGTGGGCTGCCCTTTCTTTTTCGTGCTAACATTGAAAGAACTGTGATATCATCTGGGTGATGGTAAATTGAGAAGGGATTAAATAGTCTTTTCAAAAAGACCCTAGAAAAGAACTTTTTCTTTTGTTTCCCCTTGATGATGTGGCACTCTTTTATATAAATTACATAAAATTTCAAACAACTCCAAAGTAGAGCAGATAAAACATGCTCCCATATACCTGTCAACTAGTCTTAACCATAATCAACAAACGGTCAGTTTTAAATTATATATTCCCCTAATATTCCTCCGCAATCGCTTGCTTGTTTTAAAGTAAAATCTCATATTTTATTCTAAACCTTTATCTATATCTAAAAGATCAAAATTCTTAAAAGTTCAATAATATCAAAATGAAAATATGAACAGTTCCTTCATGTCAATACCCAGACAGATTTCCCCCAGTGCCTTATAAATTTCTTCTAAAATTGGTTTACTCAGATCAGAATGCTAGTGCTATTGATTACCCATGAGGAGAAAAAGATATACTCATACATATCGATCCTGAAACAAGAGATTTTTGCTCTAGAGTTCTACACGGTAGTAGAAACACACATGGAACAGTCAGCGCTAATCAAGATTTTCATCTCCTTTCCCCTCTTAGTGGTTATGTCCTAGTTATCTTTTTAAATAAACCAGTGCTGGTATTGCGGTGCCACCCAGAAAAACTATTTAGAGAGCTTCATGCTTTATAGCTTTTTCCCTGCTATTGCTTCCCCTTGCTTTAGCCAGCTTGCATAAATGACAGGATAGCTGGCAGACCTATCATTTGTCTTCCAAGCTCAGTACCCACTCTTATTAAATCAGTACCAAGCACATTTACAGCCATCCTTTTAGGTATGTCTTGGTGTGTTAATATTTACCATTCAGTCAATGAATACCCTTTCCTGATGTCAGTTGAATACTGGAAAATAAATCCACAGAGCTGAAGGGAAAACATAAGTGAGAACAGAATTGAGAATGACAATACTTTAATGATAAAGATTTGCAGTTCTCTCTCTCTAAATGTGCAGGCAGCAATGACGGCAAGTGAGCAGGCAGGCAGGAAGAGACAGGAAGAAGAAGCATTTTAATTTTATTTTTCATTTAGTTTTTTATACTGGTTGTTTTCCCCTGAACCTGGGACCTGAACCCAGGGGTATATGACTTGCACCTTTGGAGGTGACTGACCTAACTACTGCTTCACCAGGGCATGCCTGTAGTTTTCTTTTTATGTTTCTTACTCTTTTTCTTGTTAAAATTTTTTTTTCAAGGTTGGAGAAAAAATACAAGTGAAGAACAAATTCAAATTAGTTATACTTAATTTCCTAGACTGCAGGATTTGGTTGTAAGACTTGTCGATCAATAGTATTACTTAAGAAGCATGTTATTTAGAGATCTTGGTTACGCATGCTGGACTGACAGATCTTGGGGACGTTTCCTTTCCCAGACTCTCTCACAGAATGATCACTCTCTTTCAGTTCTCATTTTGCCCCCCTAGGAGGCAATTCTCTGAGGAGGTTATAGCTTAGTTTTTCTGACCAAACTGTGGCACTGCACTCCTCAGAGATTATTGATTTTTATCTGGGAATCTGGGTAAATAGCAGTTCCAGCTGACATCAGAAACTTTGGATAGTCTTGGGGGAAGGGACTTCTTCCTGTTTCTCTTTCATTGCTGCCTCCTGCCAGGTAGAGAGGAACAAATGCCAATCTGATGGGTCAGGGTCCAAACTTCTGATCATCTGGTTACCGGGTGGGCTGGATCCCCTGTGAGGTGGTCTGTTCCTTCCTGCATCTGGCCTCTGCAGTAGGCTGACCTCTGTAGAGACATCCTGGGGCTTTTTTTTTTCCTTTTTCTGTGTTGCTGCTGAGTGGATGAATCCTTCAGACCCAGGTGGGCTGGGCTCACAGTTCAGAACAGATTGGTAGGGTAGGGAGGTAACAAAAGTAGGAAGAATATATAGACCTCCTTGATCTAGATTTTGGCCAGGTTCTATATCTGGGTGATGTTTGCTGGCGCCCTACCCAGGTGGTGCTTGGGATACCTGCTACGTCTTTGTTCTTGGGCAGAGCAGATTACCCGCTCAGTAGGGAGGAGGGAGCTGGCTATTCAGGGAAGGCTTCTGGCATTCCTAAGTCCTTGGTACTAATACCATCGTGTTAGCATCAAAACCTTCCCTTTACTACTAATCCTTTGTTTATATAATATTTGTGAAAAGTAGACTGTAGAAGGGAAGTGTTTAGCTCTTCACTAATAATTACTAACACAGCCTACTAATTATCTGCATAAACAAGTGGGAGAAAGCCACCCAAAGTACTATATTCTAGAATAACACTTGCTTGCTCATGTATTTGTTAAATTTTCCTTAATAAATGTGGTTTGTGGAAAAGACTGGCTTGGGGATCTATTTTAAATAATATTTTATAATCTAGACATTTATATGAACAGGTTTGCAAAGTAGAAAATATATACTGATTTAGTACTTCTATAGATCTATTAAAAACAATTGTAAAAAGGTAAGATAGATTAATGGAAAACTTGAAATTAAATGAGTTCATTTTACTAAGAAAAATGTTTCCTTTTCAAAAGAGATGTTTGCATACATTGTAGACTCTTTGGAACCTCAGTGTAACAGTGCATTGTCCAAAATGGTTGTCACTAGCCCCATGTGACTATTGAGCCCTTACAATGAGGAGAGTCCAAAGGGACATGTAGTCAATGTTAAATGTATGCCAGCTTTTAAAGACTTCATACAAAAAGAGCAATGTAAAATATTATTAATATTTTTTTTGTTCATTGCATGTTGAAATGATATTTGGGTTAAATAACGTTAATAAAATTTTATCTTTCTTTTTAATATGACTACTAGAAAATTTAGGTACATGTGTGTTGTGTGTTTTTTGACTGCCATTTTATTTCTAGTAGATATCACTGCTCCAACATTTAGATGCTGACATTCTGATTATTTTTGCATTTATTAATTTCACTTCCACTTTAGAATATTGAGGGTCTATTGTATGCTAAGCTCAGTGCTAGGCTAGTTATGTTAATACAAGTTCCTTGTCATCAATAATCATATAATCCTATGGGAGAAAGCAAGTGAAAAATAATTAGCATGCTCTGAGTGTGCAGAGAGCAGTGGAAACAAAGCCTTGTTGGAGTTGAAAAGAGAAAGCACATCCGTTTGTGATCAGGGAAACCTCAGGCAGAGGGGCGTTTGTTCCATACCTTGAAGCCAGGATAGGAATCTGCCTTGCAAGTATAAAATTTGCTTCCTTATCTTCGATTGCTTTGCAATTGTCCGAAGCAGCTTTATAGATTTTAATTTGAATATTGTTAAGAAAAGATTTGAGAAAGGTGTGTGCGGTAATCTAGTCTGCCTCTCTCCTGAAAGTCCCAGTTCCTTCCCCAAGTATTAACTTTGAGGATTGTGGCCTGGGTGCCTGGCAGGGGAAGCCCACCTTTATAATTAAGTACCAGTTCTATAATTAGGTACCAGTCATTTGTGACAGTGAATTTATGATACATTTGTAAGTGGGTGATCTTGAGGACACCAAGAGGTGACATGGAACATTGTCATTGAAAAATGTTCCAGTGCCTCGCTGCTGCCTGGCCCCCATGTAACCGGCCTGAGGAAAGGGCATCAGGCCCATGACTTTTGCCCCTGCCTGCTGCCTCCTGTCCCTGCCAGTGGATTTCTTCTGCTGGGAGGCTTGGGATTTTTAATTTCCAAGCAAGGAGTGCTTCAGTGATTGCAAATCTTCCTCTGTTGCTTTCTCTTCTGTCTCTTTTCTGTCACTAATAGTAGGAATGAGGAGCCTCTTGTCCTGGAAATGCATTTTCCCTTAGCTCAGGCGCTTTCTAAGGAGGTCCCTCTAGCCCGGAACAAAGAACAAAGGTGCCCATTAGGGGGACCGGTGGGGGAGGTGGTGCTGCTGTGGGAAACCAAGGAAACACTGCCCTGTTGGCTCCAGGTGCTTCTGCATCGTCCTGGCCTCTGGGGGGTGTGGGGAGAGGTTGGGGGGTGGGGGGTGAAGGCCACACAGCTCTTTGGAGAAGGAATTGATTCTGTGCTGGAAATCTCTTTCCCACCCCCACTCATGTCTCTGTCTGGGGTGGCACAGAATTGATTTTTCTTCCTTTGTAAATGGCAAAAACTGCTATGATGATAACATGAAAGCTCAGCAACAACAAAATCGGGCATAATCACACCACCATACAGCATCCATTTAGATTTTTAGAGCCACCTCTTTCCTCTCGTTTAATACTGAACATTAAAAAAATATTTCCTATCAGAGACAGTGCTGCCTTTTTTCCCCTTTTTATTATCTATGCTTACTCCTGACATCATTTTCCATGTTGGGTAATATCTGCAAGGTTATAATTTTCAATGCCGGCTTACAGGTCTGCTGGACTGATAGCTCACAATCTGCTAATGCGTTTCACTGTTCATTCAGATCTCATTTCTTGTTATTCTGGGCAATGGTTTAGTGAGAATCTGTATGTACAGAGCTGTTTTCCTTTGTTCGGTTATTTCTAGAGGATACATACTCCAGAAGTAGATTTACTGGACCCCATGCTGTAATCATTTAAATTGATCCTATTAAATTTTATCCTGTTGCTCTCTATAGGGGTTTACCAATTCCTGCTGCCTGTGGGGATATATTAGTGTCCCATTTGGCAGTGAATTCATTTTGAAAGTAAAAGAGATGAATCATTTGAGAAGGTGATTTGCAATTTGTAGAACAGTGGTCTTGGATTTATAAGTCTGTCTTTCCCTCAGATTTATATGAATTTTAGACTAATATATATATTAGTCTAGTATATAACTATTTAGTAATCCATTTTAATTTGGGATATTGCTGTCAGTGGACTCTTCCAGGGTCAGGCTGGTGGGTGGGGAGTCTCCTGGGCTGTATAGAGGAAGAAAGGACTCGGAGGGGATGTGCACTGTGGCCACCCCTCCCCCGCCCCCAACATCTCTCATAGGAATTGGAGGCAGTGAATCACACTCTGCTTTAACTTAGGGCTCTTCTCACATGCTCCCAGATACATTTTTCTGCTATTGTATTGAATGAACTTCAGACGTTCTCTATCCCAATAGCAGCTCACATTGGGGTGCATTTTGATAGATGATCTGGAGCATGTACTAGGAGAGCCACCATTCCGGAAATTGTGGTGGTATCATAGAAAAGGCCTGACTTCATGCCGCGTGGTTATGTAGTCTTCAGGGATCAACTTGCTCTTTAGCTCTGGGGTAGTCCACTAAGCAGGCTCATCATCCTGTGGGCATCACTGGCCAGCCCAGAGCTTAGACAGAGTCGCTGAATGAAGTAAACAAAGAGAAAGGCTATATGAAGAAGAAAGCTAGGCCAGGCAGAAGAAGAGGAGTGCTATTGATCCCCCTTCCTGGGTTTCTTTGTTCTCTTATCTTAGTATAGAAGGTATGATACATTCTTTTCTTAATAAGATTTGCTTTAGATACAGAGTACTGCTCTCTTCCATAGGTTTAGTCACTCTGTTTTGGTCTCTTAAAGATCATGTTGATCATATTTAATAAATCAACTGATAAAAAATTACCTAGAAACCTGGTTAATTAATCATAGATTTCTTAAAATGATAAATGAAAACATACTTATGGTATAAAAATCAAAGAAAGAAGGATACAGAGAAAAAAGAATGGGATACACATTTGTACATGGGAGAAGAGATATTCTAGGAGACCCTGTGTGTTCCAGGGAGGGAGGAAGCACGTGAGCCACATTCAAATGACTTAAATGCTGAGCTGCAGTAAGGTGATCAGATTGGAATATCCAGGAGTCAGATGTCGGGGGTTTGTGAAAGTTGGGCTAGAGGAATTGAACTTTGATTTGGTTGACTTGGTACTCCATTCTAGACTGTAGCTGGTTCATTTCTCCTTAAATTCATGTATCTCTTGTCCTCAAACAACCTTTTTCAGTTCCCATAAAGGCAGGTTCTGTTGAAGTATGCTTTTCAGAGTTTTATTCCTGGTGGTAGAATGTAAAATGTTCAGTTCTCATCCATTGCAAATGAGTTTCCACTGTAAATGGCCCTTGATGTATCATTCGAAAGAATTAATATATCTTGTTTAAACCCAGTAGTTGGGAGATAAAATTCTTCAGGCTGTTGGTTATCATATAGGGATCCCCAGATTCCAAGGAATTGACACAGTAATGTATACACAACTTAAGCCATATTAACATCATCTTTTTCTGGAGATTTAAGTTTTCCCTGGAGGAAGTTTTCATGGTAGGTAAGAACTATCCAATTTGGAATATTGTGCGTACCTAAAGTGCTTTAGTGTTCATGAGTAGTTTCTTATCTGTTGATTTTCCTTATTTTAGAGAAGAGATGATAGAAAATAACTCTCCATGACTTAATTCTGATAGAATTTCCATAGCACTAAGTTTCCTTCCAGAAGATGTAACTTACTTTGGAAAGAGAATACAGTAGATTATAAGAGAAGGTACCTTTCAACTTGGATATATTCAGGAGGATTATATTCAGAGCAAAATGTGTTCATTTTCTTTTTTTTTTAAAGAAAAGATGCAGGAATGAAAGTGAGAAGACAGGTAGGCAAGGCAGGAAGCTAGAGGAGGAAGAAGCATTTTATTCATTTTTATTCAGTTTTTCATCCTGTGAACCCAGCCTGGATTCACGAATCTGGGTCCTTGGCACACTTAACCATTAAGCCTCTAGGGAGCACTTCCTCGATCTTTTTAAGTAAAGGGTAGTCTCTTTTTAATTTTCTATTTGTCCCACCCCACCTTAAACACCACTGTAGGCATCGGTATGTTAAGTATAAACATCACTTCACAGAATGTCTTGATCGGCAGAACTACAGACAATGTACATGCTACTACTCTTCCCAACATCCCTTACTGGACCTCTTTGATGAAGAGTAATTTTCTTCTTAAACTATTGAGATAATTTATGCTTTTCCCTGCTTGCTTGCAAAGTATCATTTACTTTTTTTTAAAGAGGAGGAAGAAGCACTTTATTTAGTTGTTCATCTTGGTTGTTTCCCCTGGCCCCTGTCTCAAACCTGGGTCCTTGGGAACTGCGTCTAGTGGCCTTATCTGCTTGGCCACCGGGGCGCTCCATAATAAATATTACAATAAAAAAAAATATAATTGTAACAGTAGTTGCAGCATATAGTAAAATCTGTTTTACTTAACAAACACTTCTTTAAGTGTTTTACAAATATTAATTTCTTTAACACTCAGCACCACCTGATGAAGTAACTGTTGTCATATCTACTCTCACTGTCTCGCAGATGAGGAAAACGGCACAAAAGGCTAAGTAACTCGACCAAGGTTACACACAAGTAAGTTATTGGCATAGCCTGGTGGAGTAGTGGTTTGGTCAGCTGTCTTCTGCCAGGTGCAGGCTACAAAAAGCCCCAGAATCAGGGCAAGGGGAGGCCGGTGACAACAATAACCAAAAAGATAATAAAATAAAATAAATAAAAATGATTTTTCCTCCTTGCTCTTTCTGCCTGCCTCTACTCACATTCATAACTGCCTGCATCTTTTCTTAAAAAAAGGAAAAAAAAAATGTGGATCTGGAATTCAAACCCAGGTGCTGTGGCCCCAGTCTTTTTTTTTTTTAACCCAACCATTTGCTATGTTGCATCTACACTTTGGTTTATACCAGGAGTTGAAAATGTTCAGGTACACAGAATTTTCTGTATTAAAATTGTTCTGGCCCACTAGTTCTTTGTTAGTTATCCCTGATAAGAGCGTTTGATGTTCATTAAATGTAGGAAGTATTGCTCACTTGTTTTTGCCTCTTCGAGACTTTCCCCCAATCCCCTCACTTCCCAGTCATCCTGCAGTAAATACACATTCTTCATTCTGTTTAACTTGTTTTCCATTAGCAACTGACCATGCTTAGACAAGCTTGGGAACCGCTGTAGAAGAAGGTAACTGTAAACTGGGACTGCCCTTAAAAGTGGAGGATTTCTTTTCTCTGTTGCTGACCCCTTACATTGAGGTTAAATTGTGTATGCGAGTCAGACTCAGTTTCCCTGTTATTACTGTAATTTCCATCAGAAAGATTCTTTACGGCATTCAAAAGAACATAATGCCAGTCTTCTCAGGACATGGTGTATTTGCTAGAAAACCTCTTATACTAACCTTTGAATGTTTCAGTGTGTTATTGATCTATATGCATCTGCCCACAGAGAAAATGATTATGATGACTTTGTCTTAAATTGAGGTAACATTAATTTACCAAAAAATATGTTTTTTCCTTATATTTCCTAATGTTTTCTGAAGTGGCTTCACCAATTTATATTTCCATGGACAGTGTCCATGGGTTTCCTTGTCTTCACACTCTCATCAACAATTGTTGTTTACAATCTTTTTTATATAGGCCATTCTCACAGGTGTGAGAATTTCATTGTAATTCTGATTTGCATTTTTTTATAAGGGATGAGCATTTTTTCATGTGTGTTTTGGTTATATGATTCTTTTAAAAACATGTATTTGCCCTACTCTTTTTTCCCCCTCAGTTTTATTTAAAATTTTTTTATTGCAGTAGTTATTCTACATATTAAAATAATTTCCTATGCATAGGTTTCCCATTTCTTGGATATATTTCAGCACATGGTGTCCTCCACCAAATTACCAAGTGTTCTTCCCCATTGTTCAGTGACGCCCTACTCTTTATCTTAAAAGTGGAGCAATTTATGTCTGCTTCTTGGAATTCTAAGTTCATCTGTATATTCAATCATATTGCTAAGCTATCTTCTAAATATTTGTCAGTTTTTAATAGCTATATCATGAAGATAGGTTTTTTTTTTTTTTAAAGGAAAGGTGCAGGCAGGAATGAACACAAATAGGCAGGGAGACAGGAAGAGAGAGGAGGAATAAGCATTTTTATTTTATTTTCATTTATTTGTTCACACTGGTTGTTTTCCCTTCTGGACCTGGGACTCAAACCCAGGGGTACGTGGCTTGGGCTCCTTCAGAGGTGATAGATTTTCTCCTCTAGGATGCGCAGTGAAGATAGTTTTTATCATCATCAAGTAATGAGAGGTTTTTTTCCTTCTTTCCAAAACAGACCTTTTCTTTATTCCTGCCTTGCTGCATTGCCTAGGACCTCAGGACTATCTAAAATAAGAACAATGATAGTGAGAATCTTTGTCTTGTTTTTGATCTTCAAGCAAAGTTTGATGTAGCTTTTTAGAAGTACCATTCTATTCCTAGTTTATTTTGTTTTTAATCATGAATAGATCTTAATTGCTTATTATTTGGATTATCATTGTCTTCCTTTCCTTCTTCCCTCTTTTCTTCCCTCCTTCCCTCCTTTTTTCTTTCCTTTTTTTAACATCTTTATTGAGATATAATTTATATACAATGTTTGATTTATTTTCATATTCTCAGCACATGATTCATAGTGGATGCACAATACATGATAGGTTGAATGAATAACAAAGAATATTCTTGTCCCATAAATATGGTTATTTTTATTTCATTGTCTCTCTCTTCCTACCTTTATCAGTTGCACCTGAGAACTAAAGGAATTGCTTACAAGTTTCTTTGTGAAATTCACCATAATTAGGCCAAACTGCATTTAGGCATTCCTTAGAGAGAACAATTCATTTATTCCACCTTCAACCAACTCACTATCTAGTAAGAGAGATAGACAGACACAAATTATGGCAATACAACTAATAAGTGATTGAATTGTACTCAAGGTTTGTTAAGTATGCATACCTTTAAGGTTGGGACAGATTTTGCAAAGTGGTTCCAAAGAATTTTCCAAAGAATAAAAATTGTTTTGTATTGAATATCCAAACTCTGTTATGTCCAATTCAGCTACTTGGCAGAACCAGAATGGAATGAAATTAGAGATTCACTAAGTATAGAAATGCTTGCTTTCAAATGATTTCCTCTTCTAAAATGTAGAAGCCATACATGAAACACTCTTCTTGATTTGCAACTTGTCTTACAAAATTATTTTCATTTGAACTGAAAACTGCCTTCATAAAGAAAGAAGGGTCAAAAGAAATTCTAAATTGAAGACATTAATACTATAAATGAACCATACTTAAAATTGTATTGATAGTTCTTAGCTCTGAAAGGGAAATGTCTGTAATTTGCTCAAATTGCCTTGAAAGGAAAAGAAAGAAGGAGACTTCCTACCCTGAGTATGTGTTTCCTGGCATTTTCTTAACAACCAGGCGTAGAGTGATTGGATTATTATTATACCTCCATAGCTATTATTTTCATTTTTAAAAGGGTGGGTTAATACCAGCTGAAACTTACATTTCAAATACTTTTATGTATAATTTATATATAATCATAACTGGGCCATAAAAGCTGAGGAGCAAAGTTAAATTTAGATCCTCTAATGTCCTTTTCTTTAACATGGTCAGTTGTTCATCTAGGCTTATTACTTAGGAAGATGGAATGGAGGAAGATTAAAGAAATTATAAAAGTAATCACAGGTGTTCAGTGGCTTTCTTTTAATTTTGTTGAGTTTTTATTCCAAATGTAACTGTATGTCTATTTTAAGATAGTTGAAAAGATTCAGGTAAGTAAAATCTGGAAAGTATAAATGTCCCATATTTTCTTCCCCCTGAATAACTACTCTTGGGTGGTATTGTATTGTTTCCATAGCTTACAAAAGTAAATTTGATTATAGAATATTTCATACATTTTAATTTACATATGTAACGAAGATGAGTTATGAGAAATTTGGGTAAACTTAACACTTATGAAGTTAATTAAATTAATGACACTATGAATGTATGACTTTCTCTTTGTCCCACTTCTTTTCCCCTCATCCCTTAAGCAACCACTCTCCTGAATTTTGCTTTTAGCATTCCCCCAATGTTCTTTATGGTGTTACTGCAAGCACTTTGTAATCCTTAAATGATATATTGCTTAATTTTGCTGGTTCTTGAATCTAAAATATTTATAGAAATACTATATTCTTCTGTGACCTGTTCTTTTTTCTTAACATTTTTGTTTCAGAATAACTACTATAAGTTGTGAATTCTGATGGTGGTAGAATATAGCCTGTTTAAATACAATTCCAGTACAGATGGTGTCTTAGTTAACTGGGGCTGGCATAACAATACCACAGACTGGAGGACACAATACCAGAAATGTATTTCTTACGATTCTAGAGACCAGAAGTCCAAGATCACAGTGCTGGCAGAGTTGTTTTCTTATGAGTCCTCACTTGCTGGCTTTCTCACTGTGTCCTCAAGTGGCTTTTTCTTTTCACAGGCACAAAAAGAGATCTCCGGTGTCTCTCATTTTCAGAGAAGGACACCAGTCTTGTGGAATCCAGGCCTGAACCTTGTGACTTCCTTTAATCTTAATTACTGCCTTGAAGGCCCTATCTCCAAATGCAGTCATTCTGGAAGTTAGGACTTCAACATGAATTTTGTGGGGACACAACATAATCTCTAGCAGGTAGTATGCCCTGTGGACCTGTTACATACTGCAGGAGGTAGAGTTGACAAATGGCAGACCTTTCTTCTAGGGGCTATAGTCTGTGAGAGGTTTCCTGTCTCTTTCCCCATAATAATGCTGAGTCCCCAGAGGACAGCTCTTAAAGAACTCGCCCAGAGTGACTTTGTGTGCATGAAAACCATGCTGAATTGTCTCCACACAGGGAGTAGAGGGACCAGCAGACTATATTTCCCTAATGGGGAGGGCCTTCGTAAACCTTAATCCTCCATATTGGGCATGTTTTTCCTGAAAGCCAGATGCTGCTGACACAAAGCGGGGCAGGATCTTGATGGCTGTGTGAAAAGAAGAGCTCTACAGCAGTCAGACCATTTTTATAGACTTCTTCCCTTTCAGAGCATCATTATGCTGAAAGCTCTCCTTGCTTTATTCAGCGAGAAAAGAAATCCTAGAGAAATGTTTTGAGAATATTCTAGAAGAGAGAATGGGCGCCGGGGCGGAGGTGGGGAGTGATTCTCTTAGCATCATTTGTCTTGCTGGAAGTGTCTAGGACTCCAGGTGCTTGCACATGACCATGGAAAAAGACAAAAGGAACCTCAAAAGCTAAAACGTAACAACCTTTGGGGCTGAGTTGTTACTTATCATTTCATGACAGGCTGGCCTAGTCCAGAAATCTTTTTTTTTTTTTTTTTTTTTTAAAGGAAAGGTACAGGCAGGAATGAAGGTGAGCCTTTTCAGACAGATAAGAAGAGAGAGAAGAAGCATTTATTTATTTAGTTGTGCTCCGCAGTCCCAGGTATCCAACTTGGGTCCCTCAAATATATGTGTACTAGCCCCGCGGACTTATCTTCTAGGCTGCCAGGGCATGGCCTATTCCAGAATTCTATGGTGAGAATGTTTTTTATTAGACCAGAATTGCTCCTGTTTTTTGGGGTTTTTTTGACCACAAGACCATGATCTATGTTATTAAGAAACAAATCTTAAGAAGTACATTTGACATTGCAACTTAGTTCATAGACACACAGGCTTATATCTGAAATAATGGTTATATGAAATAGTGCTATTAATATATGTGATGCGTTCATATTTTCTATGCTACTTTGATTTTTCAAAGTGCTAGCTGTGATCTAATTAATTTAATCTGTGAACCCTACACACAATAGACTGTTGTTTCTATTACTAAGGTTTTTTTGCGGGGAGGTTTTATAACCCCTTAGAAAAAACTGAATTTCTGGTGCACCTGCCCTGGTGGAGTAGTGGTTGGGCATGGTTCATTTAAATTCCAGAGTCTGGGGTTCATGTCCAGGGGTCAGTGGGAATAATCAGGGTGAGCAACTAAATAAGATAAGTAAAAATACTTCTTCCTCCTCTCTCTCCTTGCCTGCCTGTCACTGCTCACCTTCATTCATGCCTGCACCTTTCCTTTAAAAAAACCCACAAAAATCCCAAATTCCTTGTGATGCACTGGAAGAACTAAAGGACATGAAATCTCATTCTTTACCATTTTCATGTCCTTATGAACTCAGTGTTACACCTGACAGATATTATAAAACTGGGGGAAACATTTGTGTAACAAATAGTTTTTGAGTTCTAGCTCTGAACGAGGCAGTATGTGAGGCGCTAGCAAAATAAATTTTCCAGACTGCTTGCATATTTGTTGTCGTTTAAAATAGACATTTTAAAATTAATTCTTAGTCTAAAATAATTTGCTATTTAACCACCATCCTGAGCTGACTCTGATGATGTGAATGTTTCCCTTTGGTACCCCAGAAGTCACCCACTCCCAGACCCTCTGTCTTGTGTGCTCCAGGGAATGGTATGAGTTAGGGAAGCCTGGGATTTAGGTCACTGGTGATGTCACACCCTAACTTTGCCCTTCTGGAGGGCACCGTCTCAGCCAAATCAGCAAATTTAACCTGTCTGTAGTGAGATGTAGATGCTGAGAACTGCCTGTGGAGTGGGACTCAGATGAAATGAGGCATGCCCTGGGAGCCTAGCAGATAAATTCACTGCTGGATGGGGGTGGTGCTGGACACAATCAAATGAACAAATAAATAAAATGTTTCTTCCTTCTCTCTCTTCCTGCCTCCACTGTTCCTTAAAAAAAAAAAAAAAAAAAAAGAAGATTAAATGAGATTTAACATGTGAAATTATTTTACATATGGTAGCTGCCCTTTGCACACGGCCCCTTCTGCATGTGGAATTGTAGGTTTTGCACTTCTGCCTCTCTCGTTGACCTTTCATTGCCAGATGCCTTGTCCAGTTCATTTAGGAATGGAGCTGTCCCAGCATCCAGGGTTGGAAAGTCCTAAAGTTGAGCAGAACTTTTGAGTCTGAAAAAAGCCAAAATTTGTTAATTCCCCTGCAGTTGAATGTCCCTGTTTCTGTGATAGCTTTAGTGAACCTCCTTAAGATCACCACAAAACCACTTATTAGATCCACAAGGTCATAGGACCCAAGATTATTATCTCCTTAGACAATTTCCTTCTCATCTGTGTTAGAATAATGCCCTCAAAGATGTCCACTTCCTAATCTCTGGATCTCAGTATGTTATGTTACATGACAGTTGAATCAGATGACTTTAAAATAAGGAGATTGTTCTGGATTATCTCTGTGGACCCAGTGTGATCACAGATCTTTAAATGGGGAAGAAGGAAGCAGAAGATTCAAAACCAGACTCATCTAGTCATTGTTGCTTTGAAGATAGAAGGGGACATGAGTGAAGGAGTGAGGGTGGCCTCTAAAGAGTCGGCAAAGGCCAGAAAATGGATTGTTCTCTAGACCCTCTAGAAAAGGAAGTAGTTTTTCTGACACCCTGATGTTAGCCCAGTGAGACCCACCACAGACATCTGACCTTCAGAACTGTAAAATTGTACATTTGTTTTGAACCACTAAATTTGTGGTAATTATTACAGAAGTCATAGGAAATGAATACACCAATCCCCAGACCACCTTTTTTTTTTTTTTTTTTTAAAGGGACAGTACAGACAGGAATGAAAGTGATAGGCAGCAGGAAGAGTATTCGACTTTTATTTTGTTGTTCACAGTGACCGCCTCTCTAAGGACCTGGGACTCAAACCCAGGGGTATGTGGCCTTGTGCGCCTTTGCAGGTGATTCGCCCAACCGCTACTCAACCAGGGCGGGCCACCATTCCACTACTCGACTTTCTACAAAGAAAACATGTATGTGTTTGCCACAAATGAATATAAGCTGAAAACAGTTTTAAGAGCTTGTTTTCACATTAACAACCAAATACCCGACATTCAGAAGGAAATTTGTATGAAATGGAGACGTCATATATAATCTTTGCTTCTAAAGGATCAGAATTGTATTAGGTATTTGTTTTACATATATAGAATATTATATTAATAGTATATTTTTCAGAATTTGTAATTATTTACCTATATAGTTCTTCAGATAGAGATGGAAGTTTAATTTTTTTTTTTAAAAGATTCAGTGACAAATCATGTATAGCTATAGCCTTCTGTTTCCTTTTATTTATGTTTCAAGACTAGTTGCTCCTTTTATTATTAAGAATCCTTGGCAGTTTTAGCTTTTGCATAATCAGAAATGGAAACTAGGAGAAATGAAGCTATTAAAGGGATTTGTTTTATTCTCTTGAATGAGAACATCCTAGACATGCCTGTGTTTTGCATAAGAGAAAAACTGGGTAGTTAATACTCCTTACTCATCTATTGGCTCCTTAAAAACTGTTATAACAGATTTTCGTGGCCAAGTATTGGGGATTTTTTTCCTCCTGAATTTCTATGAGGTGGGTTTCCTCTTTGCCCCTGGGCTTTCATGTGCTCCTGCTTTCAGGACTAAAATGTAGGGTGGTCCTGATGCTTCGAGGCAGTGTGATGATCAGGTCCTACTGAAAACCAGTGGGGTAACTGCTGCTTCCTTCCGCCGTACCTCAAGTTCTGCTCAAACCAATACAGAAACAATGAAGGCTAGAAGCTGCCCCAGAATATGGCTAGTCAGCTTTATTGAACCATTTTTCTACTTTTCAGGTACCTTGTCTGATTGTTCCTTGGAAAGCTATTCTGCTGATTTTGTGATTTCCTTCATTTGCCTTCTCTGCAGCTCAATTTTCAGTATTCCCCAAAGATGTCTCTATTTTGAACAATACCATTTACTTCTCGGACTTGAAGCAGATGGATTTCTTGATCGTTTATCTCCCCACCATCTTAAGCCTACATCATTGTGGACACTCTGATGACCTGCCTCACTTTTGCTCAGCTTAAAGCTTTCAGTGACACAGGGAATGCCTTATTCATGAATGTTTTCATGCTAAGCTTAAGAAAATTCTCTGACTGGTTTTCAAAACCTGGACATCAACTCTTAAAATATCCCTCATTCTCTCCTTGATCAGCAAAGACAGACAGCTGACACAGAGGACCCTCCTTGTCTGCCTACAGAATCCTGTGATTGGCTGACCTGTCTTTGCCAGTTTATAGTACAGCCTTCTTTCTGACTGTGACTCTAATTGTGAAATGAGCTTTGCATTTAGTTACTTCCATGGCAACATTGGTCAGGGAATCGATATTTTACTTTCTAATTACGAACTGTCTTGGGAAAATGTTTAACAAATATTTAGTTGGTGCTTTCTCAATAGATGATTGAGCTGCATTGGTGACAAAGAATGGAGCTGAAGCATATAGACCAGGGGAGAAAAGAGATCATTTCAGACACATTTATGGAACAGAGTTACAGGGCAAGTTCAGGCAGAAGGAGGCACCTGGCTCAGAATGGGCTGGGGTGTTGGGGCAGGAAGCCATGCTGGAGTAGACCTCACAGAGGGTAGACTATCTCTTGAAATTCATTACTGCTGTCTAACAGGAACAGGATATCTTGATATCATTATAGCATATATAAAAAAACATTTCATCATAGTGACAGAAACCAAAATTGGGGATCAGGAGGTGGGACCGACTAGAAAGGAACACAAAGCAAATGTTCTATATCTTGTTTTAGATAATAGGTACATGAAGATATGTGATGTGATTGTCAAAATCATCAGTGGAATACTTCAGATCAATGCATTTGTTACATGTAAATCATAAATAAAATTTATTGTGAGAAAGCTCTCCATGTGCTGATACATGGAAAGATCTTCAAGATATGTTAAGTAAAAAAAAGCAAGTTGGAGACAGGTGTATGTCTATCACACGCCTCCTTTTATGGCATAAACATGGTGAAACTAAGAACTGATGTTTGCTTTTGTATGTACAAAGAACTCAGGTGAGGCAGCAGTAGCAGAGGTTGACCTAGGAGGAATTGAGGTGCTGGTGAGGGTGGCATAGGCGTGGGGGGTGGAAGGGATAGCAGGTGGAGATAGGGGATTTCTCACAAATATCCTTTTATATTTTCTTGGTGTTTGAACCATGAAAACATATTTCTTATTAAAAAAAATAAAGGAAAATAATGAAACAGCACTAAGGAGGTTTTAAATTGAGATAAATGGATTCATTATTCTTTAGGGCAGGTTATTCGTTTACCAATTAAGTGGTTTTAAGAGCTTCCTCTCAGCACTGCCCTGGAAACTAGCCAGGGCACACATCCCTTCCCCAGGCCCCTGGCCCGCCCCTGTGCTGGGCACACTCAATAGCAGTACTCATTCTCTCCTGAGTCCTGGAAACCTCTCTCCATCAATCTCTTTGACACTTGAGAGGAAATATTTACCATTTTTTTAAGGACTCTGGCTAGGCCTCTATGAGACATGGCCTCATTTATAGCCTTTTCCTCTACAGAGATTAAAATAGTTGATACAAATATAAGCCAAATTTCCTTTTTTTTTTAAGGAAAGGTGCAGGTAGGAATGAAGGCAAATAGGCAGACAAGCAGAAGGAGAGAGGAGGGAGAAGCACTTTATTTTTATTTAGTTGTGCATCTTGGTTGGTCTTCCCGGCCTGGGATGTGAACCCGGGTCCTTGGGATGTATGTGGTTTATGCTTCCACTGAAGGCAGTTGACAACAACTTTACCAGAGCGTGCCACCAGGTTTACTTTTCAAGAAAAATTTTTGACCTGAATTAAATACTTCTTGGCTTTCCTGTGGGTAGACATGCACAGAGGGGACTTTTGCACTGAGATCTTTTGCAGCCCTTTATAACAGTTGGGACTGGGCCCTGGCAGAGCAGAAATCCTGGCCTCTTCCCTCTCATTTCAGCACCTCCCCTCTGTGTGCAGAAACTGACAACACCGTCTGTGGGTGGTGGGCCAGCAGGAGCACCACTCAAAATCCTTGACTCTCCCTAAGTTTGTTTCATTTCTCTTAGTCCTGGATTCTCCTCCTACGGGTCTCACGGGGGCAAGCCTGAGATGGCCCCAAACTGCCAGAGTGTCTTTAACAACATCTTGCAGTCTCTGTTCCTTCATATTTCTTATCCTTTCCCTTCTTCACACTACTTATCTTTCAGGTGAAGGTGCAGCTAGTTTTCCTGCTGGGAGCCTGGGGAGAATGAGAAGGGCTTTGGAGTGCTTGTGTCGTCCCAGAGTCTGTTGTTGTCATCGTTTAAATTAGTTTTTTAAATTGAGGTAACTTTGATTTACAAAACAATGTAAGTTTTAGATGTGCAGGTTCACTTTTCATCAAATGTAGGATTATATACCATGCCTACCACCAAAGTTCTAATAGTTCTCCACCACTGTCCATCGAATTCTCATTGCCCTTTCTGGCTTCTCACATTGTTTATGTGTAATTGTTGTTTGGATCTTTTGAGCTGCTTCTCTGTAACAGACACATGATGTATTTTGTGATATATTCTTAGCTGTTCTAAATGCCAATGTCTTACCAAAAGAATCTAAGTAAAAATAATTATTGGCTCCTGCCGACTTTTAGTCTCATACTGTCATTCCCTAAAACCTAACACTTAGGGACAGGCAGTGACTTCTTAGAGCAGTGGTTTAAGAAGAATCGTAAGGTTGCACTTGAGCTGCACTTGGACTATGGGCAAGTGTGCTGTGATTGATTGGTGATGTCTGCCACAGGGTATGGGCATGAAGTGGGGTTCAGTTCTAGGTATTCATCAAGCTTACTTGAGGTAGTCTACCCTATATTTCTTTTTATATCACAGAGAACCTAGGGCTTTTTACTAAGTATATATGCTCAATAAATATTTGCCTTTTTTTGTTTTAGCTTGCTCTTCTTGAAACATGACTAGTGAAATAAATCTGCCCACAAGAGCAGGGCTACGGACACTGAAGCTTATGCCTGTAGAGTTTAGGTGGCACAGTACATGACACCAAGGTCTGATTCCCACGCGCTCCTTCCCCACTTAAAAGAACCTCAACTAAACTTCCTTGCTCTATAGTCTGAACTTCAGGCAGTAGATATTGGAGGTCTCCTTTCACAGCGCCTCAGAAGATGAGAACTCCTCCTTATCACTGTTCTTAGCAGCTCTGATGGGACCTTGAAGCATTTCCAAGGCTCATCATTCATTTGCAGCTTACTGTTTAAAGCAGTAATATTAATGGCAAAATTAATATATCAGATAGTGTTCCAAGTGCTTACATGTATTAACTCATTTCCAAGTGCTTACATATATTAACTCATTTAGCCCTCACATAACCCTACAAAATTGTCACTCTTACTATCTTTCCTGCTCAAACTCAAAGCTGCTGACTAGTGAAGCCAGGTTTTCAGTTTTAGACAGTTCCATCAAAACCTATTCGGTCACGGAGGTATGCTGAGCACTTGAGCAGGAGGAAGAGACCTGCATGATCTTTAGTGGTTACTTCTCTGGGCCCTGGTTTCCCCATCTTTAAAATGAAATGAAATGTTGGGCAGCATGGTAAAGATCCCTCTAAGCCCAGGGTTATTTACACACTGAAGGTCTCTTTGAGCCACGCTACTACTCACCATGAAATCTGACCAATAATCTATCCGTGTGTTGAAATATACAGATTGAAGCAAAGACTTGAACATTTTCTCAGCCCACACCAGAATTATAGCTTGTCAAGTAAGCGAAACTTATTTCCCCAAACAATTAGAGGACACCAGTAATTATGTTTAATTGCATATTGAACCGTTTTCCTGTGTGTCAACCCACTGTCTAAATTGTGTTTCAGAGCAGCAGGCTATTATTTTGAGGTCTGTGAGGTTTAAAGTGGCTTTGTGTCTCAGCATTGGGGAGCAGAACAGAACACTTAAGAACATGGGGTCTGGAGCCAGACAAACTTGGTGCAGATCCTCTGTCTGCTGCACACTGGAAATCCTTAGCAAGGTAACTTCTCTATACCCAGTATGGTTTCCTGACATTGGGAATAATAATTACATCAAGTCATGAGGGTATTGTGAAGACTGAAGACCATAAACGTGAAGTGCGTGGTACAGCATTTGGTGTGTAAAGCTTTCAGATGTTGGCTGTGGTATTGGTGGTATTTCTTAGTTTTTGATTAGATATTGATGGTGGGCATTCCCTGGACACTTTCCAGGCTCTAACTCTGATGGATCGTCTGATTTGGGGTAGTTTTGGACTCTAACCTGGCTGGGTTGCTGCTGTTCTGAAGTAGTTCTGATGTTTTTGGGAGTTTATTATGTATGTTTTTCAGTTTTATGTCTGTAATCTCTTTTTCTGAGGACGTGAAGGATGGAGCTAAGAAATATGGTCAAATATTGA
Source organism: Solenodon paradoxus (assembly GCA_004363575.1). Lineage (NCBI taxonomy): Eukaryota > Metazoa > Chordata > Mammalia > Eulipotyphla > Solenodontidae > Solenodon > Solenodon paradoxus. The sequence continues at coordinate 426,325 of RJWH01000786.1, read as the reverse complement.
AGAAATCACAATTATATGTTCCCTGAAGAGAGCCATGGGTAGGTATGAGCTTATCTTCGTGTTTCATAGGAAAATTATCTTGGTAGTTGATAATTTTAGGCAGTACCTACACATGGTCTTAATAGTTTTAATCATAGCCGAAAAAGTTATTTTCTTTTTATTCCTCTTTCGGTCTTTCTGATTCTTAAAGAGAAAGCCTCAGTTTCATGCTAGCCTTTAATATTGAACACTTTAGAATTTCCCGTTTAACAAAATGAAAGAACAGGTCTTAGATTTGGAGCACCTGGTAGGTAATACTGTCAATCTAGAATTAATATTGCTTTGTTTTCATTGTATTTATTCCTACTGCCTTCTAGTTATAGCATGTGGTATTAATTTTTCACTTATAATAATAAAAAGTTTCATTGGAAGTATATTTAAGAAATGATTTTCAGAAAGATGCTAACTGAAAAGCTGGTACATGGCTATGGCTCAAAATTGAGATGGTGCACACAGATGTCTGAATTGGCAAGCAATGGCTGAAAGAGGGACGGGGCAAAGATTTTATCCTAGGGAAGACCAGTGTTTATAAAGAAGAGAAGAGAGAGAAGATTAGGGGGCTAAGATGCAGACTATGAAAGCTGTGGACTTGGGTTTGAGACTTGGGGCTGGGGGTGACCAAAAAAATAAAGCAGAGTTCTGAGAAAATGCAGAGCTGCAGGAGAAATCCTTTCAGGAGAGGGAGGCAGGCAGCAGGGCCAGATTCTGCAGAGGGCAAAAAAGTGATGACAGAGAAGAGACCATGAGTTGGGCTTGCTGATGGGACAGTTGTTGGGCCTTTGCTTAGTTAAAGGACTGGCATAGACGAGAAGGGAGTTAGATGAAGGGACTGGGAACAAATAGCTAGACTTCCCCAGGGCCAGAAGAGAAAGGGGAGACTGAGGAGAGAGGGAGAAGTTGCTTCTTATACCAGTAAACTCTGTAAGTAAATTTAGGCAATACTGGATGTTTAAATAATTTAGCAGAAGCAGAGGGAGTAGAGCAGTATGAGTGCCTAGAGGGAAGCACATGGCTGTGAAAATGGAGATCGAGAGACTCTAGGCAAACACTGACTCATTGATCTTTTGGAAGTCTCAGGGGAGGAAGGTTCTTGGAACTGCCCTCCTTTACCACAGGAAGGGCTTAGAGCTGAGGGAGTGATATTGCTAGAAAACTGAAGGTAACAGCTGCTTTTCAGACATATTGAAGGGGCATTCGTCTAATGTCACCCATTTGGGGCCCTCTGGTGCTGTCTTGTGAGGCTTCCTTAACTAAGGAATCATGGCAGAGAGAGCTGTTCCCTTAACTGTGGCTTCTTGGCCATCTGAAGGGAAGTGGGGCAGTGTCCTCCTGCTGTGTCACAGAGATTACCTTCTCAAAGAGATGGCCTGTGAAGGACAGTTTTAGGGTTTCACCAAGGGGCCAGCTCTTTGTTGTGAGGTTTTAGCTCCAGACACAGTGGCACTCATGCCCCTAGGTGTGGAATTATGGGAATGAAAAGGGCCCAGCTTAGTACATGACTGGATCCCCAACTTTGCCCATTAATCCAAGAGGCCAGGATCTCCTCTTGTCTGGATTCCCGCACCCACATGTTTGTGTCTGTAGCATCTTGTTACTGTGTGAGTTGGATCATGGAGCCTATGGCAGTGGAGTGACTACTGGGCTGTATGTCGTTTGGAGCCACTCTAATCTAGGGAGAAAAGGGTAGTCATTTTCTGTGTGACTACCTGACCTCATAGCCAGGCTTGTGGACAACAGGAGAAGAGCAGGGAGAGGAAGATGTGGAGCTGGTCTTGGGGCACAGGGGGCCCTGAGGAGAGAGATGAGGGCTGGGAGAAGAGAGCACGTGGTGCCCCGCCCCTCCTGCCTTGCTGTGTGGCTGGCTCAGAGGCAGCTGAAGTGGTTAGAAACCTGGGACCCGTGTCTGACTGGGGTCTCTCAGCAGACTTTTTTAGAGTAAAATTGATGTCCTTTCATTTGGCTCATCCTGAGATCAAACCTCTAAATGTCCAGTGCAGAAGTTCCCTTGGGATTCTTTTGGTGTGTCCCTCCCTTATCTCCAGTGCTTCCAACTTCCTCAGTTGCTATTGTCACCATTTACATGGAGAGTTTTGGCTGGATAAATAAGATTAAGCCTTTGGACTTTGACAGCAAGACTGAGGTTGCCAGAGGTGGAAGACAGTATGGGTGGGATCTTGTGGTGGAGGGGTTTACTTTTATTTTTTACTTTATTTTTTAATTTTTTTTTTGCTTATTAAAAATATACTGCAGAGAGAGAAGGAAAAAGAGTTTTGATTGACTTGTTTTTCTTTTATTTCAGCATAGCACATAGATACAGAATTGATCTGAAAAAGGTGTTCTAGTGTTTACCAGGGTAGAAAGTAGACCTTTTTAGGCAGCTCATATGATTACTTTTAGAATCACTGTCCATATGCTTTTTTCAAAGAAATGTGTTGGAGGTAGAGAGAGTAAGTCCTGGCTTCTTCCCTCTAGAGGGTTACTACTCAGCTGTGGAGAAGACATATATTCTCAAAAGAAAAAAAAAAAAAAGAATTGGAAGACTTCTTAACAGGTGGGGTTTGAAATGGCATTTGAAGGTAGTGTAGGGTTAAGAGGAGGTCTTTGTGATTTGGCAGACAATTAGAGGGAACATTAGGTTCCCTAGTGTCTTGTAAGACCTCACTCTCTGCTCATTATTTTTTTTTCCTTTATCGTCAATGCCAGGCTGAGGGTGCAAGTCTTTGCTTCAATCCAGGGGGGTGGGGGGGCGGGATGGGGAGCCAGGCAGATGGAGAGCAGGTGTCTCAGTTTATTTTAAAAGTATTTTGAATGTGCTAATCATCCTTCAAGATTCCTCCAGACAAAATAAAGCTAAGTCCATCAGTTCAGTTTTTTATTTCTGATTCCTTGGTCATCTTAAATGCTTCCCCTGTTCTCAGCAGAACAGAAGAGGGATTTAAGAACTTTGGCCTGCTCCACCTGACACCCACTGGGGAACCTGTGTGCAAGTCATTTCACCACCCTAAGCCTCAATGTCTCTAACTGTAAGACAGGCATCTTAATATTGTCTACTCCGTGAGGCTGTCTGAGGATTTAGTGTTTTCTGCAGCATGATCCCCAGTGTGCGTCATTCCAGCAGCCTATAAATGTTCTCTATTACTATTCTCTGTTTCATTCCCTGCATTCCACTTAGAATCAGCCATAACTGTCTAGTGAGGTGCTGATTAGCACTGCTAACTTTCTGAAGCCTTGCTTAAAATAGAAAAGAGTTCCTTTGCCTGAGACTTTGCATTTTTTAAGCTGACACATTATTTTTTATTAGGTAGTACTCATAGAGAATAATAAAATGGAATGAATCTGTGAAACTATCTGCATAATGAATGAGGCTAGTGAGGCACAAAAAGCCGTGAAGTCCCTGGAAATGTCAGCTACACTTCCAGTGTCAGTGTAAACAGCATTCGTAGAGCTTTAAAGGACCAAGGAGAGAAAAGCCCTTTTGCTTTCCTACATCTTTGCCTTCTGTGTTAGACTCTGAACTCTTGGCGCTCGAGGACTGTGTCTTTTTCACTGAAGGCTTCCTAGGCTCTAGCAGGGGTCCCAACACAAGGAAACATCCATGTTTGTATGTGATCTCAAGGGAAGCATGTTTACCTAGAAAATTTTGAAAAAAGTGGAGGAAATTGAAGTGTGGAAGTGTGGAAATTTGAGCAGTTTAGGAGAGGGTATGATCAAAACTCGTGGTCACTCCAGCCATTTGTGAAGTTCACCCTCCTTGCAGTGAAGTCTGGTTGAATTTCATTGTGTGGTTGAAGGGGCAAGGGATCAAGCAGACCAGGATCTGATTGTGCATCTGCCATAAGTTAAGTGAAACTGGGGAACTGAGGTGCTCTCCTTGTTGTCTGGGGGATGATAGCCCCAGGCCTCTGAGATTGTTGTACACATGAAATATGTTGATGTGAGGTACTCAATATGCTGAGCTGAGTTCTCTCTTTGCCCTGATTTCTGGACTATTCTTATTTCCTTACTCCGCAGTAGGCATCCTTGAACTTGGAAGTATAAGTGGGTGGGACAATCTCTGAAGAGTGCTTTGAGAATAAGGATGACTAGGAGGCCTTTCTGGCCTGATATTTATTTATTTATTTTTTAGAAAAGTAGGCAAGAAGGAAGAACAAGGAGGAAGAAGCATTTTATTTATTTAGTTGTTCATTTTTCAGTTGTTCCCCCAGCCCCAGGATGCGAACCTGGGTCCTTGGGCTGTATGTGGACTGCTCCCCAGGCATGAGCTTAACACCTGAGCCACCAGAATACACCTGCTTTGCTCTTTCTTGATATTGGGCTGACTTTAAGTGATCTGTGGTTTGTGTCTCTAGCATTGAGATCAGCTTATTAGACTTATGAATGAACATTTGCAAGAGTTTATCCTCTGGCTCTGTTATTTGTGTTTGTGACATGGGCCCAACTCCCAACTCCATCTTAACTCCACCTTTTTTTCCATCTCCATTGTCTACTCCTTAATCCAAGCTGTTCCAGGTCTTTCCAGACTTCTAAATGGCTTACTGTGTGGTCTTCATGATTTGTCTTGCTTCATATTCTCTTCCCAAATACCCAGTTCCCACAGAGTAGCCAGAGTGATATGTAAAAGACAAAAACCATTCAGACAATTTTTTTTGCTTAAAAGTACAATCACAAGGAAGTACTACAGGACTTCACAGCACCGGGCTTCTGCATAACTTTTCCCCCCAGCATTTCATACCATCCTGTTCTTGGCTCTCCAAATATACCAAGCTATTATCCAATACACCAATGCTTCCTAACTCAAGGCTGCACTTTTCTGGGTACACTGCCTCTCTTTCTATGGCTCACGTGTCACATGTTCAGAGCCATTCTTCCACATTATAACATTAGCAGGAATTATCTTTGCTATGATTTGCTTGTTTGTTGCCTGTCTCCTCTCACTCTGTTAGGATGAAAGCTCCTTAAAAACAGGGAGCCTGTGTGTCATCACTGCTTTGTTTCAGTGTCTAGAATAGTACCTGGCACATGAAGGCTTCTGTCAATATTCGTTGAATAAAGCAATGAGAGGAGAAACTCAAAATCTATAAGAAATATGAAATGTGTTCATCTATGTGGAGGTGAGTACTGATTTTGCCAGCATTCATGAGGATGTGGTAGCAGTGAGTGGAATATGAGAGTGAGCTCTTATGCTCATGGGTACAAGAAAGGAAATACTGTTTCTGAATTTATAAGGGGCAGCAATTGTCTCTGATGCACACACACTGTTGGCTTTGGTGGCATCTAGGTCAACTGGGACTGTGTGATTGGGAGTCTGGAATGGTCGGAACTCATGAGCTTTGAAATCAGACCCTCTCTCTCTACTCCCGATTGTAACTGCTATTGTTTATGAATTTTGATTTCCGTATCTATAAAATGGGCTCATAAAACTGGCCTTCCATTGATGCTGTGGAGATTAGAGGCGGTCTGTGCTTGGCACATGTACCTACTAAATGAATGTCAACTTGTATTTTAGAGTGAATAATGTGAAAGTCTTACTAATTCGACACATGATATCAGAAATCCAATTTAATTAAGCACCTATTTAAGTACTTTTAATAATGATCATAAACACTAAGGGAACCCAAATAAAATAGAAAGCATATCCTTAAATAACTAAACAATATTAAAGGGTAAGATAAATGACAATGTTTTATAATGCATATGTGTGCATGCTTTGTAGTTTATAAAGTGATTTTTATGCCTTATTATCAGTTGGTTCACACTGCCACCATGTGAAGCAGATAAAATAAGAACTTTGTGATCCTGTGCAAGACAGGAACCTCTCTGGTACAGAATGATAGTTATATTAGAGTAGTTGCAAAAAATCTTATATATTGATCCAGGCAAAGCGTGGGTTTTGGCAGGCAAGAATCACTCAAGTACAATATCCATCTTCTACCCCAATCTCTGATCCTGGATCCTGTTTTCTTTCCATGACATTGTACTTTTGATTATTGTAATATGAAATAGTTTGTGAACAGGATGTTCCTGGATGAATATCAAACTTCCATGGAAGAGCAAAAGGTAAATAGAAAATTTGCATTAATTTGAGATGAAAAGCCTCAAGAGAAGACATCAACCTGAAAGAAATAGATGTTGGTCTGAGTCTTAAAGAACAGATAGTGTTTTTATAGATAACAAGGTAAAGAGTATCAAGAAGACATTCCAGTTTGAGGGAATACAGCAATGAGGTAGATTCAGGAAAGTCACTGGAAATATCTAGCTAGAGTGTTAGGTAGGGGAGGACCCACTTGAGATGGTTGGTAGGTCCTGTGTTACATAAGGTAGCCACTGTTGTTACAGCATCCTAGCCTGTGGTTGAGCTCCATCTTTCAGGAGCTAGGCCAAAACTAGATAGATTTGGCAAAGGATATAGAATGCTTTGAAGGGAAAAAAAAAATGAACAAGCCACCTACAAGGCTCTTGCACAAGTCTAGGCACAAAGTACTAAGAATAATAACATGTAAGGCAAGAGAGATACCAAAGAAATGAACTACTTTGTGACCAGCTCACTGAGTGACAGTGGTGAAAGGGAGCTGTGTGGGTAAGATGACACTGATCTCTAAAGCCTAGATGACTGGGGAGAGTGGTAGAAGGGGGAGGAAAAAGAAGACAATGAACTCCCTCTTCAAAAACCATAATGCCTAAGGTATTTGGGGGCATCCAGTTGGAATTTTAACTGGACAGTGGTAACATGAGTTTGGGCCTCCAAGTTAGAGATGGACTTTTGAGGGTCTTCTACACACAGGTTATGGTTGAAGCTATGGGAGTGTTTGAGCTCTTCCATGGGATAGAGTTCAGAAGAGGCGGGGGTTGCAAAACAAGAGTTAGATGCCCCATCAGAGAGCTGGGGACATTCTTTACTTGGAGTGGGGCAGGAAGGACAAGGAGTGATAGGTAGAGAAGGAGTTAAAATAGGTAGGAGGCTGAGCTGGAGAGTGAAGACCAGGGAGACAGATCAGAGTTTTTAGGAGGACAGGGCTGGTGTACAGTTCTAAATGGTTTTTAAATTTTGTAGACATTTCAGGCTGTCAAGGGAACTTAGATTTGATGATTAGGAGAAAGATGCTGAATAAGGGCAGAAATGAGATGGCAGGCTGGGAGGTGGAGGAGTGAGGAAGTAGAGGCAAGAGAAGATCGACCTTCCAGGTAGTTTGGTAGAGAAGAGGGCAGTAGTTTGAGGGACAAAGGGAAAAAAATAATAGAAGAAAACATAAGCGCGTGCTAGGTCAAAGGAAAGGAGCCTGTAAAGACTTGGGAGATAAAGAAATATGGGCTGAGAATTGATGAACACAGGGGTCCTTCCTCAAGGGAGCTGATACCAGGTAACTGACTGTGCATATTACATCATTACTACCCTAGATAGTTAAACAAATACTGCTTGAGACAATGTGCTTAAACAGTTACTGACTGGTTCATACTAGGCTAGTTTTGAAGGAGATAACATTTGCTTTCCGTGCCTTTATCCTGTCGCTCTTGATTTTTTTCTACTTGGCCTGGGGAACCCCCTCTCCTTACTGTCAACTCAGAAATGAACAATTGGTTTGTCTCAGCTCTATTAACTAATGAATCTGATAAGCTAATTGCTGTTCTTGGCAGAAGACTAGAGAGCTAATTCTGATAAGAGTTAGCCTCTGGAACAGTATAAGTCGTCTCTTTTGTGGTCTAATGGGAAGGGAAGACAGAAGCAGGAAGTGCTGGGAGATTTTTCTCTTCAAATCCCCCGTGTATATGGCTACTCAGCCCTTCTAGTACATTAAGCACTAAAAAATAGGTGTCTCATCCAACAAGTAAAACTAAGATTCTTTAGCTGACACCACAGCTTTGTGTCGTTTTATACTTAAAACAACTACTTTTGAGTTCTTTGATTACAAAATTATGGTTGAATTCAGCAACACCAAATCTTAAAACACATTTTTTTTTATCTTTCCCAAGTACTTCTTCTGCCATTTGGGTAATCCATCTCTGCCTCGGCGAGTCAAACTTCCATTCTCCTGGCTGAGGACAGAGCTTCACTGGACTGGGATGCAGGAGACTTAATGTAGACCAAGGCCCTGCACATCCATCCTAGACTTAGCTGGCTGTGGAAGATTGCAAGCTGCAGCTCCCCTTTTTAACGCTAATGCCTTTATTTGAAAGAGGCATCCTCACACTGGCTGTGACATAGCTACCCTGATCATAATGTCTGCTGCTGGTTTTGTTTTAATATAATTTTTCTATTTTATGGGGCATTTTTCCCTCTATAATTTATGGGAGTTTTCCCCTATTTGAAAGTAAGGCATTGCACTCTGAGTTATATACTGCATCTTTTTATTTTTTATTTTTTTAAAGGAAAGGTGCAGGTCAAAATGAAGGCAAGTAGGCACACGAGCAGGAAGAGAGAAGAGGAAGAAGCATTTATTTTATTTAGTTGTGCATCCTGGTTGTCCCACCCACTTCCCTTGGGTCTCAAACCCATGTCCTTGAGATGTATATGGACTACACTCAGCGGACTTAATCACCAAGCCACCAGGATACGCTTACATCATGTTTTAAAGCCAAATGTGTTGAATTCTTAGAAAATCCTTGATTGGGAGTTAAATATATTCTTGGAGAAACAATGAAAGTATACAATGATAAGATACATGTGGTGTTAGGGTTGAAGGCTTGACTGGGAATCAGAGTTTTTAGATCCTAGTCTCAGCTCAAATTGCTCTTTTTCATGTGGTGTAGGAAGTTATTCCCCGTTCCTAGAAAGGAAAGCTTATACATATGCAGGTCTAACTTCTAAAATCACGAGGAACAAGTGGAAACGAGGAATCTCAACATGTCATAAAAGCCAAAATTGCTGTCCAATACATCAGGTGATTATAATTATGCCAGCTGAGTTTGAAGAGTGAAAGAATTAGCATAGCAATGTTTTTGCAATGATTATTTAAAGTGCGCGTTTATTGGGAGCCTCTCTGCAGTATATCTAGCCAAGTGAAGGTTGGGAGGAAGGGTTATATTTTGTTATTTTAACTTAAAGGAGGAGAGTTTACTGGTGTCACCATGTATTGGAAGTGTGTCTGTGAGCCTCAGCATAACTGGGAGAGGTTTAGAGTGACAATTTGACAAGATCATGCAGTGCTGCTCCAGGAAGCTGCCACCAGGGCGACGTGCCCCAGCCAGAAGCCTCAGAGTTGGCTTGTGATCTTCCATTTGGCAAAGTAAATCCTACGTTCTGCCTTCAGTGAAATAGCTTTTTCACCTCCTCTCCAGGGAGGTTGGTTTGATTTTTCTTTCTTTCCTTCTTTTTTTTTTTTTTTTTTTTGGCGGGGAGGGGGTGGCTTGATTTGGCAGAAAAGCAGATCTTCTGAAATAACCTTAACAGCAATTTTTCTTCTTTTCTCCAAGTACATAAAACATCTAGGTCACTCCAGTTTAAAGTTTACCTTTTTGTGTATTGTGTGTGGTCAAGCAGAAGCTGTTGGTTTGGGGAAAATCCCAGTCTTCTGTGCTACTTATTGTGAATACAGCATGTAAGACCGGAAGTGGCCCGGGGAATATGGGTACCTTGTTTAAGGTCATCAAGTGTTTGAGTGGCAAAGTCCTGGACTGTGAGCCAGTCCTCTGAGTTTTTCTACTAATCCCCGTATTGACTGATTAGGGTACAGAACAGTTAAAGGGCAAAGACTTGGGGGAGTTCATTGCATTTTGCTATCAGATGAAAATCACATACAAATAAGAAACTTATTTTTGCAACCAAATTCTATTAACTTCTTTAATAGAAGTAACACTTCTGTTTTCATTTTGCCTGTTAGCCCAACATTAATTCTGAATTTCTTTATTATCAATTGGGCAGTTTGCCTTTCCAGAGTCTTTCTTCAGAGCTCTCTGTGCTCTTGACAGGGCTTCTGTGTCTACCCAGTGGGACTTTTGGCAGAAAGTAAAGAATTCTAGCCTGGTTTTCTGCAGGAAGAAAGCTTATAGATTCATTCTTGTGTGTTGCCTTTGTTTGTTCTTGACACGTGAAGTGGTTGACACTGCCTTGGCAGCTCCATTGGAACCAACCACTGCTTCGTGGACAATGGTTTTGTTGCCGACTCTCCTGGGAGCTTCCTCGGCTTTGACCGGAACTGGCACCAGCCACCTTCTTTGAGGCACAGAGCCAGTGTGGGGAGGGGGATGGGAATGTCTGGGCCAGCTCTGGCTCAGCATGTATATCCTCAGTCACAGAATCCTTCCAGCATTTGTGGAGCAGTGGAGTGGAGAAAAGAATGTGGAGCTGGAGTGGAGGGTTCAACTGATGGGAGAAATCGGGTTGGTTGGTCTTAAGGTCTCCTTATGAGGTTACATTTGCAGATTGGTGTACCCAGGAGATCAATGATGGGAAAGTAACAGTGATGGGAAAGAACTGATGATTGCTTCCAGGTATGGGATGCTTGGCCTCAAGGGACACAGTGAACTTCTTCCATGCTTTGGGAATTTTCAGGCCAACTCTCAATGTTACTGAGTGGATAAGAACAAGACAGTGTATTTTTTTTTAATTAAAAATATTTTTATTGTAGTAACTTATTCTACACATTAAAATAAACTAATATATATAGGTTCACCATTCCTCAGATATATTTCAACAAACCCTACCCTCCACCAAATCACCAAGTGTTCTTCACTGCTGTCCGGTGGGCTCCGCCATTATTTGCCCCCGCCCACCCCATTCCCTTCTGGTCACCTCAGTTCTATTGCAAATGTTCAAGGGTGGTTATATTTCATCTGTTCCTTTGTTTTGTCTATTCACATTTCACCTATGAGTGAGGTCATCTGGTATCTATCTTTCTTCTTTGACTTATTTCACTTAGCATAATCCCCTCTAGATCCATCCATGTTGATTCAAATGACAGGGTTTTCTCTCTTCTAAGTGCTATATAGTATTCCATTGTGTATATGGACCACATCTTCTTGATCCATTCATCTGATGTCGGGCATTTGTAGTTTCCAGTTCTTAGCTATTGTGAATAGGGCTGCAATAAACATGGGGGTGCACACAGCTCTGCAGATGGTGCTTTTGTATCTTTTGGGAAGATGCCCAGAAGTGGGATGGCGGGATCATATGAGATTTCCATACACAAGATAATTCTTAGTGGAAGATTTATCTTAGGTATTTTATAAGATAGTATTCTCATTCTAGACCACTTTATAAATGTTGTTAATAGTACAACAGTGTGTTACAATACCTGGACCATTTCTGTATCCATAATATGTGTTGAAATACATTTTGTAAGTGTTACTTTGAAAAACGCCTGATAGCAAATCAGTATCACAAAGGAATATCACTCCTTACTCATTAGGATGAATACAATAAAGAAAACATACAAAAACAAGTATTGCAAAAGATGTGGAGAAACTGGAATCCTCACACACTGCTATTGAGAATGAGAAATGGTACAGCCACTTTGGGGAACAATTTGTCAGTTCCTCAAAAAGTTAAACATTAATACACACACACACACACACACACACACACACACACTCAAGAGAAATTAAAACATATCCACATTAAAACTTGTACATGAATGTTTGTAGCTGCATTCATAATGTCCATTGATCAGCCTCTATAATGGAATATTATTGTCATGAAAGTGAATGAAGTACTGCTACATGCCATAACATGAATGCACCTTGAAAATATGAAATAAACCAATTATAAAAATATATTTTATTATTCCATGTATACGAAATGTCCAGTAAAGGCAAATCTATGCAGACAGAAATTTGATTAGTAGATGCCTAGGACTTGGAGAACTGAGAGGGTGGCCAGTGACTGCTAATGGGTATAGAGTTTATTTTGGGGGTGATAGACATATTCTTAAGTGGTGATGGGTGCACAGCCTTGTGAATATTCTGACAACCACTCAATCTTATACTTAAAATGGTGAATTTTATGGTATGTGAATTATATTTCATTGTATAAAAAACAAATTATCTTCTGACAGGATATTTGCGTTGATAAAAAATGAGTATCAACATTAACCCAAGGACTTCCTTCATTTTAGTTAATGTTTTTGGAAACATTCTTTCAGGTTGTTACCAAAATCCTTCACAGTCTATGAATTTATCTTATTTAATTTCTTCTTGGACAAACTAACAATGCTTAACTGATGTCGCAACCTTGAACATTTTGGGATTCCTTCAATTCAAGACAAATCCATACAAATTTCAAGAAGGAAGCACATCTGTCTTTCTCTTTCAAATCAGAGAAAAGAGAGTGAGATATTAAACACTTAACTCCCCAAGTGAAACAAAGCTACCAGGTAGATGTAGGCAGGTCTCTGTCTTGTTTTGGTGGAAGAGCATGGGGTCTAAGCCTTTAAGGAAGCAGATTACAAATCACTGTAATTTGTAAGATTGTAATACACACCTTTCTAACAGTTAGAGCTTGCTGAGTTTTGAGCAGGTTCACTGCTGCCTGTAAGGCGGGTGGAGATGGGAGTTGGGCATTGAGAAGAGTTTGGACTCGCTGACTCTAAAGTTCACATGAACTCTTAAGAGTTTGTGATGCTAATTCTGCTGTCCTATTTATAGCTCGCACGTAGCAATGATTCTTTGTTTATTGAGCTAATCACTCGTATATTTGGAAATAATTTAGAATTAACTGATAGAGGAGCTGAAAACAATGAACCAGAGGTTTGTGCTTATTGTTTCCTTGATATTTAGAAAGCAATTGATTTTTAAAGCCAGACCGTTTAGAACACCAGATAGGGAGTCAGAGGTATAGATTCTAGTCATCTATCTGCTGGATAACCTGTTACTGTCTAGGTGACTTTCTATAAGTCATCTACCCTCTCCAAGCTCAAGTCTGTTGATTTGTAAAACACGATGCTAAATCGGGCTGACATTGAATGACCTTTTGGTTCTGAAAAATTCTGGAATTTTTCTTAGTTCCACACTTGCCTAGCAAACCTTATGTATGTCTTTTCCTAACCTCTCTTTAGCCTTTGACTATTTTTGTTTCCTTCTGTTGAAAATTTGCCATGTGTATAACTATCCATTTTTCTTACCAATCTTGGTCTTCTCTGATTTTAAGCCCTTCTTTCCTGAGTGGTCTTGTGTCAGTCCCACCTTCATGGATAACACTTTCTTGACTGATACAGGCTATAGTGGGATCTTTGTTTTTGTTCCCTCTTAAATCACTTGCTTCAGTTTTTCATATTAGGCATAGCATCTGCTCTTTTATCTGTCTCCCCCCACACCCCTTTATTTTTTTCCCAAGAAGTCATAAACTACATAGCAAAAGAGCATGATGTAAAGGACGAACACTTGAAAGCAGAGCCTTAAAGTTATTTCCCCAAGTAAGAAAACTAGTAATGCAGCTGGAACTTTTCCAGTTTGTGAAATGGGACTAACACCTACCTCATAGAACTACTGTGAGAAATAAAGGAGATAAAATATGAAAGGGCTTGGAGATGGTGCTGGGCACAGCAATGAAAAGGTAATTAGCATGAGCTGAAAGAACTCTGTCTCTTGTACTTTCAGGAATGAAGTCACAAAAATACCTGGCAAAGAGTTTATAATTGTTCTAAGAAGTCAGTGTATCTTCCTAAAGTCCTCAGTGTCTGAGAAAATTCTACAGAGTGGGCTTAAATCTTACTGGAAATTTAAGTCTCCACTCCATCCCCCCATTTCTCTCTTTGATAATAACAATAGAATATAAAATCATTTAGAAACCTTTAGTCACAACTTTCAGTTGGTCTTAGAAATTGTTATTTTATTACTCCTCGATGATCTCTTCTCAGCAGTAATTAATTTCAGTTCCTTAATATCTCTCCTGGTGTCCATTTTCTAAAGCTTCATGTAGGCTTTTTGCTTTCCTCTGTCTCCCAGAGTAATATTCCTTCTGGGCTGGGGAACAGTTGCAGGGTAACAGGTCAAATGTATTAATAGGCAGGCCATATGGTTCACAGACACTTTGCTCTCGACAACTTGATAGGAATGGAATTCTGCTGGTTTGAATTTTTTTTTTTTCAATTTTAACTGTAAAAATGTAAGAACCATCTGCTGTTATTTTTGCATGTGATCTTGGTAAGTTATTTAGTTACATTGCACTAGAGCTATTAGCATTGCTCTGCATAGAGGCTTCGATGGCAAAGCTGGATTGCTTCATTTTTAATTTTAATATATGTGGAGTGTGTTTGTCCCAACCAGATTCAGTTTCATCTATATGCAGTTAAGCTTTGAGGCTTACATGACCTCTCTAAGTTGATCAAATGCTTTAATTGTAGTAGTCCCTCTTTGATTAGTTGAAAGAGATCACAGACATATTGTTATGGAGGAAAACAAGTAGGCTAGTGTGATAGAGTGATGCCAGGTTGTGAGTGGGGCTGCTTTAGTTAGGATCATGGGTCTTCCTCCATGTAGTCAGGATTTCCTCCTAAGGAGGAGAAATTAAAACTGACATCTAAAGAGTGATTAAAGAGAGAGCCAGCTGACGAGCTGCAGTGTGAGTTCTTGGTGGAAGAAGGAGTTAGGAAAAAAGACTCTAAGCTGAGGAACAAGCACATTACAAAAGGATGTCCAGAGTGAGAGGGAGGAGAATGTAGGGAGTCAAGGCTCACAATCTATGCGACATACTAAATGATTGTGGTCTGACTAACTAGGTGACTGGTGGTATCGTTCTTACTCAGATATGGAAGGCTCGATGGTTCTTCTCTGGACAGTTAAGCTTGAGATGGCTAATGGACACCCAAGTGGAAATGTTCAGCAGATGATTGAGTACGTGAATCTGTAGCTTAATGAGAGATGAAGTCTGAAAAATGTTAACTTATGTGAAGGTCATTAAAAAATAAATTACATGAAAGTCAGGAGTGTATATGGAGGCACACCCTGGTGGGGCATGGTTAGGTTATCGCCTCCGAAGGAGCAGGCCACATACCCCTGGGTTCGAGTCCCAGGCCTGGGGGAAGGCAACCAGTGTGAACAACTAAATAAAAATAATCAAAAAAAAAGATGCTTCTTCCTCTTCTCTCTGCTTGCCTGCCTGCCTGTTCACCTTCATTCCTGCCTGCACCTTTCCATTAAAAACAAAAAAAGGTGTATATGGAGAGGAGCCTGAAGTTTATATCCAAAACACACTGTCTTCTGTGTAGAAGTCTGGAGGAGACACCAGGAAAGCACAGAGATCCTCAGAGACAGTCACGTGCTGAATGGATGGATATCTGTACAGACAGTGTCTCCAGTAGCATATGGTGACCACATCACTCAGTTTTAAGTGTTAGCGCCCAGACGTATATAAATGTAATTTCAGAAATTTATTCTTTTGCTGCAAACTTAGTGATAACTCTAGCAAACTGGGCCCAATGCCCACAGAAACTCAGCTAAAATGGGATCAGAAACAGGGAGACTCTGGTTTCTTTGGTGGTCATGGGAGATGAGTCTTCATGTAAGTCTCAGTCAAGATTTGTGAGTGTTTTATATTATAACCAGAGCAGCAGAGAGTAATTAGTTTGTTTTTTTTTAAAGTGATGGTCATGCATGTGTGTGTGCATATATATTTATATAAAAATATATATATATATCTCATGGCTATGCCACGTCACTTCTTTGAAAATAACTAAATGCCAATGCTAAATTCTTGTTCTACGACTTTTAAAGCTCAGCTGAAACAAAAACCTATAGCCAACTCAGTGCATGAAAAGGACACAAAAATGCTTATGTTTTTAACTACTAAGTGCTGCTAAGATAGGTGCTCATCCTGCCAAGATAGGTCTGATTACAGGTCATTTTCTAAACTTTATCCTTTCTTTAAGGCATCGTCTGCTTGAGAGTTAACTTAAGGTTATGGAAAATTATTGTATTAGTTGTCAATTGGATAGATATCATTTAAATGAGGAGTAAAAAGTTCTTGCTTTCCATTTTTTTAAAGTGAAGGTAAGTGTAATGTACTCTAACATTTTAAATTGAGGGCAAAATTGGGAGGTCCTGTTACTTTTGTACTATATAATGTAACAGGCTATTTCTCCTACTGTGTAAAGTAAATTTCATCCACAGCACAAAGCAGGAGCATACTGTAAACAAGATGTTTATTTGGTGATCATCGTCAAGTTTGGAGAAATAATGGATTTGTTTTAAATTAAAACTGCATCTTCTTGCCAGTAGGTCCAAGGGATGACAAATACTTAGGCAAATTCTGTCAATGTTTATTCTTACCTTTTACCCTTTGACATTTAGCTGAATTTTATAAAGAGATAAAGCTAATAAGAATGCAGTGGGCTGGGAGTTGGCAGTAGAATGTGGTGAGGAATATTTTCTTGGTTATTCCAACCAAATACTTGGTTTACTAATTGAATGAGACTTGCTGGGAAAGAAACCTCAGAAAATGATCCCTTTCTTTCATTTTAACAGAATGCTTCTACCGCTTTTTATAAAAATAGCATTTTATGGTAGCACAAAATTCTCCTTTTTTCCTAAGACCAAACTGAAAGTTGCTTGTTTAACTGTCTGGTTCAATCCTGTTTTCAAAGCCTAAAGCTCAAGTAATGACACCTAAAGTTGAAGACCCTAGCTGTGTGCAGCGCTACCTGTAGCCACAAGTGGGGGAAATGTTAAGCCCGTCTGACAGCTGTATACTCACTTTCGTGTGAAGGTTATGGGCTGTAACATATTATTCTTGAGCTCTCCCGAGTAATCTTTTCTGAGGTGTCGGAATGGCCTTGGGAGGATCCTGGTGTACAGAGTTGTGTGTAGGAGGGGCAGGGTGGGACTGGGCTCTGCTTGCCTCCCTTCCCTGCCCTTCCTTCTGCCCCTTGGGGAAAATGAAGTGAATGGACTGTGGGAAAGGGCAGGGGAGGGCATCCCTTGCCTGGATGTTATTGGTGGGGAAAAGGTGCTGTTACAGTGCTCTTAGAGGTGCCGATTCCCCCAGGGAAGAGTCTATCTTATCCCGCCCCCCACACCTGCAACTCCCACCGCCCTTTTCCCTTCCCCAGTGGCAGCCCGGTGCCTGCATGTAAATGTGCTGTAACTCCTTGTTGAACCTTGAGCGCCTGGGGTCAGGGCTCACCATCACAGAGCTGCTTCCCTGCCCCGCTGACAGTTAACACCTTGAATCACACATGGCCCAGCCTCAAACCAAATCCCAGAGCCCACACCCGGGGACGCCTCTCCATTTCTTGTATGGAAGGTTTCCTTTATTTCAGAAGTCCAGTTAAGAACACTAGAATTCACTGGGACAGCGAGCAATAATATCTTGCTATTAAGACCAGCTTCTTTCATCTTGTCATTCTCCCATTGAATAACACGCAGGCACATTGCTGTTGGTTAGCAGTGCCGGGCAAGAGCAGACTCCTGATTCCTCCTCTTTTGCACCCTCCAGTTCCTTGGGCACAACAGGCTCCTGACTGTCTGGCATCCTCTATCTGGAATGTTCTTTTGGGGTTCTTTATGCACCTGCAGTCTTTTGACCCTTTGAAGATCCTTGGTTCTGGTGTACCCTAGTGGAGTAGTGGTTTAATCAACTGCCTCTAGCTGAAGTGCTGGCCACATACTTCCCAAGGACACTGGTTTATGTCCCAGGCTGGGGAGAACAGCCAAGATGTAAAACTAAATTAAAAAAAATTACTTCTTCCTCCTCTCTGTCCTGTCTGCATACTTACCCTCATTTCTACCTGGACCTTTCCTTTTTTAAAGTAAAAAAGCCCACAGTTCTTCAGTTCTTCAGCAAGGCCTTCTTTGCCCTCTCAATTGTCACCTCTGTTCCCTTGTTTCATGTCTAGGTATTTAGAATTTTACTGTGTATTTGCTTTCTTTCTGAGCTCTGGAACTGTTTTGCTTGTTAGCTGTCTGCCATATCAGACTGAACGCTGCACAGGGGGAGAAGTGTTTTCTGAGTTGGTCATCATCTAGCCTAGTACCTGGATCAATAAATACTTCAAATGGATGAATGGAATGTCAACTTATCTTTGATTGGAAATGTGTCTCAAGTTAAACAACAACAACCAACAACTTTTCCCCTCCTCTCAAATTCTCAACCTACAATATAAATAACTGGTTCATGCTGTAAAAATTTCCTCATCTTAGAAAGGAACTGCCTTAAAAAATAGGGCTGGTGATGATTTAGTGCTTATGGTCCAGTGACTAGTCCAGTGGTTAGTGCTTTTTATCCCTAAACTTTTAATAAATTGTCTCAGCTGTTTTCTTTCTTTTGTCGCTTTTTTTTTGTTTTGTTTTGTTTTGTTTTTAGCAAGGAAAGCCATATGTCTTCGACAGAGTGCTGCCTCCCGGCACGACCCAAGAGCAGGTTTACAATGCCTGTGCAAAGCAAATTGTCAAAGGTAAGTGCTATTTCTTGATTTTCTCCTGGGCCTTTCAGAGTAATTGAAAATGTTAAGCGATACTTGCAGCGTAGGAATCAATGTGCCTTGACTCTAAGCAGAGGCCTGCTAATTGGAAACACTGAATTATAGTCTGAGCTCTGGAGTTGATTTGCTGATGGCAGGAAAGTTATTTAACCTTTCTATAGCTCCTTTCCAAGGAGATTTCTTTATTTCTTTTGTTGCCTTTTTGGGCAGTTATTCTGTCACCTTGAAGCTTAAAAGGAAGGTAAATGATGGTTGCACTATTTCTGTAATGGTTTTAAAATACTGTTGCAGGTATGAGACCTCCTTTTTTTTTTTTTTTTTTTTTTTAAGGAGAAAAGTGTATATTCCTGATGCTCTAATTGTATGTTTTTGGTTGATTTATTTCGAGCATGTGTCTATTCAGAAAGAAGCCTTATATATGGAAAATTCTTGAGCAGCAAGGAATTTTCTGCTATATCATAACATCACATCACCTTATTGGTTATTGAGCTGTTCTTGCTACTTGGCATTCCTTAATTATACTTTCATCTAACCTACTTTCAGCCGTCCCACTCAGATTCTGACATTCGTTCCTCTAAATAGGTAGCCTCAAGCCTAAATTTGTGGCTTAGAGATCAGACCTTCTTGCAGGAACTGGCCTTAGCCCTGCAGGATTTGTGGCAAAATAGCAGCAGGGAGATGAAGCAATTTACACGTCGCTCTCCCCTGCCCTTTCAAATCAGGGGCAGGCTGGAGCTTGCCTTGGGGGAGCGCGCCATCTGGACAGAGCAGAGGGGAGCTCCTGCTACTTTGCTTCTCATCAGATCCTTGCTTTCAAATTTGAAAGCCATGGAAGTTGTGCTTTCAACTATCTTGATGCTGCCGCCTTTGTAGGCAAGCTCTGCATTTAAGGAGAAAGAAGTATAAAACAAAACTCCCAAACACCTTGTCATGTTAGATCTACTTGTTTTTAGAAACTGAGCTGACTAACCTGACTATTTGAAATTCATGAAAATCAGCCCTGGGTACATCTGTTAGGTTAATTCTGACCCTGGGCACCTGCGGGGGAGACTCCTGTCAGTGTGTAATGTTCCTTGCTGAGATGTATGGTTATTCACATTCTTGCTACCGACATCAATTCATTTTGAAGGTCTTCACAGTAAGATTATTATGGAAAACTGAAGAGAAAAAAATATGCCTGAATTTGAGCTCTTTTCAGATTAATAGGATGGACTTTATCTGGTAGTAATTGTTTTTTCTCTACTTGTTTTTTCTTTCTTTTTGGAATGTATAGTTCTGCTTTGCTCCTCGTTAGTCTGCTTCATTCTGTTCTCTGACTCTTTCATGTGCTTATTAAAGTAAAAGTAGTCTCACATATGAAAAGAATTTCCTTCCTTTTCTCTCTCCCTTCATTATCAGGAACCAAATAGCATTTGCCACATACTGGGCTTAGCATGAAGGTCTTTGAAATATATTCCATCCTCTCTGAAATGATGTTTTAATGAGACATGGATGCACTCCATGAAAAAAAAAATCCTGTGATTAACAAACAAACAATAATAATTATTTTTGAGTGTTGTTATTCACTAGAGTTGTTTCAACCCTTTCAGTGTCTGGCTTTTTCTACATTGTGAAATGTCAGAAATAAGCAGTCGTCGGGAGGTCTCATGAAGATGTAGCCTAAGCAAATAATGCGACACCCAGTACATGGAGTGCCACAGAGAAAAGCATTTAGAATAAAATTGGGCTCTGAAATGATGTGACAAACACACATTATTCTGGTACCCTAAATATAACATGAGCTCACTCATTTTGTAGCAATAAAGAGTACCTTCTTCCTGGAAAGGAAATCATGAGGAGGAGGAAGAAGACCTGATTTTACTTTTCTAAATATCCACTAAGGCTAGTATGACTGGAAAGTCACCCTGTATTTCTGCATTAGTTAAGTAAACTGTGTATATACATCTATATCTATATCTATATCTATATATATATCTATATATATATATATATATGAGAGGATGCCTTGGAATAGATTACTAGGTACCACTGAGGTATTTCTCGCCACAAAAATCCTTATTTAAATCAGGAGTGGGAGGTGGTGCTGCTGGGGCCTTGTTCCTGGAGATCAAGAGTTCCATCAGAAGACTTTTGAAATTCAGTGAAGGCCCTCTGATTCATAATATGGTGGACTGGTGAGCTTTCCTTTATTCTCTCTTGGTTTTTTCATTCCCTTCAACTTCACTGGGGTTTTAAAAAGATACTTAAAACAGTTGTAGTGTCCTGGCATCTTCTACACTCCCATCTTTGGTGTGTTTCTCAAAATGTTGTCTGGAGGACTATACAGAGAATTTTCCATTTCTTCTAGAAACGGTGACAGGGTTTCTGACTACTAGCCCTGTAACTAGGAAGGTTCCTGGGAACCCTAGCAATGAACAACTATGGTTACTAGAGTCCAGTACCAAGTACGAGTAAGTTCCGTCCCAGCCTACAGAAGTCATTCTGCACATCTGCCTTCCAAATGAACTAGATGTAAACTCCAGTGCTAGAGAGGTGCTTTCTTGTTTTCCAGTTCTGATTTATTTAAAGTTCTTTTATTTGTTTATTTCTTTTATCTTTTATGTAAGTGTATGAATTATATAGCATGTGGTAAAGTTACATACTAACGTATATAAGACTGCAGGAAGTTTTGTGTATAGGGAGGCAGATATATCCATAATTACTATACACATGGGAATTTTGTGCTTTAAGATGGGTATGTGCAAAGTGCTATGAGAGAACAGAAGAAAGTTGTTTGATACTTACTTTGGTGGGAGTGGGGAGAGACCAGAGAATGAAGGAAGTCTTCTTGGAAAGTTTGGGTCCTGTGGATTGGAGAATATAACAGGGATGTATAAGCAGAAGTAATAGCAATAGCAATGCATAAATTTAAAAAATTATGACATGTTCATGCAACCTTTTCCAGAGGTACAGAGTACATGGGGTTGAGGCTGGATCAGAGTTTACTGGGAATTGATGGGCTTTATCCTATAGACAATGTGGACCCATTGAAGAATTTTAAGCTTAGGATCTTATTAGAGCTATTTCATTATTATATATGACTTCAGAAGAAACTGAAGTTGTTATTATTTGTGAGCCCCTTTATGCACTTTGCATATATTCTTGAATTTTAAATCTTAACAACTTTGTGAGGTATAGTATTATTATTGCCATGGACTAAGGAGGTGTTTGAGGTTAGGTAATTTGGTCAAGCCAGTTAACAATAAATGAGACTGGGATTTGAGCTTGATTTTTGTTTGGCTGACTTGATTCTTCCACATTATCCTGCCCGTACTTTTCTGGGGTCATAATGAGCATTTAATAATAATTATTTTATGGGTTGATCCTTTTTTTACCAGGCCATATGGACTATTAACAAAACAATGCTCAAAGACATGGGGAAGGATCGGAGTAGAGGAAGGGGAGCGAGGAGAGACTTCACTTCCAGAACCTTGGGGTGGCCCTGGGTGTCTGCAAATAATGAGATGCATGTTTGCCCTGAAGATGTAGCAGGCCCTTCCTCACCTGGCCTGGGCCTCACTTTCTGATTGCTCACTGGTGTTTCGCAGGATCACGTTTACACTCTCTGGGCTGGGTTTGCTTGAACAGATTGGCTGGCTGGTGAGAACCTTAGGATTCCAGGTGACTGTCAGCCAGCTCACTACTGCCTAAGTCCCTAGTGCCACCAATGGGTCACCATTTCACCTGGAATGTTGGTCAGAGGTCACAGCAGTCTCCTCAGTAATGTGTAGTTCTGATTAAGTCCTCCCCAAATTCTTACCTGACCATGTGATGAGCTCTCTGCTCCAGCAAGACCTGGCCTCAGAACTAATAAAACCTAGGACTGAAAACTTGCCTTTTAAAGCCCACAGCCAAATAGTGTTTTCACTAAGTATCCACTCCTCTCCACCCTTCTCTCAGGTGCAGGTTTTTCCCGCCTGCCCTGGATCTGTCTTTGGGTTTGCTTGGCAGCTGGATGGATGTGTGCTGTTTGTGGGGTGCCCAGCTATGTGGTTCGAGCTGAGATCACACCCCATCACAAGGAAAGGCTGTGTCTGGCTGAGCTGGTTCCGGCTCCGTGACTGGTGTGTAGAAATAGTCGTTCTCTTAGGGCAGAGACTCTGAAACAAATGTTTTCCTCCCACCCGGAACTGCCGTTCGGGGTGATAAAAGTGCCTTTTTGTAGGCTTTCCATCACTGTCGGGGTTGGCGCTGTAGTTCGAGGTGGCACCAAGTGCAAGCCCGTTGATTTAACATCATTCCTTGGCAGGTTCTCGAATGCCATGTCGCCTGTCACCTCAGCGACCCAGCCCCAAAGTGCAGTTTGTGCTGTGCTTCCCCTCCCTGCCTCTCCTCTTGAGTAACCAAACATAGGCCAAATAAACAGAAGCCCTAAAATCTGGGGTTTGGAGGAAAATAAAGAACACTGGATTCCTAGAGCGTTTGTTTTTTAATCTCAGTAGATTACTTTCTAGTTCAGAATTGTGTCGATAGAGGGCGCCATCAGCACCATTCAACTTTGAACAGGAGAGAGCATTTCTTCCACAATTAATTAGTTGTAACATGATTGTAAATATTTTAAAGGTCAAGGAGAGTTTGTTCCATGGGGCTTTATATGTTCTCCAAAAAAAAAAAAAAAAAAAAAAAGTAGTCATACTCAGTGTTGAAACAGCAGTGAACCACCCCAGGTTCCACCAGATTCCTTAGTCTAGTCTAGAACAAGGGACATATGAAGAGCTCCTGTTGTGTTAGACATACGTGACCCTGTCCTTAACTGCAGGAATTTGGGAAGCAATGACCAATTGAGCATTAGAAGAACTGTGCATTCTGCATAGTGAGAGCGGACTCAGAGGTGTAGGCTGATCTGGGGGCATCCAGGGGCCTAATTCTGCTGTCCTGGTCCCTGTGTCTCCTGGCAGAGGAAGCGTGAGCTGGGTTTTCTCCTGTCAGCAGGGCTCAGGCTCCGAGCTCAGCTTCATTTAGGGGATGGCAGGTGGTTCAGGGCCACCTCCGGTCTACATGTGTTCTTCTGGGTGACCTGTGAAGAGGAGCAGAGGGAGCTGGACTCATGGTCTGCCATCCTGACCCCTGTTCCAATGTTTCGCCCCTGTTGTCGCCCCAGAGTGTTTCCTACACAGGGACACGTGGTAAGGAAGCCCTTTCTGTTTCAGGGGAGATAATAAATAGAAGCTTTAGTGCTATGACTGTGGCTGGCATTCCAATTGTCTGGAGTTGTTGTACTATGAATATAGAATTTAAGAAGTGTAACCACCAGGTGGGAGCCTTTTTCCCATGGGTCCCTCAAAGCACCTCATTCTCACTCACGGTAGGGTGGAGGCAGCCCAGCCTAGCCACCAAGTTTAGGCCTGAGAAGTCTTCTCTCTGAGCAAGTTGACATTTTCATGAAAACTGAAGCTTGAACCTCTAACCCTTATAACCATCTTCTTCAAGCATTGCTTCCCCTGTTACTAGGGAAACCATCACCAGAAGTCGGATACGTGTGAACATTCTCTCAATATAGCTTGATGCTGCATTAACTCTTGAGGGCTGTTAGGATTAAAAAAAAGAATCCTGCCACTTAGTTTTCCTTTTTTTAACTTCCTAAAGGAAAACCGCACTTGCTTTTCTGATCCCAGCTTATACTCCACCAGCTTCTGATCAGTAAAATGTATATTTACATATCTTATAGACTACCCAACACCCCGCCACCCCACCCCTTAAAAAGAACTGGCATCCTAAAATTTACAGACCAAAACAGCACATTTAATCAGGGCCTGAAATAGAGGGAGCTGATTGCCTGGTATGATTTAAAAATAATTTTTTTCTCTACATGACTCTGAAGACGACACCTCAATATGGGGTTCCTCTCCCAGCCCCCACCCTCCCCTCAAGAATGAAGACTCACTCTCCTTATGCAGGGACAGGGGGGTCAAGGGCATTAATTATGCATCATTCCCCTTTCAGTGATGGTTTTTGTGGATGAAGGAGGATCCAGGGAAAACAGGAGGGAAACGAGTGCTAAATCTATTTTAATCACCTCTGCTACTTTGAAAGAATTCCCGCAGATAATCTTCTGCAAAAGCAGCTTCCACCCATGCGCCTCCCCTTGTTCCTGTGTGAAATGGAAGCTGGCCTGCAGTGCGTGGGGCTTGTGCAGTGTGCTCATTGTGTAATTAAGAGAAATTCCTGATGCTGATGAGCCTAGGCCATCCTGCCAGCACAGTCACGGAAAAAACAGAGGCATTAACTTCGAGTCAGGGCCCTGCTGGCTTCTGGGCTGACTGGGTTGCCGCTGTGTGGCTCTTGTACAGACCGGGGCTCTATCTGTGCCTCCCCCAGTTCTGGACTAGCTCTGCTTGGAAGGGGCATTGGTGTGGTCTTCACGAGAAACCTCCCCTAAGAGCTTGCCTGGCCCCGGGTTTAAGACGACCCAAATTAGGTCTTCAGGAAAGAGATTCTATTCTCTACTGAACTCACTTCAGAGACTCAGGGCACCAATCATGATTTCCCCTGCCACCTGTTCTTAAGAGAGCAACTAATAGATGAAAACTCAAGTGTCTTTCTACTAAAAAGAAGGCATACTGTACAATTTAAATTTTGTCTTAATTTTGATGTTCCTAGGAGAAAGTCTTTGTGTTGTCTCTCCTTCATTAATATATTCTGTAGAAATACGAGTCTATTTCTATTTGTGGAGCAGTGGAGGCCCTTATATCTGCTTTTATCTCACAATTCTACTTAAAATGCAAATGGAGTTGAAATATATCATTTGTATGAAAAATGAGACAGGCCATTTGGAAAATGTAATTTTAAAATATGCAACCAACACCAGCATATGAGTTAATTTTTTTTTGCTTTGTTTGCAGATGTCCTTGAAGGTTATAATGGAACGATTTTTGCATATGGACAGACTTCATCAGGAAAAACACATACCATGGAGGTAAGATTACTGATGCTCTGTCAGTCTTTGAGAGGACTGAATGAACTGGGGCTTCTCATGAAACCTGAGTGCATATGGCTTTCCTATTGGACAACAGAGATGGCTAAGGGGATGGTTAGTTTGGCTCATTTATTGCATCTTTGAGGAGTTTTAAAATAGTGATGTGTAATAGTCTTAGACGTTCAGTATTTAAAAAATTCTTTGTTGTAGCTATGTCTGAACAGTAATAGTAAATTGTGTTTAAAAATAATTGTTAGCAAGTGTAAAAGGAGCATGAGTATCCTTATAGACTGCAGCCCTAACCTGAGATCTGTGGTGAAAATCATTTATCCTTCGGAGGCTGCTGGAGAGGAAAGTCTCCTTAGAATACATAAAAAAAAAAAAAACAAAACCCAAATGCTAGGTCAAAGATTAAAGACGTTGACTTATGGAGCACATTCAGCCCAGAGATGTATTTTTCTTTGTCCTGCACTGTTATTTTTTTTTTAATTGCCAGCTTTTTAAAAATGGGACGATTCTGAAGATTTAGCCATACTAGTGAAATTTCACACTGATATAAAATGAAAGCTTTATTAGAGTAGGTTTTCATTGTCTTTTTACCATTTTGTCACATTTTTAGTGTGTGGAGCAGTAGTTCGATGGTGATAATGATATCCTGGGGTGACCCCGGCCACCATGTGTGTTGGGGCCGGGCTCTCCTGCATGCTCCAGTCCCTCTACGCACACTGCGAGTGGATTCAGCACCCTCCCTTAAGCACTTACACCCCTGGCACCTTAAGGGTACGGCCCCAGCTCGCATTGTTGCCTGCGGAGCTCTGTGATTCAGGCCGTGTCCAGACAGAACACATCTGTACAGACAATTGTTCCCCTTCCCCTCTTTCTCTTCTGCTTTGTATCATGGAATCCTGTAGGGCTTTTGGGGCTGGATAATTTTTCTACAAGCTGGGTTCCCCCACCCCCTCCCCTGCCCCAAAGGTCAGGAGGGGTGGACGAGTCGTTATTCCAGAAGCTGCACAGAGGAAGTCTGGGGAATTCATCTGACATGCAGTAGGCTAAGATGTAGCCTTAATCCTTCAAGCTTAGGTTTTTCATTGACTGTGCCCTCCTGGGACTCTCCCTGAGACTGTTTAGCTTATGAATCATTCCCATTGAAGAGGAGATTTCAAAAGCGCCAGGCTAAAATCCTCAGGGCTCTGATGTTTTGCGCACACCGATTTCAAATGTGGGGTATGCCTCTGGGGGATCTTATTCTTGTTGTGTTGACTCACTTTCACCCACTTTGCTGTAGACAAAGTGGTTCAGAGACGGTAAAGCTTAAGGGAAACCTGAGGTTGATTTGCTACCTCTTCTAGACTGAGCAGGACTGATCCTAACGCCTGAGCCTCCTTGGCCCCTCTTCCCTGCATCTCATATCCTACTGCAGTACACCTTGGAAGCATGGACACAGGTGTCCCCATGCTCCTGCTTTGGCCCCTCACCTACCTCTCTTGCTAGACCCTGGATCCTTAACCTTCCAGGTACTAGAAATGTTGCAACATGCATTTCCTAAGTCCCACTCAACTCCAGTACTGTGGACACCTTTCATAGGTCATAAGACAGTGAGAGAGAGGGCATCTTGTAAGGGAATCGACCAGTCTCTAGGTTTTTTTTTTTTTTTAAATTATCAGATAATATACAAAACAAAAAAGGAATATTTAAAATCTCTCAAAATCTTAGGAAATGTATAAAAGAGCAAGCTTTTTAGCTTTTGAATTTATTTGTTTGGGGAAATATTTGTTTAATATCAGAAATTTAAATTATAAACCAGTTTCCAGAGTAAAATCTTTATATTTGTGTGAGGGGCAATAATTGGCAGATAGCAAAGAGGCATGCCAGTTCTTCTAAGTTAAAATTAGAGGCTTTTGGGTAAATGAGAGCATTCTGAGCCTCACAGTTTAAACTCCACCTGCTATAGCAATGCTGCAGCCAGGCGGACTCCAGGGGACCTATTGGGAACTTAGAGTTGCCTACATTTTCTCAACTCCTCATTCTTGTCAGTTTTTAAAGGTTGACTGTAATGAGTTGCTTTTCTTTATTGTGCCTTTTGAAGATCATGTGTTTATGACTACAGGAGGAAGGAGATCAATGATGAGTCCTTCCCACCCCAACACATAATTTGGCTCTTTCTGTGGGGTGGTCATAGATTGGAGAGAAGGTGGGGGATGCTTTATTTAGAAAAAAGCAGAAAAGGAGGAGCCCCTAACTGAAGTCATAGAGACCATAGGAGACCAGAAATCCAGGACCCTGGAATGCAATTAAATTAAACAAAAAAAAAAAAAGACAACACCCTGCAGGGCTTACACCATCTGAAAGGAGGGTTTTATATAGTTAGAATTATGCATTGTGATCTTTTAAAGGCTTTCGGAAGGGGATGTTAACACTCTGAAAGGACAGAGCTGTCACATTTTAAAGCTGTTTTTCATTTTAATCCCCCTATTTTGGTCTGACATCCAGTGGTGATTCCATTACCTTCTATTGAAGGGAACAAATGGATAAGCCCACATAAAACTGGAAAGATTGGTTTCTGAAGATGAAGCCTTGAAGGTGGATTTTCAGTGAAAATATGAAATGCTTGACGGTGATGGTGCCATGTTTGGTAGGACATGGTTGTGCACTTGGGCCCTGGGCTTGTGTGACCCGTGCTGACAGGGCTGGTGGGAGGACGGACACTGGGGCTACCAGCTGGATCTGGAAGAGGGAGCTGGCTCTTTGTTCAGTGTATGATCTGGAAAGGTCTTCTTTCCGCCCTCGCCTCACCGTGATGCCGTCTTCATCACACTGACATGGATGGATGGAGACACTCTTGTTTTCCCTTCTGCCCACAGGGACACCTGGAGGCCATTTGAATAATGCAGCCTTCCCTGCTGCTGAGCTAAGCCAGCTGTGATTTTAATACATCTGTTTGAGTGCACTGGTGCTTTTGTGAGCTTTGGGCTGTCTGCTTTCCCATCTGACATGTTTCAGGAAACTCTGTCTCTTGGAAGGTGCAGACAACTATGGCTAGAACAAAGTGGGTGTTACGGAGGGGCCAGTGGCCTGGGTTTGGTTATTTCTTTCATACATGCCTCTGGGAGTGCATATTCAGGAGTGGTAAACGTTTCTGAAGAGAATTACACAGGATATAAGTATTAGAATGTTTTTCCTTTCTGAGAGAAACAAGATGATAAAGCGGTACATTCCTTTGCTCCTCAAATCCATCTCCAGCCAATGGGAGTTGTCACTGTTCTCTAAATGAGCATTGTTATTTCCCAGTTTCTGTGCCTTTGTTACATTGCTCCCATCTCATCTTCTCTGCCAACATCCTCTGTGTGCACCCTTAACCTTACTCATTCCTCCAGGTGGGATGGTATTCTTCAAGGATGCCATTTCTTATTGCTACAGTGGGAGGGGACTTTCCTGTTTTCTGAAATTTTAAATTGCTCTCTGTTTCTATACCACATTTTAGTCCCTGAGGTGACAATGTGTGTGTACATGTGTATTTCATTTGCAAGGCATTCAACACGGGAGCAGCGAAGACCTTTATGGCACACCTTTCTCTCGTACACATACCACACACATGCAAATATACACCACACTCCTCCATACCACACATATCAAACCTCCCCCACAGACTGTATGTCTGCGTATCTGCCCATCAGACACCTAAATACCACACGTATCCACATTCACACACACCACACACGTTTCTCCACACTACGCTCTCCTCATACCACACATATCAGCACCCTATCCCCACACACCACACATTCACGTCACACACATCAGCATTCCCCACCACACATGTTTACACAACACACACACCACGCAACACACAGATTCACATCATGCATATACATGATGCACAGATATGCATGTTGCTTTGACAGGCTCAGTTTGCTGAGCATGGAGACCCTCACTGCTCTTAGGAGCTCCATCAAGCTTCCCAGCACCTAAGCCTATGGCGGGTTTGGGTATAACTTCCGAAACCTTGGCAATGAGGGTCTTTTTATACTTTCTCCAATGAACATGTGCTATCCTCGCATGTGATTTTGGAGTGGGGACTTCAGAGAAACAAAATAAGGAGTGTCCCAGGCTCATTGCTGATTCTGTCTTGGTTCTTACTCCAGTGAAGCAAGGGGATGACTTTTATAAGCCAGGAATTAGTTGGAAGATATCTGTTAAAGGGGAAACATCTAAGGAAACAGATTTGAATCAATTATAAATGCTTTTTGAATTCCCAGTCATTTTTTTGGCCATGGACTACTGAGAAGCGAAAGAATGATGATGAATTGTTTAAGCACCCTGGGGGTGCAGAGTGAGTGGGGTCCATTCTTTGTACTCTCTGAGTCGCATTGTCTCAGTGGTGTCATGACATTTGACAAGACAGAGATTTGTTTTCACTCTATCATTTCTGTCCACCATTTCCATAATTCGGTGTACGTGGAGTCCAATGGTTGATTTGGTATGTTTATGTTAGCATATGAGAAATAAAGTTACCAATATTTGAGAGTCAATCTCAGTCATCTGGTACTGTTTTCACAAGACACATATAATGATCTGGGATAGAAAAAGGTTTCTATCTGCAGGTCAAATAAGCCCCAACAAATGCTTAATGAGAATCTGCTATGTGTTGAATAATTTAATGCTTATATTTATTATCACTAAGCATATTATCTATGCCATTGAAATGAAATTTTACACAATTGATTCTGTATTGCCATAAACAGTATGTTGGAAGGATTTACATATGCAGTGGCTCTCCCTGCATTTTAGGGAGTTCACAGTCAAACAAAAAACTAACATGAACACCTCAAATGATTTGGGATACTTAGTACATGAGGGCATTTCAGAAGACTACTCATTTTCCCAGGTAAGAGACCTTTGACAATGGTTAGATGTATCTGAATCCAACCTTTATATTATTAAATATTAAAATTCAACCTTTTCTTTTAATGGAGTGAAAGGTCAAGAATTATGTGTGTGGAAGAGGATTCATAATATAAAGTGTTTTGTGGTCTTTAGCTGGTGCAAGGGTTCATATAAGTTCTTGCTTTGGAAAGTCAGATGTTAAGGCATTATGTGGTGAACCCCTGGAGTAAAAGAGGGTGTAAGTGAGGAAAACTGAGCAGATCTGGATATTGGGCAGATTTGGAACAAGAATATGACTCAGAATTATGAAGATTGTTGGGCATCTCTGGAAGATGAAAGAACAAACTGGGCTTTGTGCTTTTCTTCAGTTCTATTGCTTCTTACAGTTTTATAACTTCCTAAAGATCTGGAAAATTCCCTGGGAATACCATTGTTGATGATCACTTTAAACCTGGACACTCTTTGTTTATGCATAGATGGGGTTTATTAACAAGCGATAAAAATGAAGTTTTCATTTTAGTATGGGCATAAAGAAGACTCTGCAGGAGGTCTGCACCGAGGTCCATGATAATGCTATTGCTTTCAATACTTCTATAACTCCTCTTTAGGAATTGCTTTCAGATCCCATGAGGTATCATTTTGAGAGTCTTCAGGGATGCCAAATTACAAGTCTTAAAAATGAATTTAGTGATGATATACATAATAATTCATTTCTCCTTCTATCCCTTATAATAAGGTAAAATGAAAAGAAGTGGAAAATAGGGGAGGGTCAAAAATCATAAAGGAACACTTACAAGTGGATTTAAGTATTAGAAACAGCCCCAAATTATTTTGGAAGAATTCAGGCTAGGAATTACAGATATTAAAAAGAAATTGATTTGTAAAGTGACACTGAAGGTATCTGAAGTTATTTCTAGAATAAGCTTCTTAGAAGATTTTGAGCAATGATGACTTTAATGAAACAGTGTCTACCAGCTCTTAAGGTGCTTTCATTAAGTTAGACTAACTTGGACTTGTTGGTTCTGGTTAGTTTGTAAAAAATCAAACACAAACCCCACATTTCTTATGTTATAGCCATCAATATATTTTCAATTCTCCTTCATTTTACTCACACACTCCCTCCCTTCCCTGCCAAATACACACTAATTTGCTGTCCCCTATGGTAGTTGGAGGGAGCATGGCAGGACTTCAAAACCTGTCTAAGCTCTCCCTCACTAGGTCGAAAGACCAACATGTTGAGTTACTCTGCTAACTGAGGTCTGTTGCTCTGCCAGGTGACTCTCCAGCGAGCAGGCAGTGCTTGCATGGTGCTCTGTCCACGGAGCTCTTTTTATGAAACCTGGGTATGGTCCCTTCTCCATGTTTCCCTACAGCACACTTTAGTCACCTGTGTTTGTGCTTTTCACTCAATAGGGGAAGCTCCATGACCCCCAACTCATGGGGATTATTCCCAGGATTGCACATGACATCTTTGACCATATCTACTCTATGGATGAGAATCTGGAGTTTCACATCAAGGTAAGTGCTATTGATTGAGCCCCCAAAGAAGAAATTGAGCCCCAAATAATGTTTTTAGTTTTATTCTTTTTATGAACACAAAAGATGATATTATCTAACTTAAATGACATTCCTGTGGTAAGCAGAGTGATATATATTATCTAATGACTTGGAGGTCTGTCGACCCACCGACCTACCTACCTACCTTACCTACCTATATAACTATGTATCTATTGACTTAACGATCCTGATGGCTGACTTGAAATATTGAGATAAGTAAAAGTCTTCTTTAGGGTGGAATTATCTTGTTTGTTGCTTGATCTCTATCTTTTATCCTGTGGATTTCTGTAGACATGACTGGTTTAGGACAGCATTTCTTAAAGTGTGTTCTATGGAACATAGTCCCTCATATTATTAATAGGTGGGCTACCAGAGAAAAGGCCTATGTGGCTAAGTAAACTGGGAACTGGCCTTGTCGAATGATATTAAATGTATCACAAGATTAAGATGCAGTTGTGCAATGTGATTCTGTAAGAGGTGTGTGCAGTATCTTATATTACCTAACTTATTTGACTGTGGACTTATTTTTCCCCCTTAGAGTTTGACAGACTAGTGTTTTGAAAAGCACAGTCTGGGAAGTGTATAGAAAGGGAATTCTTTTGTCCCTCCTTCTCATTTTGTGTTTGTTTGTTTTGTTTTGTTTTAAACCAGAACTGTGTTCTGGTTTAAATTTGAATTGAAAGACATTTTTACTCTCAATTACAGCTATGGAATCATTGATGTAACATTTGTTATTAGAGGTCTATTCATTTCTTGGAACTCCTCAGCAAATAGAGGAAGTTGCTAGAAGATACAGAATCTGATAGCAGTCATGGGGTTGCAGAGAAGCAGGAAAACCAGGTCCTGCTTTTCCTTTTTTCTTCTAACTTAAAATATTTTAATACATAATTCACATACCATAAAATTCACCCTTTATAATGTATGATTTGGTGACTTTTAGTATATTTCCAAAATTGCACAACCATGTCTCTTTTCAATTTCAGAATATTTTCATCATTTCCAAAAGATACTCAGTACTCATTATAGTCCCTGCATTTCTGCCTTCTTGCTTTCTTTTTCTTGTTCCAGACCATCTTTCTCTTTGGGGGAAGGAAGTGGGGATAGAGAGAGGGCACCATGACAAATCTTGTTCTTATGTCTAATGCCTGTTTCCCAGGGAAGGTTCTCATTGGCTCAACTTTCAGTAGGTTTCCCCCAGCCCCAGCTCTGAATGGCTATGTCTGGGATGCACATGGATGGCTGGGTGCCCGCCACAGTGACTGGGACTGGATGTGGAGGAGGAAGTGCAGTTCGAAGAAGACTTGGAGCAGAGCAAATTAGCCAAGCAATTCATCTTTCTTTAAGGCTAGAACTTGAGGACCCTAAGCCTATCATTTTAGAAATTAAGAATTGGATAAGATGCCTATCTAATCATCGGCAGAGTTGAGATTAGACACTTGACTTACCCAACCCCACATGCATTACCTTTTCCATTAAACTTGCACCCTGACTTTTTCCTGCTATGTACCTTTCCCAAATTATATAAAAACAAGGAAACAACTGCTTCTCCAATTATAAATTGCATCTGGCAAAAAAATTTTTTTTTCTTATAGTTCCCTTTGTTGGCTAAAGGCAGCTTTTCCTCCTTGCCCGGGTTCTTTATAGCTAAGCATATAGAAGCTTACTGCTTTGATGGGATTGAGGTTAGGAGCTTAGTACATCTTTAAGACTGTTTTCGTTTAAATGCCTTGAACTACTGTAGGGTTCTTATGGGATAATCCTGGAGTAAGATGTTAAACCAATTACTGCCCTTAAAACTAGGGTTTTTATTAGAATCATATTA
Source organism: Solenodon paradoxus (assembly GCA_004363575.1). Lineage (NCBI taxonomy): Eukaryota > Metazoa > Chordata > Mammalia > Eulipotyphla > Solenodontidae > Solenodon > Solenodon paradoxus. Next base: position 392,718 of record RJWH01000786.1, on the reverse strand, counting down.
AGATAAAAATAGGCAGCATGAAAGGGGTGGTGAGAAGGAACAATTCAATTCTGTAGGGTTGAACAGTCTAGATTCCTGTTTTGCTTTGTAGTTATGCTCACTTGTTTCATAAATAATAGTCTTAACTAGAAAGTTTATTACAGCCTTGTCTGTACTTCGAAGGACGTGATGATGGACCAAATCAAGAAAAAAGAAGTTTGAGTTAGGCAATGTGAAAAATGACTCCCACAGAGGTTTTAAATATTATTTCTAAACATGCTGCTTCTTAATGCCAAGCAATGCCTGCTTATTTTTCTTCTGCCTGATTTCACAAGGTATTTGAACTAACAAAACAAGCAGCTAGTATCTGCTTTCTATAGTTGAGAGAAAATAAAGTCAAAATTCTTTCTGCTTATATTAAATGTGAACAGGATTTTAATTTCCAATATATAATTCACGACTGATTTTTGGATAGAATTAATTTTCTCTGCAATCTATGGAAATAAGGACACATTTTAAATCTCAAAAGATAACAGAAAATTCTTAGTGATAACCAGACAATTCTGAAATAGAATGAATTGGAATGAGGCTGAAGTTGGCTGCACAAAAGTCTGGGTTAGACATGTCTAAGCTTAGAGCCAAACAGACCCACGTGATCCCCATCACTGTGGGATTTTTCGGGAACAGTGGGGCTTTGCAAGACCAGGTAGGTGTGTCTGTGGTAGGCGAGGCTCAGTGACAGAGGAGTTTGATAAAGCAGGCGGAGGTGTTGAGGTGACCGGCAACTTGGAGAGAATGCCCAGCCACAGATGCCAGGGTTTGGAGGCAGGACCCTAGATTTCAGGGAAACTGGGAAGTCAGTTTCTAGGCTAAGACAGAACAAGCATAATGAACCAGGCTGGATTGGGTTAGGACTAGTGCTGGGTTAGGGAGCCTTCACTTTCCTTAACTAGAGACAGGGATGTGAGTTCACCATTGGAGTCACAGCCCAACTTAACAACAATTTTTTCTAAAACATATTTTGTCTGTTTCTTTATTTAGATTTCTAAAGTGCCTGAGAATACGAGGGAGAGAAAAACTGACCTGGGAGGCAGATGGCAGGTGTAGACAATACAGAATCCTAGAGGGAATTTTTGACGTCATTGAGTCAAATAACTTTATTTGACAGGTGGGAATATTGAGACCTATGGTTTTAGTTACATGTGAATTAAATCTCGAAGATCATATATCTAGTTAAAAGTCTTCTCTGAGAAAAAAGGAAATGAACAGACAAAATAAAACAAAATCAAGCCCTTAGAGAGTGACACCAGAACTGAGGTTATCAGAGGGGAAGGTGGACAGGGCTGGGAGGAAAGGGTAGTAGGAGGTCCAGTGGATGGTGATGGAGGTCTATTAGAAATTTAGTCATGATGTGTTATGTATCTGATGAAGAGTAAACCTGCTCATCTAAAACTTACATTGTGTTGTAAATCAAAGTTGCCTTCATTAAATAAAAAACATTAAAAAAAAAAATGTTCCTCTACGTCAGCCAGCATAAGAATCATTTGGAGAGTTCAGAAGCCAATTCCTAGGTCCTATTTTTGGAGAATCTGACTCAAAAGAATTGCAGTAGAGTTCAGGACTCTGTGATTTAAGTGAGTGCCATAGGAGATGTTAACGAAGGCATTGCTGCAATTGCGTTTTTGTTTTTTTAAAGGGAAGGTGCAGGCAGGAATGAAGGTGAGTAGGCAGGCAGGAGGAGACAGGAGGAAGAAGCATCCTCATTTTATTTTTTATATAGTTGTTCACACTGGTCGTTTCCCCGCCGCAGAACTCTAACCCAAGCATATATGTGGCTTGCTCTCTCAGAGGTGATTGACCTAACTGCTGCTCCACCAGGGGTGCTGGGACTGTGGTTTGAGAATAATTAATTGGAAGGCTTCCTTCCCTTGCACAGTCTAACTCTGCTTCATCAAATCAGTTTGTTCAGATCCTTTGTGCAGTCCTCAGACCTGACCCCTCACTGCTCCTCTCGCGTCGACCTCCCTGGCTCTCGTAGCTGAGGCACACTGCCCTAGGCGCTCCCCACGTTTGCACTGCACTGCCTCTGCCACCTGGTCTGCTGAAGCTGTCAATGCGGTGCATAAGCTGAAGCTGATTTGTGACAGTCACTTGCCGAGGACGCTCTCTATGCTGCACGTTGTCAGATCTAGAAGGTTGCCTGGTGCTCATCTAAGGTAAAAGCGAGAGTCCTTTTGTCGGTGGCTGCAGGTAGCAGATGATGTAAGTTGCGCCCAAATGGAACACTAGGGAGCTGGAATGTATGGGGCTGGACAGTGGCCACACCGAGCAAGCTGATGGAGCAGGAAACGGGAGGACAGAGGGGGATGCACTGGCGCCCTGCTCTCTGGACTCGAATCTTCACTTTGTACGCCCTTTTCTTAACTAGGCACACCAAAAGGCTTCTGTAAGTTCTCATAATGGTATTTCTGAAATTGGTTTGGCATGTCTGTATCAACCTCAATTTGTTTTTAACCAGGTTTCCTATTTTGAGATCTACTTGGACAAAATCAGGGACTTACTAGATGGTGAGTAAGTTGAATGTTTGTCCTTTATTTGTGCTTTGTAAAGTCAGGGAGGTTGAAATGCTTTCCAGCACTTCTGTTGAAGGAATTAATGAAAATTTATAGAGATGTTCTATTGCCTTTATACTATTTGCTTATTGTTAGCCAAGACTCACATTTGCATCTTGCTTCTAATCTAAAAGATTAGATTTGTCTATCTTCTGTAATTCTATATTTCCATCAAAGGAAGGTCTTTAACTTTTCTTCTTTGCGTGTCATCATTATCTCTATAGTATCCAAGACAAACCTGGCTGTTCACGAAGATAAAAACAGAGTCCCATACGTAAAGGTATGAGGAAAACTTGATTGATGGTGCAACTGATTTCTCTTCCGTCATTGTCCTTATAATTATTATATAAGATGCCCAGACTATTACTTATAGAGCACATATAGATATTTAATCACCTTCCTTAGTTAATACTCATCTTATTAAAAAAGGCATTTTGTTTCTTCACTTGTATTTTTTATGTAAATGTTTCACAGGTGTCTATAAGAGGTAATAATTGCATAGGTGAAAAAATATTTATTCACATTTAATTGTATTCAATACAGAATACTTGTAGGTTAAGGGAAGTGTATTTTCATTATTTCTACACTTCAAACTGTCTATTTGAAGTTGATGATTAAAACGGTGAATGAAGATGGAAGATGAAGCAAAACTTCATCCATTTCTTTTACTGTCATACATTTTCTTTGTTTTCTGTCTCCCCTTGTTGAGTATGAAAATATATTAAAATCCAGGAAATGTCTTACTTCTGGGCTTCCTAGGCTTTGTGCAGACTTCTTTTTAATGTAGAATTCAAGCCGTAGGCAAGGAGGAAAGGTTGTTGGATTGACGTTGCTGCCTTTCTTTTTGATCTGCACCTGTATAAGAGAATTGGGAAAATGTTCAGCTGTTTCAAAATATTGTTGCTTTTCAGTTTTTAATGGTGAACCTGCACTGACTGTCTTCCAGGGGTGCACCGAGCGGTTTGTGTCAAGCCCCGAGGAAGTCATGGATGTGATAGACGAAGGCAAAGCCAACCGACATGTGGCTGTAACAAGTAAGCTTGGTGGCGGTGTTTCCCTTTGTAACTCAGGGTGCAAATGGCAGCCGAGTAAACCAAAGGCTGGGTGACGAGGTCCAATGAAATTGTTCACAGGAAGGTGGTTAGAGAACAGTGACTCGGACACAAACAAGGGGCATGTGCCATTATGGGTATGTGCAGGCAACTCACAGGAAACAGTGCCTTCTGCTGTCCAGGAAACTCTTGGAAATGTTGGGGAGAATCATTAGGCTCTGATAATGACTGAAGTCTGAACACTGGGGAACACAACCAACCAACCAATCAGCGAAAGGGGAACAATAAGCTTCTAAGTTGACTTTAACCGTGTTATTATACTTCAGGTTTTTTTCTTGTTTTTTTTTTAAACCAAACTAACAAGTTTTATATGGCAGTCACAGATATAGAAAGAGACCTGGTTAGATTTCTGTCCTCTGTAAACAAGAAGAAAGGCAAGGAGGAATTGTATTGTAAGTTGCTTGTCTTTATTATGCGAAGACTTCTGGGGTCTTCATTCTATTCCATTGGTCTGTATGTTTGCTTTTATGCCAGTTCCACACTTTTATTTTTCAAGAGAAAGGTGCACATAGGAATGAAGATGAGCAGGCAGACAGGCAAGAAGAGAGAGGAGAGAAAAGCATTTTAATATTTTAAATTTAGTTGTTTGTCTTGGTTGTTTCGCTGGTCCTGGGTCTTGAACCGGTGTCCTTGGGATGTGTATGGACTGTGCCTCTGATGAACTAACCCGCTAGGCCACCAGGGCATGACCAGTTCCACACCACTTACTACCATAGTTTTATAGTAAAATTTAAAATCAGTAAATTTTTATAATACATTTTAAAATTCCTAAGTGTGAGACTTCCAATTTTGTTCTTTTTCAAGATTATTCTGGCTATTTGGGTTCCATATGAATTTTAGGATGGATTTTTCTTATTCAAGTAGCATGACATCATTAGACTTTTGATAGAGATTCTGTTAATCTATAGATCACTTCTGGTATTATTGACATCTTAAAAATCTTAGGTCTTCTAATCCATGAGCAGAGGATGTTTTTCCATTTATTTTGTGTCTTAATTTTTTTTTAAGCAATATTTTGTAGATCTTACTGTATAAGTTTTTCACTTCCTCGGTTACATGTATTTCTAAGCGTTTCATTCTTTTTGTTGCTATTGAAATTTTCTTAATTCCTTTTCTGATGGTTCATTGTTAGTATATAGAAATGCAACTTAATTTTACATGTTGCCTCTGTTTTTTTTTAAAGGAAAAGTATAGGCAGGAATGAAGTTAGGCAGGCAGGCAGGGAGAGAGAGGAGGAAGAAGTACTTTATTTTTTATTTTGTTCACACTGATTGTTTTCCCCTGAACTTGGCACTCAAACCCAGTGTTATGTGTCCCGAGCTCCTTTGGAGCCGATTGATCTAACCTCTACTCCACCAGGACCTGCCTACATGTTGCTTTTATATCCTGCAACTTTCTTGAACTTGTTTATTAGTTCTAGAAGTTTTTGTGGAATGTTTAGGGGGTTTGTCTCCCACATAGTCTGTTAAAATGGCTTCAAGAAATGATTATTAGTAAGAGTTGAATAAGACCTTCCATGGGGTCTCTGCCTGCTTGGTTGACAAGACCAGGGTCCAAAAGGATTCTTATTTCTAGTACCCTGTTCTACTTAAGCATGTTTAACCATTAAGGCCTTCTGACAGCGTTATAGAGGAGTGTGTATCTCAGTCTTTCCTTAGGAAGGTTTCTGATATTATTGAAAAAGCAAGGCTTACACACATGAAGAAGATGAAGTACGTCAGGACTGTTGATGATGATAAAGGCTGAGAGATGAAGTGAAGCAGGGAAGAAATGGATGAGCAGCTCCAGGGGAGAGTCAGGCTGGAGTGGGATGTTGGGATAGAGCTCGTGAATCTCTTATTTTGACTAAGATTAATTTCTTTGCTATTGAAAGACATTGGAAGTGTTTCATTTCTAGAATGAGCATTGTTTTAAAGAAGAAACCTCAATCTCAGATTTTTAGAACAATTGGCTAGATTGCCTTTAAAATGGACCTCTTAGGCATGATTTATTGTGCTTTTTAGATGAGCGGTTTGCTACCTAAATTTATGTGCTCTCGTAGAGAAGTAAACTATTTTCCTTTTCAGACATGAATGAACACAGCTCTAGAAGTCACAGTATCTTCCTGATTAATATTAAACAAGAGAATGTAGAGACTGAAAAAAAGCTCAGTGGGAAGCTTTATCTAGTTGATTTGGCTGGGAGCGAAAAGGTAATTGGTTCTTTATTTGTATAATCTATAATTTTCCCCTGTTATTGCTTCAGTGTGCAACGGTATAATTTTTATGCCTTTCTATTCCCTGGTTTTCAAGAGCTTTTAAAATATCTGATGTTGTGCCAAGGTGTTATTAAATTTAACCTTCATTTCCCTGCTCCTTCTTTTCTGGTCTTGAAGTCCCCTATTCACATCACAGTGGGTGTTTGGATGCCTAAATGGCTCTGATAATGACATCAGCTAAGTGTTGGTGTGAACTTAGCCTGGCAAAGGCAGCTGCATAAATGCAGGAGGGACATGAACTTCTGAGGAAGGGAAATCTCCTCGTGTGGTACCGATTCTAACAGCCAGAAACATGCTGTCCTGCCTCTGCAGGTTTGTTTGTTGATTGAAGATAATGGAACCTGCAGTTCTTTCTGCCTTTCTGCCTCTCTCTGTGAGAGGCAGGGACAGAAGTGTGTCACATGAGTGGCCTTGATTCTTACAGTCCTGTACTCAGTGTTCTGGTCACAAGTCCTGCCCTTTCTCTGGTTTTGTCAAGGCTGTCCTTGGATTTCGTACCCTGCCCCTTGCCTGCACATGCACTAGCTGAAGCCATACTCCAGACCCAGTAGGCTTCCCAGAACCTCCCACCTGCCCCCTCCCAGCCTCCTGTCTATTGTACCACATGAGGTCCTTCTGCTACACCCTTTCTGGGGACACTTCTCCCTTGAGTGACATCACAGAGCAAGTCCATGTGCTCAGCAATACCATTTGGCCTCCATCATCACTGACATCATGCTGATTATCGTCATCGGGGTTAGTGCTGAAGCTCGGTCAGTCTCCCAAACGGTGTAATTGATCCCACATACTCCACCCCACCACTGAGTTGCCATACGCCAAGTGATGGCCACTAACATCTGTGTGAGTAATGGCTACTTGGATTGTCCTCTGGTTCACATTTGAAAATCCGTGAGCAGAGGTTCATCTGGATGGTTCTGAATGGGAGTCTAAAATTTTACTAGTATGTGCTTATAACTGTAATTAAAAAAAGACACCCACTGGATTGGGAATAGGGAGCCGTGTACCTTAGTTCTAGACAGACCATTACCAGCCAGGACCAGCTTTGCTGCCATGCCAGTGTATAGGTCCTCACAAAGAGCCCGGTGGCCCCTTTGCTCTTCCCAAGCTTACTCTTTTTCCCTGTGAGCCCAGGGATGAGTACTTACAGCCTAAATGTAGTCGAAAGAAGTCTTCTGGCAGTTCAGAGAGGCGGCCTGTCCTCTGCGATATCAGTGTTATGACATTTATGAGGCATTTAAAGCTGGTCTGCACATTGTTTCTTTTGTCCACATCTACTTTTCTTTGCTCTAGATGTGTCCACATGCATGTATCAGTGTGAGGCCCTGACTCCCCTAAATAGAGTTTTTCAGCTGGGTCGGAAATCTGACATCTCTGGAACTCAACTTTTCCTTGTCTGTAGAAGGAAGGTCATCTTACATGTCTTACCTATTTAATGGAGTTAAGACTCAAATACGAAATTACCTCAAACAACACCATGTGAATAGACTTAATATTTGTAGTCCATCCGTTATTTATTTGTAAGCAGGGGGACCCTCCTACAATTCTGAGAGAGAGAACAATCAATCCTGTTTGAATCCCCTCCTCCTGCCCCTGGATGGGCATTTATCTCTATTGTTGGGAGTTTCTCCTTTGTACATAATTGAAACCTATTGTTGCACAGTTAAAATCATTTCTTCACTTCTTTTTTTTTCAGATAGCAGCTACTCCCCCTGCATTGTTTGTCCAGTCAGCAGAGCTATGAATCTTGTTGAGTCCCCCATTTTTTCTAGCATCTGTAAATTGCTTTCTATCTAGAGCAAATGCTGCAAATACAAAATTACCAGTAATAACACAGCAGAGCCGGAATTGTGCAGGTTCCTTCTGGCTACAGAGTTAAAAACACAAATTCAAAAAGTAACATACATGTCTTGACATTTTATGTTCCTCCAAGTATTTTTATCCCCTCTTTGGGATAATAGTTCCCTTTTTCCTTGCTCTGGGAGTAAGGAAGGAAGGAACCAAGTCAGGATAGTGCTCCCTACTGCCTTTTTGTCCTTTGCCTGAAGTTGGAGCATGTCATACTCATTTTCCGTCTTTGTCCATCCACTGTGGCTCAGGACAGCCATACTCCAAATCCTTCCCTCGGTGCTGCCTCAGGCATGGGATGCAGGTTCAGTCTCCCAGACCCCTAGTCTTTCCTTAGTGACAGCTCCCTGGGAGTCTGTTTCCCTGAATAGATATCCTCTGGGGAAGCATCTGCAGCGCCACCACTTGAAGCATTTCAGCCATTTCCCTAAAACCTAATTGAGAGGAAAATGACAAGAGAGAACAAATCCCTAGCTTTAGCCACGAGGGAAGGATTTATTGATCTTACTCTTTCTTACTTTTATTTTTCCTTGCATCCAGGAGGATTCACCACCCCCATCCCTTGTTCCTCGTGAATTGGAATATTTTGCTGTGTGCTTTTGCTGTACAGTGCAGCTCATTGGTTTCCCTTCTCTCTGGTAGGTCAGCAAAACTGGTGCCGAGGGAGCTGTTCTCGACGAAGCTAAAAATATTAATAAATCTTTGTCTGCTCTTGGAAACGTGATCTCTGCCTTGGCAGAAGGGACAGTAAGTGATCCTGTTTCTATTAAATGACAATATGAGAAATCACCTTTTGGGTTCATGTGTTCTCTTTGCCACACACCCTAGTGATGCGTTTGTTTTTGTTTGGAAAGTGACAAAGGAAATCCTGCAGTGGTCACCCTGCTTTCAGGTCCATTAAAGAGTAAAAGCTGAGGTTAATTTCCTATGACCCACATTCCAGATTAGATATTCTGAACTCTGGCAGGATCCAAAGACCCGGGTAACAGGTTTTATTTCATGCATTTTAAGTCAGTGTCTCCGTCACTTACTTGCCTTTGTGTTTTTTCTTTGAATGGGCGGTAACAGCCAATTCTTTTTCTTAAATAGAAAACACATGTACCATACCGGGACAGCAAGATGACTCGGATTCTTCAGGATTCCCTGGGTGGGAACTGTAGAACCACCATTGTTATTTGTTGTTCTCCGTCTGTCTTCAATGAGGCTGAGACCAAGTCGACACTGATGTTTGGACAAAGGTGGGTCTGGTCTCTCCTTACCCTTGCTTTGAGTTGAGTCTTAGGACCACTCCTAAGGGACTGCTGTCAGATGAGATAGAGTGAGGGGACAAGATGCTTGTTACTAAATTTTACCTAGCAGTCTGTAAGCTTGAGGCATTATTGATTGAGGCCAAAAGAATAATTACGTTTTAAAGTAATGGGCAGGAATAAAACAATCAAAGTTATGTTTAAAAAAAACCATTCAAATTTATGATGTGCCTGTTGGTCAATATGTAGAGTGTTTCTTTTGTTTTCATGGAATTAAGTCTCATTCTCAGATTCACATTTTTTCAAGTTGACAAAACTCAAGATGGGAAACTACCAATAACTCCATTATTTGGGAGCCATTGCAAAGTAGCTGATAGAACACCAGAAATTTAGTTGTAGAGTAGTTGTAGTTTAAGTAGAAAGTGGGAAAGAAATCCCAACTCTAACCCTGGAGGAGGAGGTCTAGAATTAGGCTGAGGAAAAAGAAAGATGGCAGTCACCATCACACCTTCCAAAATGTCCAGAGGAGATTTCCTAGATATCTGGGAAGCATTAATAGGTGGGCAACAAGGATGACTTTGTAATTCTCGAACATTCACACATGAGGGTTAGCCATACCTTTTCTTTCCTGACCCTCTCTCCATTGCCTAAGGCCTCACCTCCCTTCAGGCTCCCTTAGCCTCAGGTGTTCAGCCTCAGCATGACTGTCTCAGGTGCTGGCTCCCAGGGAGCTTGGGCTGATCTGAGCAGTATCATTGCTCAGTGGGCTGAGCCCAGACCTGAGGTTGAGAGAGGTTGACTCTGCTGTCTTTTCCTTTGCTTCTGAACAACTGTGTAATCTTTTGACAAGTTACTAGTTCTCTGCACTTCAGCTGCCTCACTGAGTGTAAGTGGATGCACAGGGTGCTTCCTCTGCCTTCCTCCTGGGCCTGCACTGTGTGGTTTTGCCCTAGAGTTAGTTTAAGGTACCCAGAGAAGGGACATTCTTTATGGGGATGGGCATTCTTTATGGGAAATTGTTATAGCTTGTTTAAACTGCATTGAACCCCAGTCATTTCCTAAGCCCTCAACAGAACATAGAATTACTCAGTCATAGCACCTGTGAATGTCTGAATAAATAATAATTACATCAAAATGCTGTAGAACTAATATCTTTTAAACTAGATTTGGGTCCTTCACTTCTCTTAGAGCACTTCCTTGATTAGCCAGATGCTTAGGTCAGTGGATGGCACTAAGATAACACCTATTTTTATCAAGTGTCACGGGATACCTAGAAACAAGTATCTGCTTTTGGGAAACATAGAATCCTGTGGTAATCATCCTGCCTGCCTTGTCTTTTCCTAGCCAAGCCCCTACCTAGTTTGGTAAATTTGTTAAAAGTAAACTAGCACCAAATGCATTTATAAAGGAGACATTTCTTAAAAAAAAAACAAAATAAAAACAAAACCCAAAAAAAACAGTGAACAAAAAAAACCAAACTCAACTGCAAAGCAAAAGTAATTGGAAGCTTTGCTAGGCAGAGTTATTTTGTAATATCCTCTGTATCTAGAGCATGTATCTCTTTCCAGGTTACTGCTACTAGTGAGCATTTGTAGCTCTATGAGAAGAGTTAGGATTATTTTCTTTGAGCATCATTATTATCACTAGCATCTTTTTTGTGGCCTAGCTAGTGCCTGTTGCGTCAAATCCCTATAGCAATTCTCTCAGGTAGACATGTTTTCACTTTTGTACAGAGGATGTAACTGAAGGGGTTAGGCTCAAAGCCATTGGGTACCATACCTGAGACCACACAACCAGTAAACAACTCACCATGTAGGATGTCACAGGGTAGACACTGTGCTGTTTGACCAACTGCCTCTCAGTGTGGAACCTTGGGGAGTATAGGTCTCTGGGATGACTCCTGCTCTGAAGGAATTCTGCTATGGACCCATTTTCTCTGAGCATCACTCTCCTTACCTTACCAGGTGATAATGCCTATTTCTGAAAATGGTTGGGAAGATTGAATGAAATGCTTCTGTTTTTACTTAGTAAAAGGGCTAGCATGCAACAGGTGTTTAGTGATTGTATGTTCCCCTTTTCCTTCCATCTTCAATAATCTGACATAGTCTTGGGAAAGGCACAGTATTGGCTGGGACTGGCCTGAATCTAGTACAATGTAAGCAATAGGACTATATTAGAAGGAATAGGACTGAGTGGAGTAGACTTTTCAGGGTTTAGGAATGAACAATGAAAGAAATCTACTGATAATTTAGGATTCCAAGAAATAAAAAGTGTGTCATGTACATTTTCAAGTGAGGGAGGGTGGTCTACAATTTTATCAGAGTCATTGGGATACTGCAGTCATAGGTTCGTGGACTGGGTTTATCACTGACAAGCACCAAGCACAAGTAAGTGTACAGTCAGTGACTAATAAATAATTGTTTATCCAATGAATGTGCAGATGGGTCTGAAGTTTTTCTGTAGGATTTTTTAGAGCATTAGGACAGTTACTGAATTGTGACATCATTATGTCTAGAAGTTTGATTGGGTTCAGATTGGGTTTATTTCCCATTTTATAATTAGAATATGTGCAGTTTTCTTTTCTTCCCTTTCTTCCCGAGTCAGTGGATGCTTCAAGGACATCTAGCTTCTCTATGAAGCCGATACCTGCTTTCTTGTTAAATGTACGCATTGAACCCAATTACACAGCTGAAGTGAGTCCGAACATCAGATTAGATGTGGTATCTGATAGCTAATGAGATTAAGCACTTTGAACTCAGAAAAGACTGCCAGGCACATAGCAAATTCAGTGTGGTGAGGGTTCATTATAATCTTGTTGAGGGGGTGGCCACGTCTTAGGGCAGCAGGCGGTCCCTCAGTTATTCCTACTTGGTTCTTTCAAGATCTTGAAGAGACCCTGTTTGTTGCTAGGCTGTACTGCACTGATGCTCTGAATAAAGCAACAGTATGTCCTTTGAAGCAGTAGAAGCATGTTAGCATCCACAGGTGCTGGAGGGCAGCCTACTCTTCAGGATTCTAGATTAGTTACTGGAATTGAAAGGGAAAAAAAAAATCATGGCTATCTGTTTCTTAGTTTTAGTGGTGAATTCTGACTCTTCTGTTTAGTCAGTGCTGTCCCTTTGAGTCCCCCGAATACCCAGCATTGTGCTAGCAAAGAAATAGAGCCACCTTCTGTGCTCTGAAAGAGCTTTTAATCTAGCTGAGGAGGCAACACTTAAATTTCCAGGCAGCAGAGTCAAAAAGCAGGGCTCTGTGGGTGAGCTGAATACTTCCTCCTTTAAGGAATAAGCCTTCAAATTTGAGCACGTTTCATGGATTTTTTTTTTCCTTCTGATTTCCATTGTTTTATTTTTTCATCTTTAATTACTCTTCCAAAGTACTTTCATAGCATTATTTGAAAGAATTTAAAAAATAAGATTTAGAAGTATGAACTCAATTCACCCAATTATCTTGGAAGTCCACTTAATATGCCTTGATTTGAGCTGGTAATGAAGAAAAAAGGGAGCCCGAGGGGGCAGGGAGATCAGTTTAGAGGAGATCTGAATCAGCACATCATTGGCACCAGGGTTTTGATTAATCCAGCATGAATAATTCAAAAGCTTTATTTGTATGTTGAATGTGGAAGGAGAATTGATCATTTAAGGATACTGAGTAATATTCTCCTTTTCCTGATCCAAAGCCCAAGGCCTTAGTGGTGTGCATGAAAATAATTTCACCAGAGCTTGACAGGTTACCTGCAGGATAAGAGAGGACTTGGGCCAAGAGAAGCACTTGTTACATTTTTGACATAAAATAGAGAAAAACTGAAATCTCTCCCTATTGGAAGGCCTGTTGTTGAAACACCAATAGGTTAATTTTTCGCTCTTGGGGGCATAGATACTGTGAGTGACAGAAGTTTAACCAGATGTCAAATCCTCATCCAAGTCGACCACTTCTTAATGTTCATTGGGAAACGAGAGCTTTTCAAAAGACACAAAATGGATAATTTTTAACTTTTCCCTCCCTATATCGCCCCATTACAAACAGGGAGATGACCTCACTAGGAAATGGGAAGAGGTTTTGCAGCAATCATAATTCCAGAAGGTTAAGTGTTTTCTGAGGGAGCAGGACACAGCGAGATTGGGAGGTGTGATGGTTTTATGTGTCAGTTTAGCTGGGCTGTCATACCCAATCATTCAATCACACACTGCAATCGGTGCTATGAAGGTATTTGTAGGTGAGGTTAACATTCGCCATCAGTTGACTTCCAGTAAAGCACATAACTCTCCATAAGGGTGGGCCTCATCTAATTGGTTGGAAGTCTTCAGAACAAAACTTGAGGTTTCCTGGAGAAAAAGAAATACTTTTAATTCCTTAAGAATTCAGCATCAATTTCTGTCAGAGTTTCTACATGAGAATTCTATACTATCCTCTCCAACTGATAGTGGAAGGATCTCAGTCTCTATTTCTCTCACACGTCATTTACAGCACAGAACCACATGTTACAAATTGATCTATGCATCGAAGCTGTGGGCTTGTCTGTAGCTCGTCATCTGAATGCCAGTGCAATAGTCCTCCTTTATCTGCAGTTATGATCTCCACAGTTTCAAGTACCTGAGGTCAACTGGGGCCTGAAAATACTGCATACAATGAGTTATTTTGTTAGAGACCACATTCAATAACTTTTATTATAATATGTTGTTATAATTGTTCTATTTTATTTTTGTTGTTAATTTCTGCATCTAAGTTATAAATTAAACTTTATCATAGGCATGTGTATATAGTAAAAAACATGGTAGATACAGGGTTAAGTGCTATACACAGCTTCAGACATCCACTGGGGGTCTTAAAAGACATTCCCCAAGGATTGTGGGGAACTACTGGACTCTCCTGAGAACCTGGAGCGGGCAGGAAAATGCTAAAAGCAAGAGATAGAGAGAGATCAAGAACGAACATCTGCCTGGCCCTTCCAGGTAGGACAGGTATTTAAAGAAACATCCATGATATGTAGTTTATATATCATTTGGGAACTGACTATGGCCCAGAAGTATGAGCATAGGAAATTATTGAGGAAAGAGGTGTGGGTGGAATCAATCAGGATGCAGAGTGATGTGAACTAAATGGACTTAGGACTTTCCCTCTACAGCAAAGACTTAATTCAAGCGTCAAATTTTGAGGAGGCCTATAGTGTTGTCATGTAGGGGGGCTTACCTGTGTGGTGGAAATGGACCGATCAGCAGTCTTAGAAGCTGGGACATAAGCTCCTGAACATGGAAAATGCAAATTCAGTGACAGAGGGAGCTAGAGTTGCTGGAGAGGAAGTAACAGAATGCTGGAGGACAGGGAAAACAGGGTCTTCTTCCTCCTGCTTGTCAGTGAAATAGGTCTACCAGAATCTTTTTCTGACTTAATGATCTTGTGTGGGGACCTAGTGGAAGTTGCACTGTGGTCTCTGTTCTATCTGCTGTACTTGGTTTGCTTTCTCCAAAGGTGATTAGCATTCATTAGCTTTGAGGTCTTTAAAAAACTGTTTCCTACTTCCCTCTCTACATCTGGGGCAAACCTAGGTCATATATTATTTAAGTGCTGCTTGATTCTCTGAAGCAAACTGAAACAAAGAAAGCTGCCAAGTAGATACCCTCATAATTGCACCCTCAAGGTTTGGCTCACTTGTGCTAAGTGGGTCTTGCTGTTAGTGTATAAACTGAAGATTAAGGTTCTTCTCTAAGTGGCCTTTGGATAGAATTTTGATTAGTGTCTGTTATGGTTATACCATGTGGAGCAGGCATTTATTTCTGTGTGGAACTTGAGGGCTCTGGTTGAAAAACCAACCTGAGGGTCTTGGGATATCAAACCCAAGACTCTTTTGTGCTCCTCTGTGAATGATCAAGTCACTGGATTAATCAAATGTCATCAAAGTGGGATTGACCCATAGAGATAATGAGTGAGAAGTGAGTTCATTGCTAGAATATAAGGCTGCTATAGATTATTGGCTTGTTTTCCTGTATGAAGGAGATAATGCTCCAGAGCTATAGGACTGGGCAATATCACTATTGCTATATAGCGTCAGCTCGACAATATTATAAAACCTGCCTTCATGTCTGCTTTTCTGTTGATTTTATAGTTCCCTGTAAGTTCCCTAGAGATCTTTTGGAAACAGTACTGAACAGTAAATGTGTGTTCACATGTGTGTGCACGTGCATGTGTGTATGCACTCGTATGTACCCTAAGTCCCAGACTCATGAGCACATCCTGCTGTGTACATAGGATCCATGTTCATTCCCTGTGTTTGAACAGAGAATTAGGCTAGAATGCTGCTAGTGTGTTAAAGATAGAGTAAAAGAGAAGAGTTTGAAAAGTGGTAGATACTTTGGATGTAGTCTGTAGTGGATAAAGCAAAAAACAGTAACCATCACATTCCTGATGCTAAAGGCAGCAAACTAAATAATTCATGAAGGAAGAAAGTAAATGGTGAGTGGCGAAGAATATTACTAGATGGAACCTAGCCATTAAGCACCTTTATACTGTAAAATTTCCTAAAGTTCATGGTGAAAGATTTTTGTAGGTATTCAATATCCTTTTACTCTAGGTTTCTTATAGGAATGAGGGAATGAGACCCTTTATTCCACTTTGCATGATGGCTGATTTCAACATCCTAGTTAAGAGAATATTTGTTCTATTAGAAACTAACAAACAAAAAACAAAACCAATTCCCAGCCCAGAAAAACCAATCTCTCTTAGTATTCTAGTTTATTTATTTATTTAATTAATTTTTTAACGAAGGCGGCAGGCAGAAATGAAGACAGACAGGCAGCGGGAAGGAAGGGAAAGAGAAGAGGAAGAAGCATTTTATTTATTTTATTTATTGTGCATTTTGTTTGTTTTTCCAGCCGTAGGCCATGAACCTGGGTCTCTGGACTTTATATGAACTATGCCTCATCTAGTTTATTTTATTATCTAGAATAAATACTAATTCTTACATCTGATTTGATTTCTATCATTTTAAACTTATTTTTATTGACTATAACATTATATTGTGAAATGCATAAGCTTAAAGGCGCAAGTCAGTAATTTTACGTATATATGCATACCCAACATTTTAGAAATCTTTCTGTCCACTCTCCCAGTCAGTCAGTACCAACTCCCCACAGTGTCATCCTGACTCTGTCAGTGTGGATTGCTGTTGCCTGTTCTTGAACTTTATATAACTAATGTCATAAGCACTGTTTTATAGCTGGCTTCTTTTGTGCAGATTTTATCTTTGAAATTCATATGCAGAAGTGTAGTAGTGATTCTTTTTTGTAGTTATGTAGTATTTTGTTGTGTGAATATAGCACATATATATCTGTTCTACGGTTGATGGTTATTTGAATTGTTTTAACTTTACAGCTATTGTAAAGGAAGTTATAATGACATTAGTCACCATTTGTTTAGGGGAACCTATGTCCTCATTTCTGTTGGAAATATACCAAGGAATGGAATTGCTAGCTGGTAGTATGTGAGACATTCTGCTTTAGTAGATAGTGCTAAAGAGTTTTCCAAAATGAATTGAATAGGATGAATGGAATGATTTAGAATAACTTACACTTCCTCAGTAGTGGTTAACTGGTTAAGTGCTGTAGTCCTTTCACATCCTTATCAACACTTGATATTATCAGCTTAAAAACTTTAAGCAATTCTGTTGGGTGTGTAAATGTACCTCATTGTCATTTTATTTTTTATTTTTCATTTTCCTGATAGCTAATGATGTTAGGCACCATTTGGGGGTTGTTTATTGGCATTTTTATGAAGTGCCTAATCAATTCTTTTGCCCAGTTTTTTCACTTGTTGTGTGCCTTTCTTCTTCTTGATTTATAGGAGTTATTTTGAGTAGTTCCTTTGTTAAATATAGTTTTTGTCTCTCTCTTCTCCCACTTGGTGGCTTATGTTTTAAATCTTTTAATGGTGACTTTAATGAAGTGAGGTTTTTGAATTTTAATGAAATCAAATTTAACTTTTCTCACATAGTATTTAAGAAATCCTACCCAAGGCCTTGAAGATACTTCTTTTTTTAAGGAAAGGTAGAGGCAGGAATGAAGGCAAGTAGTCAGGCAAGCAGGAAGAGAGAGGAGAGGAAGCAGCTTTATTTTGTTTTTATTTAATTGTCACACTGGTTGCTTCCCCTGGAACTGGAAATCGAACCCAGGGGTATGTGGCCTGTGGTCTTTCAGAGGCCACTGACCTAACTGCTCCTCTATCAGGGCATGCCTTGAAGATACTCTTTATTTTCTTCCAGAGGCTTTAGTGTTTTTAAGTTTCACATTTATGTGTATGATCTACCTGGTGCATGATTCTTTATATATCAGGGAAGTGCATAAAGATGACCGCTCTATACACATGTTGAAAGGACCCTCCCTTCCCCAAGTACTGTATGGAAAACTTTGTCATAAATCAGATGACTGTATAATTGAGTGTCTCTGGGTAGTACATTCTGTTTCTATTCCAAAGTTTCTGGACTATCTAATCAGTTTTAATTACTGACTTTATAATTAATGTTGCTATTGTGTCCTCTAAGCCTTTTTCTTCAAAATTACCTTTATTATCCTTGACCTTTAAAATTTCTCTTGCAGATTTTAGAATCAGCCTGTCAATTTTTATACACATAGGCAAACCTTTTGAGATTTTATTTTTGAGATTATTTTAAATTTGTGGAACAAGTTTGGGAGAATTCATATCTTTATTTATCAGTATTAGTGGAGTCATTCTTATTATACCTTTTGTGGGTGGAAGGGCATGATGCTCTGCCCCATTTAGGATGGAATGAAGTCTAGGGCGATGGCTTGAGACCTGGCTTTCAACCATTGTCCTGAGTTCTAAATGGTGTTGGTTGCATATCTTCCACTTGGCCTGAGGATTGTTTCTCTCTCGTCTCTGCTCTGTGCCCTGGGACAGTGACTAGTTTGGACAATTGCAGTGGACACCTTTGTTTCTGATTTTCATTTGGATTCAACTGATGGGGAAGAATCATGAGCAGCAGGAGAGAGGAGAATGTGGTCACGATAAAAATTTCTTGACTCCTTCCCCTCAGGGTTGCGTTGGAGTGGCCTAAAGGCCATCACAGCTCCCAGTGGGCAGCCTTCTTAAAACTCCCTCTCTCTAGACCCCCTTCAGCCCAGGGGTGGTAGTGACGCCCCCATCACTAACGCCTGCTATGCATTATTGCTTGTTACTTCTCAATACCCTTCCCATCACTTTGTTAAACCCTTTAAAATGTATGCACTTTGAGTGGTCCCGCTTCTTGCCAGAACCCTGATTGCTATAGAAATGGAAGAAAAAGAATTTTCTGAACAGCTTAAAAGACCTTTGAGAATAAGCACTAGTGATGACCCTTGCTGGATCTGCTCACAAAATTGTGCTTCTGACTGAATGTGACTGAATCTATCACAGAGACACTATCTTTCTCTTTCTGCTATTGAAAATCAGAGACTCTTTATGATTTAAAAAATAAGATTAAATGTCCACAGGCATTTCAGCCATAGCTTATTTTTCACTTTCTGGCTAAGTTGATAATGGATGCAGCAGTGTTTGTGCATGTATCTGAGAAGCACCCATGGCACTGCCCGAGGTTGTTAGAAGGAGAGGTGAGAATGTCATACTGGCATAGATTGTAGGAATAAAATTGGTGCTATTTGAGAAATTAGAGTTGGAGCACTTCTATAGAGAGTGACCTCAAGCTACATTGAATGAGAGAGAATTATACTAATTTTAAGTGGAGTCTTACATTGAAATCGTTTAACTCCTCTTTTGACAGTTGGGTTATTTATCTCCTTTAAGGATTAATTTTTAGAATGACATCTGCAGTGCTGGTGAGGACTGCTGAATTTCTTTCACTGAAATAGAAATCGTGCCCAAAATGTCATGATGACAATAGTAATTAACCTGAATCACACATCAGATAGTGCTGGCAAGTATGACAGGACTAGAATTGGTAGTGGTTTAAAGTGAAAAAGTCAACAACAAATAAAACAGGGTATCACACTTTGAAATGATTTTTTTATCTTAGAAAGTTCATCATAAATGGAATCCTGCCACGGTCAATTTACCTTTTTAATTGGACAGGTCTGTTTACCTGTTGACTTCTGTGCTCAAGGAGGGGAATCATATCTTTCATTTTTGTAGCAGCTTGAGCTGCCACTACCTTTGCTCTCCCCATTTGCTCCCTTGAGTTACTACCCAAACATCCCCAAACCACGTGCCCTAGAAGGCCACTTCATCTTTTATATTGGAAGTAGCCAAGGGGTGGCCATCAGACATGTTCGTCCCATATATTATTTTGGAAATTGTTCTCAACTCGGGGGGAGTACAAATGCAAATCTCAATTTCTTGAAAAAATGGGGTCACTGAGAACAGTGATCCCCTCCACTTCTCAATGGTGACAGTTGACTGTCATGGGGGCTTGTGCTTATCATGAATTCACGGTTTTACCTGGCCAGCCTCACTCAGCTAAGTGACCCCCTAGCCCAGAAGTCCTGTGTTGATCTGTGTTCCACCCATCAGGGATGAGAGTTGGCAGCAAATGTAAGAGAAACAATTGAGTATATATTTCAGTGCATGCGTCGTTGGTATGAAGAACCACAAGCTCTAAGAGACCAGAGACCTGTCACTTTTCTTATTTGTCTTGGTATGTCCCCAGTGTTTCATAAATGTTAATTGAACTGAGAGGAACCTCTTCTTAGGAAGATGAATCTAGCAGTGGTATGCAAGATGCTTAAAAAGAAGCATGCTGAATATTTGAAAAAAGCTCTATAACCATAAGTCAGGGCTGAGAACATAGACTAAGATGATGGTGGAGGGACTAGAGAAATAGGTGACAATGCAAATGAAAACCCACTAGATTTAGAGATTGGCAGGAAGTAAGAGAAAAGGAAAAGGTGAGTTTGGATCCTTAGGAGTTACAGTGCTATTAATACATTCAGGAAGGTAGAAGGTAAAATTCCTGGGATTCTTCCTGCTTCCCCAGTCCTAGTCTTTTGATGTAAAAAAAAAAAAAAAAAAAAAAAGCAACTTAATTATGTTCATGTTAGCTAATGAGCAGAATTTTTCCTTTTCCTTGTTTTTCACCCCAGGGCTAAGACCATCAAGAATACAGTCTCTGTCAACCTGGAACTGACGGCGGAAGAATGGAAGAAGAAATACGAAAAAGAGAAAGAGAAAAACAAGACTTTGAAGAATGTTATCCAGCATCTGGAGATGGAGCTAAACAGATGGAGAAATGGTGAGGAAGAATGAGGCATGAATGCACTTTCTTATTCCTGTGATACTTAACATCCTATGACATTTGGGAAAGAGAGGATGATGGTGGAGCTTGGTCCTGCCTTGAAGCAATCAGTGTGATCAAACATGTTTTCTCCTTCCCTAGCATAGCCTCCCTGCTCCCAACACACATACAGTTGGCTGACATAAATGTTCACTATGGGCAAGTGGCTCTTTGCAAGTTTGCCTTAATCCATTTCAAATGAGATGCCCGCCCCCTTACTGTAATTTGCTCTCTGTTAGACATAGTGAGGTTTACAGAGCAGTACCTAAGACTTCGTGACTCATATTGCTTTTGATTAAATGAAAAATGTCACTTCTGTGTGAGTTTTCTAATTGATTTGGGGTTAAAAGTCAACACTAGCAAATATTTGCATTATTTTTTGCCCAACTCAGAGCCAGAAATAGAGTGCTCCTGAAGAGACTCTGCCCTGAAATGGAGCCTGAGAGGCTTGCTACATGACTAGTTTCCCCTTTTCCCCAAATTGGTTTATTTTACTCGAAATGTCTCAGAGCACTGACGTGCAGTGGGTGGGCGGGATGTGGGTGAAGTGTTGAAGAGTTTCCAGATCCAAGTGCAGACAGATTATTTTAGTGATTTTAGCTTTGTGATGGAGGTTAGAAGGTAGAAATATTTTTTATTTTTATGTTTTTTAAACTGAGATGAGGCAGCTTGATGTCTGGGGAATAGCGGAGAGTTGGATGTTGTTCTATGCCTCTGTGTTCAGCATTTCTTTCCGTCTGGGCTGAGTCCAGGAGCCCGGGCCTGCTGTGCAGGATGAGGAGGTAGCCCTCCTTACTTGCAAGTGCAGAGCTGGCAGATCATCTGCGATTGGACATTCGTCACTGCTTTTTGCTAGAGGGTGGTCGTGTCGATGAGCTACGTTTAATTGAAAAACAATTACGTGGCCAGCAAGGATTGAAGAGAGGTTTAAAAAATGACCTAGTAGCCTAAATAACATGGTTCTTTTCTTTTTGGAAGATTTTCTAGCTGCACATGTGTTTTGAAAGCTGCTAGAATACTTGAATAATTCAACACCTGGGATGGGTGGATGATGATTCCTTGCAATTTGGCAGGAGTCGGAGAGTGAGGCAGGCTGCTTGGCAAGGCGGGAAGTGGCCATATGAAGTTTTGTTCTATTTCTGGGACCCTCTTGGGTCAGTTCTCTGCTGGGTGACTGGAACATTCAGTAAAGCCTTTTGGTACAAGGAGGGACTGGCATTACAAACACTGTGCTGGGCAACTAACCTTGCTTGTTCCTGTCCTTTTCTGTCCCTTGCCAGGCTCGTAGCCTCAGAGTCTCAGTCACCTCTGTCCTCTGCTCGCTGCCGTGTTTGCCAAACTCGCCGTCATGGCTGGCATTTCTTTTGGGCATGCTCCTCCTGTTCTTGGCCTTTTCACTTGACGTCATTCTAACTGTCTCACTTCATCCACTTTATAGATTGACTCAGAAACATGCTGTTTTTCATGTCCTATATAGTGAAATTCTAAGCCCTTACATTATGTAATGTGTGGTTTCTGGTACATGATAGACTTTTGAATGAATACGTGTTATGTTAAGTAAACACATGGTTAATGCAGTGCTAAAGATTGCAGGGTGAGCAGTCGGACATGGTCTCTGCCCTCTCAGAGTTCACACTCTTGGGAGAGGTAGACCCAGCCATAGCCTGTAAGCTTGTGATAATAACCTATGCTGATACCGAGAAGCCTGTAAGCATGTGATGATAACCTATGCTGCCCTTGACTGAGAAGTCAGTGGAAGTTTTCCCCAAATTAGGGAGAAGATCTGAGGGCGACAGAGCAATCAGCCCGGTAAATTAACAGTGCAGTTCACACAGGGGTGTTGGGGTGGCCCTGGGGGATAGGAGCAGGAAGGCCAGTGTGGACAGCTTTGTGAGGGGAGGCACTGGTCTGCAATGAGAGTGTTGGGAGGGGAGCAGGTCTGTCTGTACAAGCCTATGTTAAGTCCTCATTCAGGATTTTGGTCGTTATCTTGGAAGCAATGAGAAGTCATTCAGAGAGATTAAGCTACAGATCACATGTTTTGCAGTTTTGAAGATCTCTTGATTATGCTGGAGAATGGACTGCAGGGGGCAGGAGGAGGACCAGGAACTAAGATGATCTTCCAGAGATGAGGTGACAGTTGTTGAATGGAAAGATGGGAGTGGAAAGGGAGTGAAAAGAATGGACGAGAGAGGCATTCAGAGGGTGAAATCAGTAGTGTTTGGTCAGAAGCTGGCTATGTGGGGAATGGGTGTCCCATTTTTCTGGCTTGCTGGCTTGGATGGAGGGTGGAACCATTCACTGAGACAGGAAATGTTGGGACACGGGAGATGAGGGGGGAGTTTGAGGTGCCCCCCAGGGAACATCCAGGTGACAGTGTAAGAAGTTAGGTCTGAATTAGGGAAAGTTAGTGTCATTGATCTTTAGGAAGTATCTGAAGGCATAAGTAGGAATGAGTTCCCTGTGGACTATGGAAAAAGAGGGAAGAAAAGAGGAAAAGTCTTGAGCAGACCCCTTCTACCCATCACCGTGCACATTGGCCCATGGATTCAAGCAATTATGGATGGAAAATATATACTATGTGTTAGGTCGACAGTGTCACATCTGTATTGTACCTGTATAGACTTCCCCCATCTTGTCATTATTCTCTAAAAACAACATTTATAGCATTTGCAATATATTAAGTTTTATAAATCATTTAGATGTGACAAAGTGTACAGGAGGATGTGTGTGGTTTATTTGCAAATATGGAGCCATTTATTACATAAGGGACTTAAGCATTTGCATATTTTGGTATCCACAGGGGGTCCTGGAACCACTCTCCCAAGAAAATTTTCTTAACTGCAGACAAACAACTTTTGTGATAAACATTTCAGTCAGGAGGCAAATGGCTACATTGTCAAGGGCTCCTTTGACCCACTGGGAGTATTAACTGTACTCACGAGTACAATAAAAGTCTAGGCTTCTTGCTGTGTGCCTAGACGGGGTATTTAATCCTTAAGTCATCCTTAAGGTTTCATTAGGTTAGATCATGCACCCAAGGTGACAGTCTGGTAAGCTGGGATCGGAACATAGGGCACTAGACTTCCAAATTTTTTTTCTGTTGCCTGTTCAGCTTCCACATAGCCCTAGTGATTTGTATGTATGCCAGTTGGATGAGTGTGAAAATGACCACACCCCCCAAAAAGGAGGGTCTTGAAAGCCCTTCAGTGCTGTTCTTGGGCATCCGTCTTAATTCCAAATAATTGTGAGACGTGATTGTGTCAGCTAAAGAGCTAGGTTTTTGAAAGGCAGAGTAGAGAAGAGCAGAATCCTACACCAAAATCTGAGTGGCAGGATATTTTCAACTTACTTTTGAAATTTGATACCACATTTGTTCTGAGTTTGTAGGAGGCAAACTTACTTTACCGCAAGGATTCCTGGGTATCGATATTTCCACATTATGGTCTGAATGAGTTAAAGGAGTGCGGAGAGCCACTACTAGTCTTGTTCTGTTCCCGTGTGCCAGTTAGGGTCTTCGGGTTGCAAGGGACAAGACTTGACCCTGCTGGACTTAAACAAAAAGAGAACGCATTAGAAGGCTGTGAGTATATTAATTTGTAAAGCAAAGTTACCCTAATAAACATTATTAATTCAGAAAAAGAAGGCTATGAGAAACTTGAAGAACCAAATGAGCAGGTGAGGAACCAGGCTGAACTGGTGAGGATGTGGCTGTTCTAGACACAGGCAGCAGGAACAAATGAGCAAGGTACAACACCTGAGTGAACCCTCTCCCACTGTTCTTTTGTCCTTGCATTGTATGTTTGACATCCAGAGGCTGGGAGGCAGGAGAAAACTGCTCTTGGTGGTGTGTTTTGGCTGGGGAAGGACAGGATGCACTGATGTGTCATTTGATCAAGACTCCCACCTTGGGGAGGATAACTCCTCACAAGGATGTGGGGTGCTATTATGAGAAAAAGTGGCTGACAAACAACACGCGTCTGCTGCGATCTACTAGTGACATCTTGTGGGCTGAAACCAATTGCTAGCTTTCACTCCAATCTGGAGTCTCTGTTGGCAATTTTAGCCACATGGAAATTTGCTCAGCTTACTTGCTTAAGAACTAAAAGATGGAGTGGGAAATTGTTGGAAATAGAATCCTGCCCCCCAACCCCAGTTCTACTGCTTATTGATCATCTGTATGGGAAGGACTCAAGCAGTTGTAGATAAGAGATTTTTAAAGTCTGAGTGAATTACAACTCCCAGTTCATACCCCCGGGCCCCATACTATCAATGAAGACCTGGGATAAGAGGATGGAGAGGGAGGGCTGAAGGCCTAGGCACAGAGGTGTTGGTCCCATAGTTTCCTGTTGCCTTCAGGTCAGTTTTTTGTTTTGTTTTGTTTTGTTTTGTTTTGTTTTGTTTTGTTTTAAAAGGGAAGTTGCAGGTGCACCCTGGTGGCCTGGTGGTTAGGTCACCAGAGTAGTCCACATACATCCTGAGGTCCCCAGTTCATGACCTGGGGCTGGGAAGACAATCTAAATGAACAACTAAATAAAATAAATAATTAATAAAAAAGAAAGGTTCAGACAAGAATGAACATAAGCAGTGGCAGGCAGGAAGAGAAAAGGGGAAGAAGCATTTTTCCTGGTTCATCTTGGTTATTCCCCGCTGGCTCTGGGATATAAACCTGGGATGCATGGGACTGTGACCCACCACCACTCCACAGGGCGTGCTCTCCAGTTCAGTGTTTATACCCACTTTCTTCTCTGATACTTCTTTGTGTTTCACCCTTAAATAATAACTTTTTACAGGGACTTAAGTCAGAAAGCAAAGGGCCCTGAAAATCCAACTGTCAGGAATTCAGTGAAATGACCTGATAATATGGCATACCTGTAGCGTCTTCTAAATAATTAAATATAATATTAAATAATGGAGTGGATGTAGATTTACCCCATCTGCTGAGGTCATACAAAGGGAATTCATCACAGGCTGAGAAAGTATGGAAAAATTGGTAAACTCTACAGCAGATCTGTTCTCCAAATGAAATACTGCCAGGCCAGCACACTGGTTCTCTAACCAGCTAAATCTGTAACCTTGCGTCCCATCTGGGCTTTTGCAACTGTGGGGCTTCCATAGTGGGAACATGCTGTGCTCTTTTAGCAGGTGCCTGCCCGCCTTTTGGATTCAGTATTACAGTGGAAGCTCAGAAGTTAATCATTCATTTGAGCGACCTCATTTGTTAGAACCCTCCACTAAAGTAAATACTGACTGCTAGGAAAATGGGACAGGGAGGGGTCGCTTCACCAGGTCAGGAATGTAGAGAGGATGCAGCATCCTGGGTGATCATTTTATTAGGACGTTGTTCTAGAAGGAATTACAGGATGTTTTAAGCTGCTTACAGTATTTTTTGGAAATATGCTGTTTGTGTACAAAATAATCCCATAAAGGAATGATTTTTTTAACCTCTTCATATAATGACATCTTGTAGCCAGCTTATCTGACCCACCTGGCAACTTAAAAATTTCCTTTAGTTTCCTTGATATAGAAAGGATGTACCATTAGGCAGTCTGCTGGGCCTATTTAATTGGTATTAAAAAGAAACACCTCCGTTGCCAGATCTGCTGTGGTTTCTGGTGGAAGCTGTGAGTGACCAGCACATATTTGCCCTGGAGTTGCCATGAGAGCGCAATTACCTCGCTGTGGTCTCCAGAGGCTGCAGGGACTCAAGTTCTGAAAGGGGGAATGAGCGCGTTGCTATTTCATGTGTGAAATTTTAATGAATTACTGGCAGGCTAATGATTTTCCTTTTTTACAAAAACAAAAAAAAAACCAAAAAGCTTGCTTTAGAATTTTTAACTAATAGCCCTAATGGGAATTTTTGATTAGTCTGTCATTCTTGTTTATTGCAGTTGATCAATTTATACTTTTTATAGAAATGTTATTTATGCCCTCTGGGGATTTTCATCTTATAATTAAAATGCTCTGCAAACCTTATAGGTATGCTTCAAGTGAACGCTTCTGTGTACAAGCAAATCTTTTTAGTCCTTAACGGTAATTACATCTGACAGTAGGATATGCCAGAATGTTTATTTAAAGGCGGAAAAGGTTGTGGTGGAGCAAGGGCAGGGGGGACAGGATGACATTCATTCTAGAAAATCAGACACTACAATGTTATAAACTCTCTTCCTGTAGACAGCAGATATAATAAGCTTCAGGGATGAACTAAGAGAAATTTGCTTTTAATGCAAAGGAGAATAAAGATAGACGCTAATTTTCGTTTAGTGGTCCTTTTCTTATTCTCCCACCAGCAGACTGAGGGCATTATTTCTCCAGGGTTTGTTTGCAGCTGTCTTCCTTGTTACAATCAGTTATTTCGTAATCACCTTGTGGGGGCTTCTCCGGAGACTCAGTCCACTGCAGTGCAGGGGGAATATTCTCGATTAACATGGTGAGATTGCCATGGAGACAGATTGCCTGGTGTCTAGTGTTGGGAATTTACAATCCCCAGATGTGTTTGTGAGCTGGACAGTGTCGTTACCAAGGATGCTTCTGGAAGTCATTTTCTCGGTCTTTTGGAGGGCAGCCGTGTTTGAGAAAGCCAGCTCGTGGTTCCTCTCTGAACAGGAGCTGTGCTCTCCCCAGATGCCTGCTGCTTTTGTTCTTGTATGTTGCTGCTTTGTTCTTGCAGTCCTGAATGACTGCTGCAGAAATAACCCTGATTGCCTGACCTCTGGAATACAGACTGCAAGACCTCTTTGTGTAGATGTTGCCTTGTGGGGGATGTGTTGATGCTTTGATTCAGAGACTTGTTCAAATGAATTCAGAAAGTCTGTTACAGATTTCAAATGTGTTTTTTGTTTAAAGGGAAGGTGCAGGCAGGAATGAAGGTAAGCAGGCAGGCAGGAAGAGAGAGGAGAAAAAAGCATTTTATTTATTTTACTCAGTTGCTCGTCCTATTCACTCCTGTTGACCCTGGGATGCAAACCTGGGTCCTTGGGATGAATGTGGACCACGCCCAGCTGCCACTCCACCAGGGCAGGCCTCAAATATTGTTTTAATAATAATACTAATAATTAAAAAGAAAAAGCCTGAAAAAAATTTTCATGGATATATTGTGTTTCATGTTTGGAACTGAACTCCAACCACAAAGGTGTGAGGACCCCCAGAAACACTCATCTCAGAATAAGTATAAATAATAATTAGCAAAGCCTGAAAAATTTCTCAAGGAAAGGAGGGAATAAGAGAAGGACTTTAAATAATAACAATTTGTGTGCTTTTTCCGTAAATGATTGTAATTAATCTTTAGAGCAAAGCTGTGTTAAAAGCATTATTTTCTTCTCCTTTACAAAAAAACAAACCAAGAGGTTAATTGGGAGGTGGGCTTGTGATGAATTAGATTTGTTAAAAAGCATAGGGTGACTGGGTATCCTGCCTTTGCCTTGAGATGTCTGTGCTGCCTGATGATCATTTCAGTGTGCCTGCTGGCAGTGTGGGCTAACTCGTTGAACCTCTGTAATCTGGGACAATCCTGGGACTTAGTGAAATGGCAGTCATTCCTCAATGGGGGAAGAGAGCCGCTTTAGGGAGTTAGGTTTGTAACATTCATCAAAGGCAGCTCATTCGCCTCTAGGCTTTGATTCCTCTTGCCTGTCCAGATGAAGTAAAACACTCAACCCACTAACCCCATGAAATTACTGTCTTTCTGGCCATTTGGAACCACAGAACAGGAAATAGAGCTCTTCCAGGTGTTTTTGTATCTTGCCTCTGAACCTGGAGTGATTTGACCTCTGAATGATGTGACCCCTGGCTGAGCTCTGGTGTAGCACAGCTCACCTTCATCATGCTTAACCTGGGAGATTTAGACTCACACTGTCTTGGGTTGTCCTGTTTATAACTTGACTTGAATGAAAAATTTGAGATCGTCATAATCTGAATAGGGGAAGAACATTTACCCCAAAGTATTAATGGTGAATTTCTCTGGAGAAGGAACAGAACTGGGAGGTGGGAGTGAAGGATGGTTTAAAGTCTTAGTGTATACTCTATGGTTAGAAAAGATATATTTGTGTGTGTGGGTGCGGGGGATGAAACTGCTTGTGGACTTAGCAAGTTGTAGAGGCTATAGATCTTGTAATAGGATGAAATCCAGTTTGCGTACTCAAGTCATTGGTGGAAGTTTTAAGCCAGGAATTGTAACTGAATGAAATATTGATTTGGTTCAGGTTCAGTTCAAAGGCCTCTCTGATATTTTCCCTGTTTTTCAGGTCAGTAATTTTAGAAAAAGGTATAGTCCAGTCTAGTTGAGCTTTGGAAGATAAAAAGGGTTGGCTCAGCATTTTACTCAGCAAAGTAATAGTTTATTCCAGGTTTTGTTTCAAGTTGCTGCTTCAGATGGAACCATGATACAAAGTGAAATCATTGGGTGTTCATTTTATTTAACAAGGAGCCTAACCCATCATTTTGTGATTATTGGGTGAGACAGTAGCATATTAAGCTGCAAAGCTAACCGTCAAAGTGTTTTGTATACATTGAAACAAATGGATAGTGTTCAAGTGGGTTTCTTGAGGCTATATATTGTTAAGAAAAGTCATGGAGTAGAATCTCAGTTACTGTCTTTTTCCTGTTTTCTTAATTTTTTTTATTAAAAAACTATTAAACATTGCATCTTAACATTATATAGGTTTAAATTATGTATCATCATCTCGAATCAATATCTGTGTAATAATTAGATTTATTACCAACAGTCCATTCTATTCTTCGCCACAGAACTGACCCCTTTTACCCGATATGCCCACTCCTCTCCCTAATGGTAACATTTAGTTTGATTTTTAGAGACTAAAAGTCTATTTTTGTTTGATTTGATTAATTTGTGTGGTTGCTCAGTTCTTTTGTTTTTTAAAGACATTTCCAAGGCAGTTTTCCTTGGGAATTTCCACAGTTGCGTTGCATGGACTGAGAACTGGAGTGAGACTTGGAACACTGACGATACTCACTGGGTGTAGCAAACTGAGTGTGAAGTTGATGGTCAAGTATATCTGGTTTGGGTTTGATTTCCAGGAAGATATTTGAGAAACTCAATTGGGCCACATAGTTTTTATGGAATTCTTTCTGTACACTCTATCTCTGCAAAGTGATTTTCTGATTGGACGTAGCTGCTGGCCAGCTTAAGAATGTCACCTTTCCCCTCAATTTGCATTGTCAAATTTGGTAGTGCTGCCTTCAAAGGCCCTAAAAATTCTACTCTGCAGACTGATTAGTGGTGTGCAGAGTCTCTGCACGATATTCTGGATTGACCAGTTTCTTTCCTGGGACTACTGCTTGACATCACAGAAAATTATTGTATTTGAACTCTCTAGCTGAGCCAATTAATTCTGACTTTCTCCGGGAGAGAGTGGTAGTGTGTTTGTGAAGTGTCAGTCAGTCCTGGGTCCAGGGCTTCTCTGACTTCTTGCTCCAGGTACAGAGACTCTTAGATTCCAAGGATCTGGGTCCTGTGGTGTTTTATTAAACAAAAGAAAATTTGTTCCTTGATTTGGCTTTTTCTGTTAATGAAATAACATAATTAATTGGTAATTAGGAGGCCTCATAGGTCTGTTTCCCTTTGAATCAGTCGCTAGAGAGAGTATGATTCTAATAAAACCCCAGCAGGTTCCTCAACAGAAGGAAAATATATACAGAAATTTGGAGTATCACTGCAAATTGGGTTAATTAAGAGTGTCTGTGGTTGATGGAACCAGTTTACTTAGTGATGCCTCACGAGGGAGGAGGTGTTCTGTAGTCATCCTCTTCCTTGGGCTAGTTTTGGTTAATTAACTACAATCTCTCTTGTCAAATACGGAGGACACAAACTCTAACTCTACACAACAGCTCTTTATTGTGTCCTATGTGTCTTTTTCATGGGAGTGACTGTTTTTGGAACTCTTCCTAGGGCTTTACATGCTGAATTTATGCATCCCTGACGCCTCTCGGCTGTGCTTTGCAGGAGAAGCAGTGCCTGAGGATGAACAGATCAGTGCTAAGGACCAGAAGACCCTGGAGCCCTGCGACAACACCCCAATCATAGACAACATCGCTCCTGTCGTTGCTGGCATCTCTGCAGAGGAAAAGGAGAAGTACGATGAGGAGATCTCCAGTCTTTACAGACAATTGGATGATAAGGTTTGTAACCAAGTATTCATAGTATTCACTCTAGTATAGAGACTAAAGGTGGCAGCTTCCAGCTGCCTGGAGGGCTGTGGACTGATTTTTATGTCTGTCTCTAATATCTAGCCTAGCTTAATTGGGCAGACTCAGGCAACTTGATTCAGATGGAATGGAAACTTTCAAGGGACTCTGATTGGAAATGCGGTGTTGTTGGCCTAGACAGTCAGCCCACCAGGTGCTATTTAGAGGCTCTCTTCTAAAAACTGGACTAGGGCTGATTACTACATGGTGGGGGAGGGAAGTGTAGAGCTGCATGATTTTTGTTTCATTCTCCCTTGTGCTTTGCTTTTCTCGTCCTATCCCTCATCTTTTGGAAACTCGAATAGTATCCTGAGCTCAGAGGCAAGGGTGGTGGCCAGATTGCTGTAAGGCCCTCGGAAGAGGAATCAATAGTGGTGGCATGTGGTCTGACAGCATTTACCTTATCAGTAAAGCTGTTTTCAGGGGCATACTCTTGAACAGAGTAGTTGGAACATGCTGATTAGGGATGCTCAGTTTTATGGCAACCTTTTGGGATTCAAATAGTCACAAGTTTGAATACATTGGCAGAGTTGCTGGAGAATCTGTGTATCGTTCATCCCCAATGAAGGTCAGTTAGGAATCCCAGTAACATAAGAAATTGAATTGATGTTTCACTTGATCTTGGCATGTTGCCCTTGGAATATTCTAAATCCTTTTAGTTCATTTTATCAAGGTCGCTGATGTTTTTTGTCTGACTTAAATCTTTTCTGTTGTGGTTCAGCTCTGAGTGCTTAGGGACACCTCTGACTTGGATGAAACAGCTTTGTTACGTTAACATCACCATTAATCTTACAGGCCTCTCTCTTCTGAGTAAAGCTCAGTCTGGTATTACCTTTTCAATGAAATGTAGTGGGTCTCCGCCCTTCTACTTTGCGCTTGTGACTTTGGGAGTTTGTATTATAACCGCAGCTTTAAACTAGGGTCACCTTATCTTTCTGGCGACATATTTAATAAGATCTTCACACCCATGAGAGCCTGGTGAATTGCCCATTAGGCACTTAACATACTGCTACCATTCCATTTCTATGCAGGTATTTTATGCAAAACTTCAAAGTAAGAGAAAAAGGAGATCAATAATAAGTGAACAGTATGTGCAATTTCTTGATTTTTTTCCACAGGAATTCTACCATTTAAACATACTGCAGCTTTTCCCCCTCATTTTGGAACTGATGTGTTAATTTTTAGTGATCCTCAAAAAATCCTGATGAGGGACAATAACCTGATTCTGTGCTATTCTTTGCGTAGAGATAGCTGCCATGGTTAAGAGTTTGGGTCATTTATCTTGGTGGCTTGAAGAATTTTAATTAATCTGAGAGAGACTTCAGAAACTCTCGAATTCAGCCTCTAAAGGCTGGTGAGGGAGAACTGCGTTTAAAATGATGAAGATTTTGTGCCTTGAGAACATTCAGTTGGCATCTGACAGAGCAGACCCTAGAGTCTCTGGCTGCTGATGACCACCCAAGGACATTTTCTGTCATCATTTTTCCTCTAGCATATGCCTTGAAAACTCTGTACAGCACACACATTTTTGAGGTTGGCACTTGTGGTCCATCACAGGATGATACTAAGAGATTTCTATAAGACACCAAAGCTAGTGGCTTAACCTTAGTAACTCTACCCAAGAACTGCTTGATACTGTCATTCTTATTTGTCCTTTCTTAAAGGTTCTAGATGGTATTTCATGCTTCTGATGATGGTGGTGGTACGATACTTTGAAGAATACTTGAGTTGGATCATGATATCATCATAGATCATTGAATGGTAGAGCTCAAAATATCTTAAGTCTCAGTGAGCAAACTAGCCCAGTGGTGTTACATGACCTGTAGGTGGCAGAACTGAGATGAGGTTACATATCTTCAGACTCCCAGTCTAGTACTCATCCATTTGCCCTTAGTTTCTAAAAGTAGGAACTTGTCACTCTGAATGAATCTGCTTAGAATATGGTCGGAGAAGGACTGCATGGTTTCCTCCCAGCTGCCCCCTGTGCTCCTCTGAGCTGCCCCCCAGAGGTGTAAGGCCAGATACTTCTCAACACAGTGCTGTGTGATGGAGAAGCGTGCACTTTAGAGTCACATGTCAGTAGCTCTGAGACCTAGATGATGACATACCCTGCAGCATGGGCTCATCATGTGTGTCACTTCGAAAGGCTGTACTAGGGATTAAAAATTCCTAGTGTATAGCAGATGCTCAGTATATAATACCTTCATTCATTTCTCTTCCTGGTTCTGTTTGCTTAAAGGGTGGTGGTGGCAAAGTGGACTGAAAGTAGTTACATAAGATGAGGAAACTGGTGTTTGCATGGTTTTTCTTATTTCCTGTCACCCCTCCAATGCCACTGTACTGTGGGAGACATATGAGAGGAATTCAGTGTAAGCAGTCTTGTAATTTGCACTTAATTTCACTGATGACCATTGCAACAAAAACTACTTTTAATTAAAGTGACTCACTGACCTGTTGACAACTCACTTATTTCAGAAGAAGAGCATTCAGGCCAGAGAATATTTCCTGAAAATTGCTTTAGAATCTTATCTAGTATCTGTATCTCAATAGCCAGCACCGGAGGGGGCATGGTGAGCGTATGTAAGCATGTTCTAAGATATATTTGAAAGTATAGATTAGGCTATACAGCAAATTTTATTCTGAAAGCTTTGGGGGAAAATTTTAAAATAGCACAATAGCTTATACTAATTTCTTAGAGAAGTTACTTAATAAAAGGTAAAAAAAAAGTTCTGGAAACACCTCTGGTACCGGTGATTCAGGTCCTTACAAAGAGGTAATCTTTGTTCTTCATCTTCCCAAATGAGATTGGGGGGCCCTAGGTTTCTCACTATACCTCAAAATTCTCTGCATTCCACACATCACCTGTTAGAGAGGAGTCTGCATCTTCAGGCTTTGAAATGAACACAGTATGCAAACAAAGCACTCTTTTCACTATTTTTCTCCTTTCCTGATTTGTATCACTTGCAGTGGTCCCCTTATATGTCCCAGGGGAAGGGATGGCAGCTACCTGATGTTAAACTCCTTGAGTCATTTATGTTAAATTGTTTAATATTTGTGTGCCAAGGAACATAAATACAGAATTGTTCTTGGCAACTGACATTCTTAGCTTACAAAGTAGAAGAGAAAATAGGCTCTGCAAAGTAGTCTGCTACCTGTGAAAGTACCGCATTTTGATAGTTTCACTCTGGTGTCATTTCCCTAATTCTCCTTCCAAAAATCTGGTTTGGGGAAGAAAGTCACAACCATTAAAGAAACATTGGGGGTACATTGGGGTAAAAAAGAAACATTGGGGTAAAAGTTCAGTAGAAACAGGATCTCCTTGAGCAGAGATGTCAAGACCAAAAAATGTTCTATCTAAAGGAAGAGGAGATATAGATTCTGTAATCATGGTTTTAGAATTTTCTTGCTGCACGGAAAGCAATGGTTAAGACTGAGTTAATCTGATTTAAACGTATGCTTAGACATGACCACAGGAGCTGGAGAATATCCCATGTGAAACTGAGGTTCTGTGTCCGAGGCCCTTGAGTTTATTCCTCTCATCTCATCTCTGGAAAAGGTGCAAAGTGCAGGGCAGGTTTTATGAGAGACAGCTGGTGGGAACACGTGAGCAGCACCTGGCACAGTGGAGCCCAGTAATACTGAGCTGAACCTGACTCTGCTCGAGGTTTCAACCCTACAGGTGTTATCAAATCGAGTTTTCTCCTCTTACTAAGGCAGAGGCACATGTGAAGTCATTCTTCACAGGCCAGACTTCAGAATTGCATTTGAACTCATGAAAATCTTTGTAGCAAAGAAGAATGAGTCTCATGCAGTTGGGGCGTCACCCGCCTGCTGCTTTGCCTGTGCTGGAGGTGGTGTCTAGGAGAGGCCTAGATGTTTGCTCTCGGCTTTTGAGAGGCAGGAAGCTCTGGCTTTTATGCCAGCAGCACCTAGTGGTAGAAAATGGGAGGAGAGTTAATTCGTCTCTGGAAAGATCTTTTTCCATTTCAGTGGCAGAAGGTCAGCGTTGTTTCTGCACCCCAATTTTCCTTAGTTTTGCTTTTTCAACTGGTAAGAAAAAAATACCTTCTCATTAAGAGGGAGATCTGTTAATGTCAAAGATTAACTCTGTAGTAAATGTTTTCCCAGTTTCTCAAAGTAAGAGATTTGAATTGGAAATACTGGTCTCTCTCCTACCTGTTACGTGATAGTGCCCCTGATCCTGGATGCTTTGACAAAGCTTGGGATATGAATTTATGGCAGTGCAGATGGTTAGAAATTCTCTCCTTTATTTTTTTGAACGAGGAATTCATTAGCATCTTTCACTTGGGAAGAAGAGCTCCAGCAATCCCTTTCGACTCCCACATCCTAATCCCTGATCTCTGCATGAGCAGGAATTGGGTTGAATGTGTAGGTAGTTATGTTTCCCAGAATATCCAGATGTTTCATCTGCTGACAAAGGTGGTCAGTATCCCAGACCAGCCTCTCCTCTATGGGGAGAACCACGCCATTCCCTGCATCTTATTAGCAAGTGTACAGCTACCATCCTGGTATCTGACTGTCATCGGAAAAGCAGAATATCAAAAATGACATAACTAGCCAAAAAAATTAAACATGATGTTTCGTTTCAGGATGATGAAATTAACCAGCAGAGCCAGCTGGCTGAAAAGCTAAAGCAACAGATGTTGGACCAAGATGAGGTAAAGAATGTAATAAAGATTCTTTCGTGGAGCTTTTTTAAAAAAATTATTACTCTTCGTTGTTGATTTTGTTCCAGAAATTTAATTTGCAAAGAATTTTTTCAAAATCACTGAATCGTGGAAATTTCTTGGGTGATTTCCTCTCTCTGCCTGGTAAAAGCTGGCTTTAACTGAATTTAGAAAATAAATGCCTGATTTCAGAGAGCTGTGGGGTTTTGGGAGCGAGTAGCTGGTTGCCACACTTACTCTTGGAAGAACACAGATACAGGAGGTTGGTAGTTGCTCAAGATGATTCTAATTCTTGAACCCCTTACCCACTTCTCCTGTTTTCTTCCATATGAGTCATTTTTGGCTTTGCAAATCAGCCTGCTCAGGACTTTATATATATCATATTCTCAGGCTATCTTGTAGGAAAAAGCAAAAGCAAAAACACAGAAACCCAAAACCCCAAAGTAGAAAGTAAGGAATGGATAAGCTGTGGAAGGAGTCCAAGTGTTCCTTTAGTATATATGTGATGCTGTAAAAAGAAGGCAAATTGTTTTCAGTTTCTCCCCAGATGACATTCACTTCTCCAGTATTATCTTAATTGCATTGCATTTTGCTAAGCATTTTACAAACAGGAACCTAAGCAAAGGACACTAGCCAGTCTATCAAACATAGATAATTCATTGCCCTTGCGGGGTACCAACTAAGCATTTTTTCTCTTTTGTGCTTTAAGGTGCTTTGTGCTCATACGCTAAAATTCTGTGGATTGAATCACATGATACAATTATAGCAGGTGGCTTGGTTTTATGTCTTAGGTCCTAGCCCTCCCAAAGACATAGGCTCTGTAACCTTGTCTCCTTTCTCCTCCTCTTCTTTGTTCCCCTTATCTCTCCCAGGCTATGATTATGCCCCCTGCCCACACACATCCCTTGGATGGGAGCTCATCTATGCCTTTGCAATCAGATGAAGCATATTTGATTCTTAATTATAGTTGAGTCTTGCATTTGTTTAGTGTTTCCTGCCCTCTTTTTCTCACTCTATTCTTTGCATTTCCAACTTGGCACAACTGCTGTGTTAACTTTTTTTTTTTGCTTATAATTAAAACTCTGAATGGTTTTCTTACCCTGTACTATCTAGGCAATAGCTATTCATTACAGGAAGCTCAGAAAATACAGCCGGCACAAAGCCAGTGAAAGCATTCAAATCCCCAGCATTCACTTTGAACTAGCGTTGATATTTGGGGTATATCCTATCCGACCATGATGAACATTAAGAAAAAGTAATGACATTTTCATTGTTTTTAGAAACCAACCTGTTTACAATGTGAAATCACAATATTAAGAAATCATGTAAGCAGTATTATAGTTCTCAAAAATGATCACCTCCCCGTCCTTTGTTTAACGTGGGAGAGCCAGCTATGAAGTGCAATGATTTTTTGATGTGCAATCAGTTGAGTTAAGCCTATAAAGTATTAAATGGAAAAAGAAGGAAAACACATTTTTGAAATAAAATGCTTTTTAAAATTAGCATCTGGACCATGCAGTGGGGCTTCCAGTTATTGTGAACTTTTTCCCACTGGTTTTAGTTTTAAAAATCATCTTGGCTAAAGCACAGATTCCATGCCATCTCATTTCCCCAGCTTTTAGCTTCCACAAGAAGAGACTATGAAAAGATCCAGGAGGAGCTGACACGCCTCCAGATTGAAAATGAAGCAGCCAAAGACGAGGTGAAAGAAGTCCTCCAGGCACTGGAGGAGCTGGCTGTCAATTATGACCAGAAGTCACAGGAAGTGGAGGACAAGACCAAGGCCAATGAGCAACTGACGGATGAGCTGGCCCAGAAAACGGTTGGAACATTTGTTTCTAGGGGGCAGAACTTCCTCTGCTGCCATCCTTCTGCTTTGACTGATGTTGATCGGCACAGTGTTATTTTCTCTTTAGACTTCGGTGCATTTTCTGAGGTCCCTCCAACAGTTGAAATACTTTGTGTATGTGACTTTTGTCTACTTATCCTGGAACTGTGTATCACAACAGTTTATATCCAGGGGATTTATAACATTCGCAGGGACGATGCCTTGTGTAATAATCAAGGGAGTGCAGACTTTGGAACCAGAAACATCCGAGTTAAAATTTTGACTTTATAACTATGAGGCCTTATTTGATATTGAGACCTTTTGAATATCTGTTCCCTTCTCTATAAAAATGGTGATAATGACATGCTACATTCAGGTTGTAGGAACTAGTGACAGTGTACACAAAGCTCTTAGCATGAACCTTTGAGTATGATACAGTATTAATAGATAAATCTCAAAATATTGTATCAACAGGCAAGAGCGGGTCTCCTGTGGAGGTATGGCTCTCACTCTTCTTGTTCACATCCCCCTGAAGGAAATCTATTCCCTCCCCAGTTTTATGCCCTCACCCAGGCCTGAGCTGTCCTGGTTTGTTCACTCTCCTGTTTTAAACCTGTGCTTCAGTCTGTTCCCCAACCTCCAGATCCTCTCAGTTAAAGATGCAGGTTCTGCACGGTGAGCATTTGGAGAGGTTACTGGTGCCCTTGGCACGCTGGCCCAGTGGCCTTGGTGTCATGAGCTGGTGCCCAGCCTGCTTTGTGGAAAGCCTCCAGTCCTCCTGGGCAAGGAGAAGCAGCAGATGGTGCAGGAACACTCTAATCTGCGGAGTGTGGAGCCAGCAGACAGTGCCCCTCACTCCACACATGTGGCTCCTGAAGGAGACTCTTTAAATGGCTTCCCAAGAACGGGGCTACGGCTTTTGCGGATTTTAAAAGCAAAATGAAATAAGCAGTGGCAGTACCAAAACAAGAACCAGAAGATAATTAGGAGAGGAGGTGACTAGGTGTTTTTCCTGACTCTTTTCTGCAGGATTCTTTTAACCAGTTCTTCATATTATTTGCATCTCAAAACAATGAATAATTTGCCATAATTCAATTCTTACTTTTTGTCAAACCAAAGTATTACTAGACTGTTTCAGAGTACTATTTTAGTCAGATCATTGAAAAGTGCTATAGCGATATGTATTCATATTGAAGAATAGCTTAAGTGTCTTTGCATTAACTTCCCTGCTCCATAATACAGGTTGAATTTGTTGGCTGAGTTAATGCCCAAACACCGCAAGATAGATTTTATTGATGTTGATAGCCCATTAAGTTAAAATAACATCATTATCTATCTATCTATCTATGTTTTGGTATCATACATGCGGAAGGAAAGGAGGTAAATCATCGTTTGACAATAAAATGGAACTTCTATATATTAAGCAGCCATATTTTGTTGAACTTCATAAATTTTGAAAAGCGATGAATACTGATCAATTCAACTATACTGTGAAAACTTTTCTGCATTGTAGTCTACATTCTGCGTTAATGTCCCTCTGGGCCTTTCAGACCCATCTAGTAATGTGAACTCAGGTGGGATTGTGGAAATGACCCAGGGAGCAGGTTTGTTTGAGAATGTAGGTGAGGATGCTGGTGGGTATGTTTATGCCCTTGAGAATGTGGACTGAAACAGAGTATCTGGTAAGTAGGAAGATTTGATTAAATGCTATAAACCTAAGGGTTCCTTGTGGCTTTCTTTATTTTGATTAAACAAAATTATTTTACAGACTTGGAAATTGTCATCTGATATATAGACATAACTTCCAAGACAGATTCCGCTTCTTATCAAGGAACATAGTATACTGTACTCCAGTTTGCCTTAAAAGGGCACTTGAGTTGAAATCACGTGATGTGATAAAGGCGTTGTCTCATGTAATGTAATTCCTTACAATGCTGCAGGCATGAACTCAACGGGCGTTCTTTTCAATTTGCGGTGAAATGTGTTTTTCAGACTATACTGACAACAGCACAGAGAGAGCTGAATCAGCTGCAAGAGCTGAGCAACCACCAGAAAAAGAGGGCCACTGAGATCCTGAATCTGCTATTGAAGGATCTGGGGGAGATTGGTGGAATTATCGGCACCAACGATGTGAAGACTGTAAGCCAGCCCTTCTCTTACCAGTCTGCTCCTATGATGGCATGATTCTAAGCTAGTGGGGTCTGCGCTTTTTCTCTTTTTCTCTTAGGCATCCCGTGCTTAGTAGTTCATTGCATCTGCCAGATGCTTAGTAATACGTGCATAAAAGAACAAAGGACTGAGTGAATGTGTAAGGGGGAGAAAAAACGTTCAAATATAAGAAATATAAGAAATGTCTTCAGATCTTGGTTGGCCTTCTATAAATTGGTTTATTCCTCAAATTTGTCAGTGTCACGGAAGTTTAGAAATGTATAGTTTACACAATGCTCCTAGTCTCAGAATTGTGTTTTTTCTTTATGTGAGTTCAATAGAGTCAAAATTTCTGACTTAGGGAAGCTTTCAGCTGAGTGTTCTAACAGTGGTTTGAACAATAAAGCCACATTTAATTATTCACGATATGAGAAATCTAAAATCTTGCTATTCTGCATCAACTGAGACTTTGCTAGAATTCAGACTCACTTCAGATTTACTGAATCAGTGTTTCCATTTAAACAAGGTCCCCGGGTGTTATTAATGCTGATTAAAGTTTTAAAAGCAAAATTTAGTTTGGTGCAATGTCTAAACAATGTCAAGAATCTAGGCCTTTTCTCTGTTTCTTTTCTGCTATCCTCAGCCTGTTATCTTTCCATACTGGTAGAAGTTTGTTTCATGGTAGCAAAGTATCTATTACAGAACCAATCATTACATCTTCATGCAGCCATATCCAAAGTTAGTTGAAAAAGCAACTTTTCCAGGAGGAAACTAGATCCCAGAAGACCCTAGTAGATATTTGTTGATAACCTTATTTGCTAGATTTAGGTCACGTGGTTACCCCAAACCATAAGGGAGGAGAAAGCCAGGAGAAACAGAATTACTAACATTAGCTTAAACCAACCATGATTAATCCCCTCGATGTGTACATGGGTGCCATTGATAACAAGAAAGTGTAAGGGAGGTGGGGAGAATGGAGGTGGTATAAAGTGGTCTGAGAGATATGAATAGAGAGAAAAGAAGGAAAATAATGTTATCTACCAAGAAAAATTTGCCACAATAGAGAGAGGCCAT
Organism: Solenodon paradoxus; assembly: GCA_004363575.1. Classification (NCBI taxonomy): domain Eukaryota; kingdom Metazoa; phylum Chordata; class Mammalia; order Eulipotyphla; family Solenodontidae; genus Solenodon; species Solenodon paradoxus. Next base: position 352,450 of record RJWH01000786.1, on the reverse strand, counting down.
TGAAGAATGAGATGAAGACATTTAAAAAAGATAGCTTTACAGTGGGGTATAATTGAGATAAAGAAAACTCCACATGTTTAAAGTGTACAGCTTGAGAAGTTTTGACATGTCCACACTCATGAAACTGTCACCACAGTGAGATAATGAACATATTCATGAGCCGAGAGTGTGGGCCTGTGTGTGGTCTCTGCTCTGTGTCATTGATCTAATCTTTATGTTAATGCCACACTGTTCTGATTGCCATAGCTTTATAATAATATAGTATTGTACAGAGTGTGTTGATTTTAGCAAGACTGGAAGTGGTGTGTTGTTTAATTTCTGCTTCAAAAGTACTTAAAACCAAATTCTTTGAGATTAGCCATTTGACTTTTTGAAATTTATTTATTTTTACTGTTTTCTTTTGCGATTTGACTTTTAAAAGGCTGAATTCTATATTACTCTGCTATGGGAATAGCCAGATTTTGAGTTGGAATTGTTAAATACTAGAAAAAACTCCCCCAATTACTCTTCCATTAATAGACATTTCTGAGAAACATGGAAAGCCTTTCTTGGATAATATAACATCTCTAGGCTCAGAGTACCTCACCTCTTGTAAAGCTTTAATAGAACCCGTATTGTAAATGGATGTGAATCTTTGTTATTGAATCTAATTTTAGATTTCTCAGATAGTTGAAGATTGACACTACTGCATTCCAGTTTGGCAATATTTTATTTGAGAATTTAATTTTTAGGAGCATGCATTTGTGTTGAGCAATAAGCTGACGTTGGAATGATTAAATGGTCCTCAAAATGTGAAGGTGATGCTGATTTATGAGAGTTGGTGCCTGCTGATGATGATAAAGGAAGATATTTTTATGCTAAGTTCTAAAATAGAGCTGATGAAAAATGCTAATGAAATCAAGGAGTGTCTGGGTGCTTTGGCATAAAGAAAAAGTCCTTACCTTTGGGAATCTGCAGTATGATTGAGATTATTTTTAAATACTCAACTGGATGTTTTTTAGAGATATTTTTAGATTCCAGATTTTTATGCCCTAGTTAATTTCACTGATGACGTTTACTTAGTAGAGCATCATATTCTTAACAATTCTGTATTTTTTTTGGAATAACTGATTTAATCGTCTAGACAGTGAGTGTTAAGGGGCAGGGGGTTTATGTGATTTTTGGCAGGTAACTTCTCTGGTCTTAATTTCTTAGTTTGTGAAACAACAGCATGATCCCAGATTATCTCCAAAGCAGTTAACTCAGAAATTATGTGCTATATACAGGTATTTTTTAGACTTATCATTATGGACAGAGACACCACTCCCCATCTTTACTAAGAGTCAGTTGACATATATGTTGTGTAAATTGAGGTGTATAACTTGATTTATACATGTTACACAGTGGCTGCCACCTGATTATCACAGTATCATTAGCTACCACATCCATGCCATCACATGGTTATTTCTTTTGTGGTGAGAACATTTAAGATCTACTTTCTTAGTAACTTTAAGTATATGAAATGGTATTATTAACTAGAATCACTATCATATTCATTAGCTCTGCAAATTTGTTCATCTTGTAACTGGAGCTTTCTACCCTTTTTTCACTTTCTCCCCATGTTCCCTGTCTACCCAACTCCTGATAACCACCAGTCTACTTTTGTTTCTCTGTTTGACTCTTAGAGATTCTACATATAAATGGTAATCACACAGTACAAGATTCCCCCATTATACACAGTTTCAGCTACCTGCAGGCAGCTGCAGTTGGCAAATACTATGTACAGAAGATATTTTGAGAAAACCTTTTTATTATAGTATACATGTTCTCTTTTATTATTGCTGCTGTTAATCTTTCTGTGCCTAACTTATAAATTAAACTATCATAGGTGTGCATGTGTAGGAAGAAACATAGTATATACAGGGTTTGATACTATCTGAGGTTTTAGACATCCACTGGGGGTCTTGGAGTATATCCTCCGTGGTAAGCAGGGGTGCGGGGCGGGACTGCTGTTTGTCTTTTTGACTTATTTGCTGAGAGTTACGCAAGGTTTAGCTAAGTTATCACAGTGGTAGAACTTCCTTCTTTCTCCTGGATAAATATTTGTTTTACATACATTTGTATATACATTTACTTATAATCTATATCATGTATAGTTATATATGGCACATCTTTTTTATCTCCATTCATCTGTTGACAGACACTTGAGATGCTTTCATGTCTTGGCTATTGTGAGTGACATGGGAGTAGAGATAGCTCTACGAGATCCTAATTTCAATCCCTTTGGCTATATACTGAGAAGTGAGATTACTGGATCATATGATAGTTTTATTTTTTCAAGAACCTCCATATTGTTTTCCACTCCTGGTTTACATTCCTGCCAACAACTGTGTGCAAGGGCTCCCTTTTCTCCACATCCTCACCAACGCTTAATTCCTGTCTTTTTGAAGGTAACCATCCTAGCAAGTGTGAGGTGATATCTTCTTGTGGTTTGGGGTCGCATTCCCTGATGAATAATATCAAGCACCTTTTTTATGTACCTGTTGGCCATTTCTGTGTTTTCCTTAGAATCTGGTTATTCAGTTTTTTAAATAGGGTTATTAGGGTTTTTTTGTTTTTGTTTTTTGCTGTTTTACATGAATTATTTTATCTTGATCAGATATAGCATTTGGAAAATTTTTTTTCTATTTACATAGGTTACCTTTTCATTTTGTCGTTTCATTGTGTGGAAGCTTCTTACTGGGATGTGGTTCCATTCTTCTTACTGGTTGTGATTATACAATTAATATAATTATTTTGGTTAAAGACAATGAGAAAATATTGACATTTTTTTCAGTCATCAGTATTTTTGTTCCTAAGAGCCTAATCGTTCCCACAAAGTCCCTGTTGGCAGTACTGCAGGGTGAGGAGTGAAGACAGCTGTCGAGCGTTCTTAGTTTTCAGTTCCAGAATCTGACAGGCCTGAACAGCAAGGAAACAGGGGTTTTGGGGACCATTTCTCTAGTTCAATCATGTCTTAAAACATTTTCAGAGTCCAGGCAATATTTTGTTTGGTCAACAAAACAAGATAAAATTAGCAGGTGACATCCTGAACCTAGTATTGACTTACCCAGGTTTATTAATGATTATAAGATTTCCAGGAATCTAGATACAAACTGAATAGAACATTGAAATAGAGTGAATGATATATTGGATTAGCTGCCTAGTGTTCTTTCAGTCTACACTGACTTCTGTTCATCGTATTCTGACTTTTAAGTCTTAAAATGTGACCAGGCACCTTATTTGGCCTAGGAGTGGCACCTTGCACAGCCACTTCATGCTCTAGAGACCTGATGTGAGGGAAACAGCGTTTGCTGTCTCAAGTGATAGTAGCCTTTTCTCTGGGTTAGTCATCTGTGCTGGACCAGTCTAGCATACGCAGTTGAGGTCATTGCCACACCCCTGGGGAGGGTTATAAATAGCATTTCAGCAGTAAGTTCTGACTCTTCATTTTGAAATAATAGTATACTGGAATTACTGAAAAATTTACTAAAAAAAAAGAAAAAATCACAGTTAAAAATGATTTTCTTGAATATTGCTTTTTTTCCATGAGGGACGGACTCAAAATCTTCTTTTAGATTTTCTAAGACAAAAATAGACTTTAGTAAGCTTATATTTTGTGACCATTTCTGGTCTTTAAGAATATTAATTGAGGCTAAATTTCTTAGGAAATCAGTTTCGTTTGTTCATGTCTATGAAATTCAAACATAGCAAATCCTTGCTGATGATGGTACACAGTAACTAACTGGGTACATTATAATTTAATAAAAAGCTCTACCCAAATAAATAAATTTCTCTTTGATACAAGATAAAAAGAAACAGACTTCAGAATTTATGGTTCTGGTTCAGGAGAAAAATACATCCAGCTCTCACTTCAGAGGGAATCCATTATTCTATATGTTGTTTTCTTCCCCAGTTTACATGGGATCTGATGTGAATGAAATACCTAGAATGTATATGGAAAACAAAGAGAATGCAAAGTATCCCAGTATAAAATCAGACTGGGAGAAGGGACTTGTCTTTTTCTGTTGTCCAGTGACATTTTCCCACATAGAGCTGGCGTGGATTGCGAATTCCAAGGAGAGAGATACATATTCCCCCTTAGCTCTCTACAGGAGCTAGATAATATTCAGAGCACATCTGGTCAGGTTAAAGAGTGGATTTCTCAGCCCCGTTCCATACTGAACCAACAATCACCAGGGCAGAAGACAAAACTGGTCTTGGAGATTATGGGCTTTTCTCACCATTATCCTCATAGCACTAGGCTGCAAGAGAAGTGCAACGAGGAGTGGCATTGGTAGGTAAATCATCCCGTAAGAAATGTACATAGTTTAGCAAGAAAACCTCCATTAAATTAAATAGAAGTCAGAAGTTGATACCTGTAGATTTTCTTACTGTTGACATAGATTCTGTGTTGTGTTAATTGACATTAGAGTATTTAACAAATTTCGTTGTTGAAATTGAGAGGTTGATACCCAGCAAGCCCTCAGCCTTGTCTAGTGTGCTTCCTATTTGCTACCAGTTTTCAGGATTGATACCCAGTTGCGTATTCTCAGCTCTCAAATGTTTACTGAAAAAAAATCTGTTTGATGAATTAATGACCAAAGTGGGCACTTGGAGTATACTGTGGAACAATTTAAAAAACTGTGGTTGGAATCCTTGTGTTAGAACCAGGCAAAACCTCTATTAACTGCCTGGATTCTGGACAGTGCTTTTTCTCCTGAGGTGCTAGGGTGCCCTCTGGTGGTTAGACGAAATGTGCACGTAGTTTATGTGGTCCACTGCCCTTCAAGAGCGCATTTGCAGCTCAACAAAAGGGTTCTCTGCCAAGTATTCGCTTTCATTTTTTGTTTCCACTAGAACTATGAAACGTCGAAGCTAAATATAAGATTATGCAGGAATGCTGGCTATCAGAATCTGTTAAAGTTGCATTTTAGACTGTTATTTTCAGGACCTCTTAAATAATAAACTGAATTCCTGTCTTTTTGTAAGGGTCAAGCACATAGAAGCAGGGAAAAATAGATCAGTAGTACTGAGAATTCATGCAGGAAAATCTTCTTCTAGAGGAGCCTTTTACAATGGCACTTTTCTTGTCATTAAATTTTTAATTTCAACCCTTGCTTATAGAAACATTCAAGCTATTAGACCGCTTCTCTCCCTGAGGAGCATACTGCAGAGAAGATGATTGAAATTTACCTTTGAGTTATTACAGGAACTCAGTGACCTTTAGGAATACTGGCCTCACTGCTATTCCAAAGATCTGCAAGGAATAAGACATTGCATGGACACTGCTTCAAAGTTACCTCTTTTTTCAGTCTTCAGTGTATTTGTCTTCTGATATCTCTTTTAGCCTAAAAACCAATCACAGTGAAAAATGTGGTTAACTGAGGATTATATTTAGTAGAGGTTTTTAATGAAAAGTTTTACCTCAGGTTTCAGAGAACTCGTGGCTGAATTTGTAGTACTTTTTAGGAATCGTTTTTAACTCTGTAATTAGAGATTCTCAATCAGAAATCCTCAGTGCCTTAAGGCTCCCTGGACATGCTTCAGGGGCCCCAGGAACCTCTGAAAATTGTAGGCAGCGGTTGAATATGTTCTCTGCTGTGTGTAGCTGGCAGATGTGAATGGAGTTATCGAAGAGGAATTCACCATGGCCCGCCTGTACATCAGCAAGATGAAGTCGGAGGTCAAGTCCCTAGTGAACCGCAGCAAACAGCTGGAGAGCGCCCAGATGGACTCCAACCGGAAGATGAATGCCAGCGAGCGGGAGCTGGCCGCCTGCCAACTGCTCATCTCCCAGGTAGTCACCCCCGTCTCCTCACCTGACACCCAGGTTCTCTTGAAACCCGCTTCTTCCACACTGTCACTGGGCCGATGGTGTGTAATAGTGAAAGTTGATGGACTTGGTTTTACATGGACTTGTCCCTGTCCTCTCCAGGCGGTGACAACCCAGGTTTTTTTCTTCTTCTTCTTCGTCTTTTTTTTTTTTTTTTTTTTTTTAAAGGAAAGCTGCAGGCAGGCATGGATGAAGGTGATAAGGCAAGCAGGCAGGAAGAGAGAGGAGGAAGAAGCATTTCATTTTATATTTTATTTTTGTTTCATTGTTCCCCCTGGACCCAGGATGTGAATGTGGGTCCTTGGGGGTGTAAATGGATTGTGCTGCTTTGGAAACAGCTTACCTAATTGCTGCTCCACCAGGTGTGTGCACCGGGCTTATTCATAAGGCAAGATTTTGTTCTGTGAATGACATGGATTATCTTCAGTTCCTATCTAAAGAGTGGATTTGTATTTAACTATTGATGGAGAGGCAGGTAGATAAGACAATGAATGGACAAGATTGGGTAGAGTTTAAAACTCTTACCAGCTAAGGTAGTGTTTCTTCAAATTTTAATCTCTACCACAGGTCCAATTTAATATGCATATACAAACTATACTACTATATTAATAGTAACAGCAGGTAACATTTTATTGACTATTTATATCATGTACCATACACTAAGCACTTTACATGCATTATCTCACTGGTTCTTAAACAAATTCAGGGGAATCAGATTTTATGATTGTTCTGTTTTTCAGATAAGGAACCTAAGACTTAGAAAGATTTGCTGTATTGCCCAAACTCATAGAGCTAGTAAAAGGCAGAGCTGGGACTCGAGCTAAAATATGTGTAAACCCCAAAACCTTCAAGGAATTTTCAAGCCCCCAGAGCAGAGTTCATTTGCTCAGTGAGTAAGGCTCTTCCATTGTCATAGCATTTTCATTTTAGCAAGGTGGCCTCAGTAGTCAGCAGTCTGGTTTCTGGTCTGCCCCTGATACCTGAACTTTGTGTTTGGGGTTTGCGGCTTCTGTGAGTGATTCACGCTGTGCTGTTCACTGTTTTCTACCAGCATTGAAAAGATGGAGCTCTTTGGGGGAAACAGATGCCAGCACAAAATTGTTAGTCAAATACTATGTGACGGACAGAAGCATACTTTTTGTTTTTAAGTTTAGCCATATGAAATGACAGAGACGTCTCCAACCTCCTTGTCTCTCACAACTGCAACAATAATAATAATAATATAAAATAATAATAATAATAAAAAGAGATGTTTTAACAATAGGATTCCATTTTATAGCTAACATAGTAATGGAAAACGTAGTGAAAAGATTATTAGAAGCTGGTATGTGATAGTGAAATTGATATGCATTATTCAGAAAAGTATAGTTTGTTCATTCCTTTTAGAAAAGCACCTTGGAGATTAAAAAAAAAAAAAATATATATATATATAAAAGTAAATATTCTTGGGCTCAGTAATTTCATTTATGGTATTTTTCTTTGGTAATGAAAATGAAAAATTTTGTTTTCCTGGTTGAAAATATGAAAAGCTTGCATGCAAAATATTGAATGCAGTGTTATTTTTCATTAAAATGAAATAAAACATGCAAATATCTATTGATAGGGTAATAATATTAAGTTACATGAAGACATTTGGGAAGGTCTTATAAAGATTTGTGAAACGTAGCCATTTGGAAAGCATAATTGCATGCAGTTAAGTGGAAATGAAAATGCTGAATTTTCTATGTGCATTGATATAGATAAGACCGAGACTGTAAGGGGGAATAGTTGATTAGATTGTTCCATGGGTGAAATTTTTACCACTTCTTCCGGATTTGATTTACTGTTTGACATTTTATAATTCATAAAAAGTGAGACAAAAATGATAACCATTAGGATACTGTAGACCTGATGGAAGATTTTCAAATCACTGGTTACACTGTGACTTGTGCTTTGGACCAGTCCTGCCTATAACATTTGGGAGCCAAGAAAAGATTACAAATAGAGGCTCTGTGGCCTGTAACTCAGTGTCTTCTCTTTCCATCATGACACACCAGCCTCCCCGTCTAAGCCCCTGTGTACTTCTGTGAGCGGATGCAACTGTGTCAGCTATAATCTATGTAAACAGACGATGAAAGCTGTGGAGCCAGCCCTGGGGGTGGCCTCAGGGCCCCCGAAGCAGGGAGTTTTTAGATCCCCAGGACTCGGTGTGGCCTGGAAGCGGCCATGCGCTCCAGGTGGGCGCACTCCCTTATCCTCTGCACTCTGCTCAGTGGAGTAGGGTGCAGAAGAGGCCAGCCCAAGTAGGGTCCTCACTCTAAAGTATGAGACTCAGGACTAAGAGCGACACTGGCATGAGGTATATGAGGTCAGAGTCAAGGCGACTAGGATGTTTTAGGGTTCAGGAATGCCTGTGTTAGTGCTTTCTGCAGTAACAAGTGGCTCTCACTGGGTTCTACTTTGTACTCTCTGCAGTTACACAAAGTCAAAGATTCAGTCATTACTTCCTGAGATTCAAAAGTAACAGAAACCTTGGCTCTTTATTTTCTGACATAATCTAAAGAATCTGGCAAATATTTCCAGTTAAAATGCTGTCTTCTTTGGTTATGCTCATCCTCTTTACCAAAAGTCATGCCTATCAAAGGACTGCTCCAGCTGCGTGCCAGTCTCAATGGTTATTTCATTGGATTGGAGCTCAGGCTCCCTGGTCTTCCTGCCTAAACATGCACTGTGGATCCGAGGGGTGGGGGTGTGCGCGCGGCCCACGTCCATCTAGAAACGACCGCTGTCCCTGTTCAGTCAAGGACCTTCCGTTCACTCATTCATTCTGCTAGTATAAATTATGTACCTGATCCACACCCTCATGCAGCTAACAGGAGTAAAAGCAATAGGAGTAAAAACAATAGATAATCCTGTGGAAGTTACGTGTTATAAGAATATGGGGCTTGAGTGATAAGGCTCTAACCAGAATTATGTTTGAGAGACTGGTGGTGAGAGCTTCCCAGGGAGAGGAGTATATGAAATACAAAGTCTTTGAGATAAGAAATTGGAGAATGGGGAGTAGTGTGTGTGTGTGTGTGTGTGTGTGTGTGTGTGTGTGTGCGCGTGCACGTGCGCGCACGTGTTTGTGTGTGTGTGTAAAAGACACAGAAGGAGAATACATGACATTTGAGTTACAAAGACATCCAGACACCCCAGCTTCCAAATCCCAAGACCCATGACCCACAAACTTAGACATTTTCCCAGAACTTTTCCCTCTAGGTCAGTTTTATATGAGAAGCAAAACAAGCTTGGACTTTGCTATCTTGCTTCGAGGAGGGCCATGAACATGAGTAGTGTCTCTGGGGAATGAAGCAGAGCAGTCTTCGTCTGTGATCCCAAATCCCAAGCCCAGGGCAGAACGTGTGCCGTTTGGCTCTGGTACGCAAAAAAAGGATATTTCCCCATCAGATCGTCCCAGGCGAACCTGGATGACCACTTACTAGTCATTCACTCGTCCTTTTTATCCCTCTGCCTATTTCAAGCATGAAGCCAAGATCAAATCCTTGACAGACTACATGCAGAACATGGAACAGAAGAGAAGGCAACTGGAAGAGTCCCAAGACTCGCTCAGTGAAGAGCTGGCCAAGCTCCGAGCCCAAGGTAAATAACTGACTACTTTGCAGGTGTCAGACTCTTGGCCTAAATCAGGCACTCTCTAGTTGGCTGGACTCATGCTGTTTTACTCAATTAAAGTCTTTCTAGGTCTTTGAAACAATGGCATAATTGAAAAAAATAAAAAGAGAAACATTCAGGAGACTCTTCCCACCCTAAGCTGCTCCTCTCCCCACTTTCCTGCTGCACAGCTTAGAATGTTCTCCCCTCCCCACCCGCCTACCTCCAGTCTGTCGCCAGCCCCCATCTGTTAGACACGTCAGGTGCACCTCTGTTTCTGCTTAAATCCATCTTCATTGTTGATGTCCTGAATCCTAATGAATGGTTTTGGCTGCTTCCATCTGCTGAGGGGTCTCACCCCTGGTCTACTCTGCATTGCCCACTGTGCTGCACCCCCAGGGACAATTCTAAAATCAGATTCTATCTTGTGCCCAACCCTTTGCATGGGTTGCTCTTATTGCAAACTCTGAACTTCTCTCGAGGGCACCCTCTACCCTGCTTTTCTCTTTGCCAGTCAGCCTCCTGACTCCTTTACACAGGAAAGTGCCCTACACATGAGAAGCACTCAGTAAATATGAATAAAGAGATGGACTTCAAGGGAAGTGACTAGGAATGCAGAAACCAGAACAGGATTAGGAATGTATGCATTGTGAAGAACGGGAACACACGCTGGGAGTCACAGAGTAAATTGTTAGCGTTTTTGGAAAGCGTTTTGAAAATACACACTCATAATTGTAATGCTTTTCCTACCTCCTCATCCTTAAATTTCAGCTATTCATTGCAGAATTATTTATATTAGTGAAAAACAGAGAAGTCACTTAAATATGTGTCCAACACTTAAAGAAACTATGGTACATTGTTCTATAGAACATTCTTTTTTCTTCATGCTGGAGACAAAAAGTGCACGAAGTCTGTACAGTAGGGCTCGCAATGCAACCTTATGTCAAAAAATCATAATGTGTAAATGTTATTCTTACTGTGGTTATTATCAATACATGTTTGTATTCCAAGGCCTACAAATTCACATTTGAAATGAAAATGGTTTTGACAGGGTAGTAGGATTGTTGATGGTGTTATCCTTTCTTATTTCCATTATTATTAATACTTAGTTGTTCAATAAACACATCCTGTTTCAAAGGCCAAGGCAAATTTAAAAAGAAAGAAAATGCATCCACCCCCGCTATGACCTTGTGATGTTTTCTTTGTGTGCTGATGGGTGGATGCAGGGAATAGAACGCTCCACTCGAAACTCAGCATGGAAAGGAACTTTTCCCTCTGTAAGTGTTTTCTGCAGTGGTGTGACTGAGTAGAAGTAAAATAGACTTGAAAGTGGATGAAAGAGAGAGAAAATGTGATGACTTGAACGTCGCTGCCTTTGCTCACTCTCTCCCTGCCCCCAGCTCAGGCCGCCCATCAGACCTGTGCTCATGGAGTGCCCCTGGCCAAGACCAGGTGGGGACGGGCCCCTCCCGGAGGTGCGCCACACAGCAGCTTCTCCCTGCTTGCTCCAGAGAGTGTTATTTTAGACTTCAGTTCTCCTTGTTCTGATCCTTAGACTGTGTTTTCCACACCAGATTCTCGAAGAATAAGCAGCTTGCCCATAGGAGGTAAATTAGCTCTTTCTGGATCTCTAATAGTGGCACGGCTCCAAATGCCACTCACTGTCACAGAGTCCTGTCTGATCGACACAGCACATGAGCACCTGGAGGCCCTCGCTGAGGCCAGGTGAAGCCCAGTCCTCCCGGGCGTGGTTGACACACGGCGGGGCCAGGTCTTGAGGGGCTGCTCCAAGTCAGCACCATTTCCCCTCCGCGGTGGCCTCTCCTGGGAGAGTTGCCTCCTGGTGTGGCTTTAGAAGGCCTCATTCTTTTATACCGTGGTTGCAAGTGGTGACAGAGGCTAATGTTTCACTCTGTTGCCATTTTTCTTTCTTTTTTTCTTTTTTAATTTTTGCCTCTGTGTATGAGTCTGCCACCTAAACCTTAAATCATCCTTTAAAATTCAAAACAGAAAAAATGCACGAAGTCAGCTTCCAGGATAAGGAAAAGGAACATCTGACGCGGCTGCAGGATGCCGAGGAAATGAAGGTGTGTGCTGCTGCTCCCTCTGCTGAGCCCAGCAGGCCTTGGGGCTGGACTTTCTTGTTCTTGAAACATCTGCCCCTCACAGAGACGTGAAATACAGTGTAGGAGCGAGAGGGGAGTGGGTGGTGCTGGGTGCTCGGAGCCGTTCTCAGAGGGTGGCCTGGCTTAGAAACCAGATGAAGGCAGAGGTGTCCAGGGCCCCTGAGAGTCTGCAGATGCTGGCTAGGCTGCTTTAGTCCATTTTTCTTCCCGGTTCTTGATGAGCAGCTGGGAGCTGCGCCTGCCAGTCTCTGCAGGGCCATGTTGGCAGGTTAACTCTGAAGGATGTCCGCCTCTCCTTTGAAGGGAAGAAAACCTCTCTCCCCATCACCTTTCTAAAGAAGCACCCCTAATCTGAATTTCCTTTTTAAACATAGAGATCTTGGTTTTCGATCCCATTTTAAACAAGAAAGGAAAATGTAGAAAAAATGATTGAAGAATAAGGTTTTTAGGTAAAGACAGTGAGACATGAGAAATTGTTGAATTTTGATTAGGTCTAGGCAAAGCATGAACTGCATTGGGTCTAAGCCCTTAGTTACAGCGATGGCTATGGCATGACCCTGCCTCAGCCAACAGCACAGTTAGGCCCATGATGGGCCCTTTTCCTGTTTCATGTCACGTTGGTGAAAAGGTCTCCTTTGAACACTGCCACAGGTCTGTGCAGTGGGCCGGGCAGGAACAACACCTCTTACAGGTGAGGAATATGACTCACACAGGTTACATGACTTGTCTGAGGTCACCTGGTCAGTGACAGGTCTGTACCCTCTGAACGACCTGGCTGGCAAAAGCCGTTCAGCTTAGGAGAGCTGTGGACATTCGGGAAAGCATTATTAAATTAATGGGATAATGAGCTTCTGGGGCCCACTTAGCTTTACAACAAATCCTTGGATTTGTTGGATTTGTTGTCCCAGTAAAGCCAGGGAGGTTCTGGGGGCCTCCAGTTTGGGGACCTGACAGCCGAGGGACATGCGGGGTTAGCAGTCGAAGCCATCCAGGGCTTGTCACCAAGAGGGCTGTGGTCCAGCAAGTGGATGACACATTTCTCTTGGCCTGGCTTGCAGAAGGCACTGGAGCAGCAGATGGAGAGCCACCGGGAAGCTCACCAGAAGCAGCTGTCCAGACTTCGAGATGAAATCGAGGAGAAGCAAAAAATCATTGATGAGATTCGGGAGTGAGTTGTTACAGGGGCTGGGGATGTGGGGGAAGGCATGGCCCCTGCCCAGCCTGGTGGGACGTGCCTCATAGCTGAGCTCCCTGCTTTCCTCACCCGGGACCCTGCGCCTCCCTGACTCCATAGCGGGCTGGGTGAGCTGCGTCCAAGATCTGTTCTCCCAACTGGAACTGAGCCTCCGGGGGCTCTGGGGGAGCAGATGGCAGACGGGTCCAGCTGCCCTCCCTAGTCCCCTCGGAGCAGAGCTGCAATGGTGACTCAGCTGGGTAGACACATTCCCTAGTAGGTGGGAACACTATGAACGTATGAACAGAACCTAGATGGTACCTGACCCAGGGCTTCTGGTGAGTTAATAAAAACTCCAGAGAAGACAGTGCCACCTCCTTACCCCAACACTCCAACACAGACTTCATGGTACAACCTCAAGCCCTGGTCTCACGTGCACACGTCTGAAGGCCCACATTGCCACGTGTGCCATGCGTCTGCCTGTGGACCTGTGGCAGTTATGAGGATGGCATCATTATAGCCTGTGTCTGCTGATGCCCCCTCAAAACCATTCTCCTTTCCTGTCCCAGCTGCTGAAGGGCCCTGTGCTCCGTGACAACCTCTCCTCCTCACTTAACCTTCCCACCTCATCAGCGACACAGAAGTTAACCAGGCTGGAAGTGCCTTCGCAATCCTCTCCTGAGGCTTCTAAATGTTTTTGCCCAGTGAGTCCTTTGGCATCCTTTGCAGAGTAGTGTCTTTATATGCCTCAAATAGCAGATATAAGAAAACTAAAGAAACCAATTATGTTGAAATATACTCCCCTCCTTAGGTCTAGACCAAAGGTTCCCCCCCACTCCCAATTTCTGTAGATAAACAGATTTCTATATGGAAAGCAAGGTTAAATTATTTACTTAGGGCCACACTGCTAAATAGGAATCAAACTGGAGTTGAGACGACTGATTCGGATCTCCTGTCAGTGGTTGTGAGCTGCTGGCACAGCACATCTGCATTTTGAAAGAGAATGGTAACTGAAGCCGAAGTATATGCTGTGATCGTGTCTCTGTGCACACAGTCTACTAAGGAGACTGCTTAACACTGCCTCTCCTTTCTCCTCCTGGGCCACCCCATGCTCTTGTTCAGGTTGTGCTTTCTCCTCCAAGCATCTCTCATATTCATTCTGATCAATCACCTTCAAAATGCTTATCTGGAAGGGGAGAAGAGGGCGGGTGGTGGGAGAGCCGGTTACAGTGGGGACCTTTCTTGGCCTGTGCTTTTTAAAGGGACTTTGGGTTTTCCTTTTGCAAGTGTATGATCCGTTCCTTTAGTCATGGAGGCCTGGCCATAGAGAAAGTTTTCTAAGTACTGGGTGATGTGACTGCTGACCAAATCCCTACCCAGGTGACGAGTTTCTATTTTGCAGTAGTAAGTCTTGGTTTGTATTTCTTCTCTCTGTGCCTCTCCTCGAGGGCTTTATAGCACAGGAAATTTTCCTGTGTCAGTTAGGAATTTAGATGTGGGAGATGTTTTCTGAACATGGGACCTGAGAAGAGCGGAAGGTAGAAGTGGTCAAATAAGGTTCCCTGAGTGGGTGCATGCCATCAGGGTAGACAATGACTGGACTCTTCTCTTTTCAAATACGAGTCCTTTCCCCATCTCTTTATTTCCCCCTGAAACTCTTACACAAGACAACTATAACTGCATCCTCAAAGCCTATGTCTCATGCCACTTAGATGCTCCCCAGAAATTAATTTTTACTTGGGCAGGGAGGATGCTTTGAGGCTGTTCTCTGATCCCTCAAACTCCTCCAGAATTGTCACCTTGATTGCACAGAACTAATGGGCTTGGAACAGAACTTCATCTTTAGCAGGAGGGCTTAGAATTTTAGACTGATGTGGAATGGATTGCTTCTTCCTCTCAATTTCAGTTTGAATCAGAAACTGCAACTGGAACAGGAAAAGCTCAGTTCTGATTATAACAAGCTGAAAATTGAGGACCAAGAGAGAGAAATGAAACTGGAAAAGCTCTTGTGAGTACACTTTACATATTTTCTCTTTTTCTTCATCTCTGTGGGGTCTAAAATGTCTGCATTATTATTATTGAGCTATTCAATTACTCTGACTAGATCAGAACCAATTAAAACACTGATGGTGGCTATTTGTGTGAGTTGATTTGTCTTCTCTACAGATGCAGTTGGAATCTGTCGACCTCTCTGAACCCCCTGTGGTTCATGATTCCTTTTTATTTTTCAGATTGCTCAATGATAAAAGGGAGCAAGCCAGAGAAGACCTCAAAGGGCTGGAGGAGACAGTGGTATGGCAGCATGTTTCTCAACTCATTTTAGTCTGAGACACCAGATTTGTTTATAGTTTGACGAGTTTGTTTATTAAAAGTGTATCTGCATACCTTCCTCGTGTACCATTTTAGACATAAGATAGCCCATAGTAAAGTGAGAGTTGTAGAATTATTCCCCAGCTTTTGACAGAATGATTGTTAACCATCCATTAGCTAATCAATACATCCACCCATCCATCCTTTGTCCCAGAGCAAGAATTAAACTGAATTGCAAATCGAAGTCCACACTTTGACAGTCTCTGCACTTTGCGACTCACTCACTCAATGTTGGATGGATGTGTGCTGAGCACCTGCTGGGGGCTGCATTCTTCTAGGGCTGTATCAGTAACTAACAGGGATAAGGTTCTGGCTGTCATGAAACTTGCTTTTACCTGGAGGAGACAGACAATGAACACAAAGGGAATCATTAATTCTCTGTTAAGTTATAGATAGAAAGTGCACAGGGTGGGGCTTGGGGAAGGTGACATTTGAGCAGGGATTTGGCACAGGTCAAAGTGAGCTATGGGCGTGTCTGGAAGAAGAGCCTTTCAGGCAGAAGCAATGGCTTACAGCAAGGCCCCGAGGTAAATCCATGCCTGGCATGTTAGGGAACACAAAAGGACAATGTGGCTGTGGCCAAATGAAGGAGAGGGTAGGAGGTGGGTACAGGAGGTCAAGGTAAGGGGGAGGGGGTGTTCAGTGCAGACCCAAGTAGGGCCTTGAGCTCTGCAGTGTTTGGGACAGAGAGATTTTCACATATTTTGGAAGGCTCATCGTTGGAAATCCATCCTGCATCTGAATTCAATGGGTTTGTCTCTGGTCAGCTTCTGTTTCAGCTCTTCTGGAGGATACCTGCCTGGCTCTAAGGGATCCCAGGAGCCATTTGAACCCTTCAAAGTGCCACACAGACAGACAACCCTGCATAACCTCTCTGTTTGGTAGAAACATGTCCAGTCATTTCGTATGATACAACAAAGAGAGAAACTTGTTTTAGCTGCGTCATTATTTTGATTCTTTTCATACAAGTGAATATTTGTGCCTCGAAGAACCTGGAGATCCCTGGCTAGAGGCAAAAGGTTGCTTAGGGCTGAACCTGAGGCTGTTTCTTGGGCCAGTGATAGTTGCTTCTCAGAGCAAGATGACGGCACAGAGGGCATGATCAGGACAGGAATTAGATGGCTGTGTGCAAAGGGGTTATCAGCCCTTCAAGCATGTTGAAGACTGGACAGGGCGGCAGTAAGGGAAATAGGAATGAAGTCAGGAAATTGTTGTTTTATTGGAGAAGAGATAACCCATAATTATAGGTAATAATACAAATTCAGAAAAATAAGGACATTAAAATGTGACTATCAAGAATAAATGGTATTTCAGTATTTTCTTCCTTTCCATGCATGAACGCTCATATACTCTCTCACCTCATCGTACCTGCTCTTCCACATCCTCACACTTGTTTTCACTCTTACCTCTTCACACTGAAACTCATGCACACTCATGGAGGATCACTCATTCTCTCACAGACACCCCCACACTCATATCACACTCATACCACACAAGCGCCCACATGACTTGCTCTCATACCCCCAGACCCTCACTTTCAAGGACTCCTGCCTACGTCATCTATGCACACGTACTTACAATATATATACTCAAGTCTCCCCCTAGCACATTTTCACACATGATCACAACTTTTTATCTCACACACTCACACTTTTGCACACTTTGACACACAGGTTATTTATGTACTCATTCACTCTAACATTCTTGCTGACCGTCACCTCATGTCATGACTCATGCCATGCATTGTGCATTCACTGTGTACTCTGGTACAGAATCTCAGTCCACCCTCAAAGCACTCACATGCAATATAGCCACACCCTTGTGCGCACGCTTGCTCCGTGGTCACTCACTCACTCTCACTACCTGCACTCTCATATTTGCTCTCATCCCACCTCGCTCTACTCGTACTTTCTCTCCACACTCACCATACATTTTCTTTAGCTTTTTTGATATTTTAAAATACATTTTTAACAACACATTTCCTCACTGGCCTTATATCTTCTCTTTGCTCTTCCTCCATCTGACCTGTTAACTCATCCCCCCACACTCACATCACCACATTCACATCCCACCCATACACACCCCCACCACAACCCACACTCACATCCTACCCATACACCCCCATCACACCCCCATGACACCCCACCCCTACACCCCGATCAGATCCCACACTCACATCACACGTATATACCCCCATCACATCCCACACTCACATCACCACACTCACACCCCACACGTACACCCCCATCACATCCCACCCATACACGCCCATCAAAGCCCATCCATACACCCCTTATCACGTCCCACGCTCACACCCCACAGGTATGTCCCATCCCATCCCCATGCTCACTCACATACCTGCTCCTCCTCTCAACCACTCATACATGGACTGACTTAATGACACAGTGTCTTCTGTTTGGTCTTAGTCACCACCACACACATCACACACATATGCTTTATAGATTCCAAACTGGAATCCCACAGAATGTGCCATTTTAGATGTGGTATTTGCACTGAACCCCTGTCAGAATCCTCCCAAGCAGTAGATGGTCTTCGGAAATAGGTTTTCTGTCCTGGGTGACTGTTACTCTGGCCTCCTGCTGTGGCTCCTTGAGTGTTTGGTCAGGTCGGGGATGGAACCTGCCATCCCCGGTAGGCCAGGGCTTGGAGCCTGGGAGACCCACTCCTGGGGATGATATTGGAAAGGGCCATCAAGGGCATCTCAGTGTCTCATTTTCTTTTAACAGGACACTTTGGGTTCTGGAACCCACTTTAGCTTCCAGACCATTCCTCCTTCCACTCTGTTGTGTTTCCACCTCTCTTGTTCCACCCTTGCTGTCCACTGTGATACAAATGGAGGCCAGAGCTTTTATACAGAGGGCAGCAGCTTGTGACAGGAAAGACTACGGGAGATGGGGGTATTGATGTGACGGAGGAAAATTCCCTGTCTCAGGCAGCCAAATGAGACTTACTTGTGCATAAGTGTGCACAAGGACAAGTTATAAACCATCTGAAAGATGATTTAATTGCTCCCGCCCTCAAACTGTTGCATTCACAACACAAAAAAAATGAACTGAGAAAACTGAGAGCCCAAACTCTGGGCTCTGTTGTTTGGCACTTACACCCCAAGGAAATGATTGAATGTCTGGCCCTTTGACAGGACACCTGCATCTCTTTATTTCCCTTTGGTGTGGTGGTGTTTTTCACGGAAAATATTAACTGTGATTATAGTTCAGTCAGTAACAAAGCCACTGAAGTGGAGGAGGAGCATGCAGAGCAGGGTGTGGGAGCTGGATGGCCTCGTGCAGGGGCCTGGGGACAGCGTGTCTGCAGAGCTGTGATCTCTGAGCTGCACCCTGCGCCACCTTGGAAGGTGTTAAGGCCTTGGACAGGGAGGATGTGCACATATTCATGACGACAGATGATTTGGCCTCCTGCAGAAAGTAATTTACCTCATCCAAGGAAGCAGTTGACTTCAGGTGCTTCTTAGTTCAACACAATTGTGGAATTGGACACAGTAATAAGAACTTGAATTAACATAGAGCCTTTATTCCCAGAAGCTTAGTGTTTCTATAGCTGATGGTCGGTTTCTTCCTCTTTTCTGTGCCTGTGTGAGTGCATCTCTTGACATCTGTTAGAGTAGGTCAGCATGGACAAATTAACAAGTGTAAATGTAAGTTTCTCTCTCTGTTCCGCCTTACCACAACATACTTTGCAAGCAGCTAATCATAGTTTGTGTGTTAAATGTATGGAAAGTTGAATAGAAGGCAGTATTGTGATGTTCCGCTCTTGTTAACAGTTAGTCACCAGACTTGACTGTGACCTTATCTCAGCAGTCTAGCTCTCAAGGGTTCCTTGTAGAAAACAATCAAAAGTGAAGGGAAAATAAAAGCCCCAAGAAGTTAATTACACTGAACAGAAACAACAAAAGGAAACAATGGAAGTCTAATGAAGAAATGACAGTCAACTAAGATGCATCAGTAACTTTATACTAGCTAATATGTGAGCACTTAGACTGTGTGTCAGACTTTTTAGAGAATTTTATAAGATCATCTCATTTAATCTTGACAGCAGCTATGAAGCAAGTGCAATTTTTATCTTCATGTTCCAAATAAGAAAATTATGAGGCAAAAATTAGATAATTAACTCAGGGCGTCCCCTATCCCAGGTGGAAAAGTTCACCGTAAACTCAGTGTTGAAAAGCAAACCAACATGTGGACCAGGGCCAAAGCAGGTGTGGAAACATGAAAAACGTCAATAGGGTAGGGTGGGAAAAATTAAGCTTTTAACATGTTGGCATTATGTAGACAAGACATATTGTTGGGCAGAGAGAATCCATTCTGGTAACAACTCAACCCACTAGGTATTTTTGTGAGAAAACTTTTGAATTTTTGTGGTTGAGGAAAAAGAATAAGGTTCCACTTGGAGTATAGCAAACAAGTACAGCAGGCTTTATTCTCATTTATAATTCATTGTTTGAGTTCCCGGTCTCTGCAGCCCTGGGTGCTCTTGCAGAGGCCAGGTCCCGGGGGTAGAATGTGTGGTGGGCAACTTAGAGGAAATGGGTCCCCATGCCTCGGGCCACAGAGACGTCTGGGCTTGATGACTGGTGTCAAATGAGTGATCACTTCAGTGTGTCCCTCCACTTGTGTCATTTTAACAATCTTCTCTTCCAGTCTCGGGAACTACAGACATTGCACAACCTCCGTAAACTCTTCGTCCAGGATCTGACTGCCCGGGTTAAAAAAGTGAGTTCTGTTTTGTGTGAATTTGGGACCGAGAAGAAAAGACAAGATAGACCGAGAGACTGATTTCAGTTGAAATACCACTTGCTTAATTAGGTCTGGATATGCTTAAAAATTAATCACTTCATGCCATGAATATTATTGAAAGAATGTGCCAGAGGCAAAAAATACTTGGGAACATTTTTCATCTGATTTTTTTCCTTCTTAGTAAAAGGAAGTTATAATCCTTTGCCTGGCCTTCATTTGAAATGAACACATTTATCTGGCTGCATTGTTAAAGGCCTTGTGCAGGATGAAGGGGAAAATCTGGGGGAGGAGGTGGTAGGGGTGTCTCATCAGACAGCACTGCCCACAAACCTGGGAGCAATGCCAGGAGGTCTCTAGGGCCAAGGCCGGGGTTCATGAAGCACTGCAGCACCTGTAATCTTTGCTTCTTACAGTGACCACGCATGTGGTTCTTAGACTTCTGTTTTGCAGGTGTGGAGACAGGCTCAGAGGTTAAATAACTTGTCCAGGGCCACACAGATGGGAAGAGATAGAGATGGGATTGGAATCCAGGTCTGTGGGACTTCTGAATCTGAGCTGCTTTGGCCTCCTGCTGCCCACAGTGACCTTGGGGAGTTGCCATCTGGGAATCCCCAGAACAGGTTGTTTAGGAAGGAGTGAGACGTGGAAGCAACCACAGGCTTACTTTTAAAAATGTTTAAAAGGGAGCAATGAGCCATACCCAGAGGTGTATTAGGATGGAAGGAAAGTATAGTTCAGAAAGGTACGTGCTGTGCACGTACGTTTGTGTGTAAGTCTGTGTAAGAGTCAAGGGAAAGAGGCGAAGGGTGGGATGGACTCAGATCTGTGAGTATAGAATTAATAGCACAGATGGATGTATTTGATATGACAAGGGGAAGGGACACATTTTCTGAGGAGGAGTAGAGAAGTCAGGATAGAGAAATTTTCAAAGAAATATGTAAGTGGGAAGAAGATGCATCTGGTAACTTTGATTTCTTGGTGAACGTGGAGGTACAGTGCTCGGTGGGTAGAAAGGGGAGGGAAATAGCCCACGGAGCTAGAGAAGGCTCAGACAGCAGGTGAGACGAGGGCAATTTGCTTGGACTGCTGAGCATTGATGAGCATCAAAGTGGGTGTGCCCTGACCCCTCATGGCATGGCTCTTGCCAGCTTGGAAGCCTGGAAATGAAAAGAAAGAATGTAGTGGAGGATTATGGAGATTCCCAGGCCTGAACAGCAGTAGGATAGGTGGTGACCAAGACATCAAATTGGAAATGACCATAGGACCTGGACCAGGTTGGCTATAGGGGTAAGAGTAGAGGTGATGGAGAGGAGACTAAATAGACCATAACAAGAGCTGAAAAGTCTCAGTTAGAAGGAGGAGAGCTGGTTGGTGCACCCTGGTGGCTCAGTGCTAATCTGGCGCAGGGGCGTGAGCCATGAGAAGCCCAAGGACCAGGCTTCACCACCCAGGGCTGGGGGATCAACCAGTAATAAATAAATAAAAGTGCTTCTTCCTCCTCTCCTGCCTTCTTTCCTCTCTTAAAAATACAAAGAGGAGGAGGAGGAGGAGGGAGGAGGGAGGAGGGAGGGAATGGTCCAAGGGAAGTTAAAGAACTTGGATCTGATTGCCCTGATTTCATTATATCAAACCCTCATTGAAGGACCTACTTTTAGGCCCTTGTAGCCATCTGGCCAGCAGCATTAGTGTCATCTAGAAACTTGGTAGATATGTAAATGCTCAGACTCACCCAAGTTCTCTAAATCAGAGATGGGGTGTGACCCACTCCCCAGAGTTCTAATAAACTCTCTTCCTGATAAAGTTTGAGGATGGCTGGTTTTGGACTAAAGAGATGCAGCTTTGAGATGCTCGCAGAGCTGCGGACTCTCAGGGCGGGAAGAATGGGACCTTTGCGATCAGACAGAGAGCGTGCTCTGCCTGCTCGGGCGTTGAGGATGTGTTTGCCCACGGCACTCATCTCATCTGTGTGCCTGGGCTTGGCAGCGCCCAGCTTGCGGTGTTTCTGTCAGTTTCAAGATCTGATAAGTTTCAAGAGTTTACTCAGCTCAACACCTCGAAGCTGTGAGTAGTTTGAGATGACTCTTTGGAGAGTTCATGGAAGTGAGGACTGAGGGGACCAGCCATTGAGGCCATTGAGCTGCCCAGTGGGACCAGGGCTTAGTGACCTGTTCTCTCAGTGATGGTTGAAATCAAATTTAGGTGCTGCATTTATGTTTCACACTGGCCTGCTCAATGAGTTTGCAACTCTTCCTTTTGAAAAGTAAAAATTCTCTTTACCTACTCTAAGGGAGAGATGTGTGCATCACAAAGAGAACTAATCTGTCTTTTAAAAGACAGTTTGATGGTCTTGTGGCCCACTGGACAATGGGGAAGATCACGTGATTTGGAGGAGGGCAGGGTGTGTTGAAACACAACTAAGAAATGGGGAACCTATACATAGAAAATTATTTTAATGTGTAGAATAATTACTACAGTAAAAAGCAAATTAAAAAAAAGACAATTGAAATTTTTACCCAGGTCTCTAAAAAGCAACACTCATAGAACTTTTGACCCCACCAGGGATTTAATTAATTGGGAAGGCCATTGAGTCTAAACTTTTTAGAAACTGTTTTGTTTTTTTTTTCTTTTTTAAGGAAAGGTACAGAAAGGAATGGAGGCAAGTAGGCAGGAAGACAGAAAGAGAGAGGAGGATGAAGGTCTTTATTTTTAAACGTTTTTATTTAGGTGTTCACCTTCATTGTTACTCCTGCACTGGGTACTTGAACCTGGGTCCTTGGGGTATATATGAACTGAGCTCCTGTGGAGGCAGCTGGCCGAATTGCTGCTCTGTCAGGGCATGCCATAACCTGTTTATTTTTGCTTGCAGATGACTTTTAGTGAGTAGGGGATTTTTTTTAAAAGATTGTTAGACTATATCTTTTGAATTTCGCTGGGGCTAAGGGTGGGTGGTGTGAAGGCCTGTCTGACTGACCCCCTGGTGTGGGCGCAGAGTGTGGAGCTGGATGGCGATGATGCAGGGGGCAGTGCGGCCCAGAAGCAGAAAATTTCCTTCCTGGAGAATAACCTGGAGCAGCTCACCAAGGTCCACAAACAGGTAGGACAGTCACCCAGCCCCTTTCTGCATCTATCTCCCGGAAAAGAGCCCTGTGATGTTGACCTTGAAGGTAAAAGAGCTGCATGTCATCAGAGAAATTCGTGCTGGAAGGGCCCTGGGGACCTTTAGTGACTTTCCTTGCATATAAAATGCTTTCTTATTATTGAAGCCAAGTCTGGGAATTGAGTTTGAGCTCTCTGGGGCTTAGAGAGTGAGTGGGAAGTTCAGAGTGATGCTTCCACCCCCACCCTGGGACCCCTACAACACCTGTAACACCCCTCTGGGCACCCAGAAACTTCACAGAGTGCAAAATGGACACCACCAAGCTGGCTCAGGCCCTTTATTTTTACAGAGGAGGAAACAGACTCAAGAGCAAGCACTGGGTAGGAGAACGAGGACCAGCCCCCTCCGCTCTGCTGCCCTGTTGCTTAGGCAGCTGCCCAGGCCAGCACCCTGGGGTTTATCTAGAGTGACAGGGTGAAAACCGTGTCTGGACCCTCTGGTGCTGCAGGCAGGTTGTTTCTCCCTTTCTGTTAAAGGCTGGACCGTTCATGACTATTTACCCTAAATCCTGAAAACCTGGGATAAGATGGAAACGATGCAACTCTTCGGACCACCTGGTGAAGGAGATGCCATTTCTCTTTAACTTGTTAAATCTTCTCAGCGTTACTGAGGATGGCCTTTCTCCCGAGAGGGAGGAGGGCCGACTCAGCATGGTTGAAGTCATTCAAGCAAATTGCTAATGAGAAACCAAAAAAAAGCAGAAACTGCCAGGGAACTTGAAATAGGGCTCTGAAATTCATTAATTATTTTATTCACTAATTCAGTGACTATTAAAAACCTGTACCACCAGACACTGGAGCTGGTGTTAGATACAAGGGTAAAGAATGCAGGTATAGACCTGCAGTAGTTCACCTTCATGTAACACTTTCTGATTTTCAAAACTTTTCTTGAGTCACAAATTCTTATAGTGGTTCTGTTATGTACTCTCTCTCAGTCAAAAACCTGAGACTTGTTGTGGTTGAATGATGTATACTGAGTTAGATGGAAATAATGGAGCAAATAAATCATGCTGGCACTTGATCCCATTCTTAAGCCAAAGTGGACCCATTGCTGCTTTTTTTTTTTTCCTTAAATTGAGATGTAATTAATGCAATATATGAATTTCAGGTATAGACTATAATAGTTTGCTATTTATATATTTTTTGAAATAATCACAGTAGTCACCACACATAATTACAGGTTCCTTTTTATTTTTGTCATGAGAACTTTTATGATCTACTCTTAGCAACTTTCAGATATACATTATTTTCCCCTGTAGTCACTGTGCTGTGCTGTGCATTACTGCCCCAGAATTTACTAATCTGTCACTAGACATCTGTACCTTCTGACCATCTTCACCCATTTTGTTTCTCCCTTGCCTCTGGCAAACACCAGTTCATCCTCTGTATCTGTTAGCTTGGCTTTTATTTGTTTTTTAGATTCTTCATGTAAGTGAGATCATATGGCACTTGTCTTTCTCTGACTGATTTCACTTAGCATAACCTGTTGCTTTTTAAATGAAGGTTTTCGTCATGAGAGAATCAGCACTTACCTGGATATATCTCTGGACATGTGACACATAGGGTCCAACTATATGCTGGTGTGGACAGTGTGTCCTTCATGGGAGCAGGTCTTCAGAGAGCTCTGGGGCCTTTTGAATTGCCTGACATGCTGATGTCATGCATCTGTTTACCTCGCCCACTCAAACAAAAAGAGGAGGTAAATCCTGCCCAAGCCCCAAGCCTGAACATTTCCTGTGACTGGAAATGGTTTTTAATATTCTCCTACACCCTCTCTCCTCCTTTGCACCTCATGAGTCACATTTTTAGCCAATTGGAGTCTCAGGCTATGGAATTTGTCTTTTCCCTTTTTGTTCCCAGAGTTAATGGCGACAAGGGCTTTCCAAGATGGCCACGCAGAGGGTGCTTATTTGGCGGCAGAGTCAGCTGCTGCCTTGTAACTCTCTTCAGCCCGCTGTAGTGGGTCTGTTCTCCTGCAGGCCCACTGCCTCCTGCTAAGGAAGTCTCCACCTTTCCCCTCCTGCCCTAGCTGGTCCGGGATAACGCAGACCTGCGCTGTGAGCTGCCCAAGCTGGAGAAGCGTCTGCGCGCCACAGCCGAGCGCGTCAAGGCCCTGGAGAGCGCGCTGAAGGAGGCCAAGGAAAACGCCATGCGGGACCGCAAGCGCTACCAGCAGGAGGTGGACCGCATCAAGGAGGCCGTGCGAGCCAAGAACATGGCCAGGAGGGCCCACTCAGCCCAGATTGGTACGTGTACCTTCCCCTGGGTCTTTGCTACCAGGCCAGGACTCCACCGGCCAGAAGCACTGATGTGCCGAGGCTGTCCGGAGGCTGCTCTGGAACATCTGAAAGGCCGTGGTCAGGCCTGCAGGACCAGGACTGGGAGGCTGCTGGCACCTGCGCACATCCTGGGAGGATAGGAATGTCAGCTTCCTGCTTCCTTACTCTGAGAGACTCCATCATACATTGTGGTCTTCAAAGCTGCTGAGATGAACTGAGAAGCCCGCTCGCCCAAGCGGCCGGCAGATGCATTTGCCTATAAATGCATGCATATCAGAAATACAGGGTGTACAGATATTTCTCAGACCTAGAGGCCCGGTCAGTGCTGCAGCAGGCAGAACCATGAAGGAGTCATATGTAGCCTGAAAACTCAGGCTAAGTCATGTTTAAGCGCGAGTTTTGCAAT
This sequence comes from Solenodon paradoxus, assembly GCA_004363575.1. Lineage (NCBI taxonomy): Eukaryota > Metazoa > Chordata > Mammalia > Eulipotyphla > Solenodontidae > Solenodon > Solenodon paradoxus. The sequence goes on along the minus strand of RJWH01000786.1, from coordinate 326,680 downwards.
ACCGGGGGAAAGTCTGACCTGGCTTCAGGGAGTGGGGGTGGGCCTGGGCGCTCAGGCCCTTTAGAACCTGCATGTGAGCACTTTGCCTGTGTGGGCCCGGTGCAGGGAATGAGTGAAGCTGCTGTCACACCTCCCAGGATAGCCACAGGAACAGTGGATTTACAGATTCTCTAAAGAGCACAAGAAAAAAACCAATCGAGACATCTCCAATAATAGATAATATTATTTCCCTGTTATGCTGTCAGACACTGTTTTATAAACCAGCCACTTCATGTTTCTAGTTTTAAGATGATACCTGAAATTGGTGGTTCACTGCACTTACTGGATTTTATCTCCTCCGAGACTTATGGATCCTCTCCCCAGAAAAATGCATTGCAGGCAAAATTCTGTGTCCAATTTCACAAGCTGACAGATGCCCCTGAAACCATGGAGATTATGGAACAACCTCATAAAACTGAAGGTCCCTTGTTTCTAAATTTTCTCAATTAAAATAAAAATGATAGTGTAAGTCCTCTCTGTTCCCAAAATATTGGGTGCTGTGGATTAGCTCATCAGAGGGCAAAACTCCCCATTTTCAGAAGGGTCTGGTAGTTGAAATTTTTGTGCCTCTTGGTTTTTACGTGACCTGTAGAGACCTGCATGTGGCTGTTTGAGTCCTTTCTGAATGTTTCTTCTCTCCTTTCTGTGATTGGATGCAGCCAAGCCCATCCGCCCTGGACACTACCCGGCATCCTCTCCGACAGCTGTCCACGCCATCCGAGGGGGAGGAGGCAGCTCTTCAAACTCCACTCACTACCAGAAATAAATATGAAGTGAGTCCCTGGTGTCAGGTGGTTCTCTCTGGGCAGACCCCTGCTTCAGGCTGGCCATCTCGGCACATGCGCATGGAAGTTCAGTAAGAGGAGTCTGGCTCTACTCCAGTGGGGTGCTGGGTGACAGGGAGCTGGCCCTTCCCTCTACACAATCTACAGCCCTAGGGTCTTCTAGCTGGGGCCACCTGGCTCCCGGAGACCCTCCCGGAATAGGTGAGGGCGTGATGAATGATTCACCAGAGCGGTCTTTCATCTGAGGGACTCCCCTTTGTAGCTGGCATCCAAAGGGGTGTTACCTGTTTGTTCACTGCTTTTGCTCAGAGCAGGTAGATGGGGTGGTTGCTTTGTGTCTCAGGAACACTATGAATATAAAGAAAACACGAACACAAAGAATTAGATAATAGAATGTTGCATATTTGTACTGTCTAAAAAACAAGAAATGGGGTTTTAAAAAATTGTGCTAACTTTATCTAGGTGGGTTCAGATCACTTTTTGAGATAGTGACCCATAAACTCATGAATATATAATCTTATTCTCACATGCCCAACTGTACCTGCTGTACCTGCAGACAGGAAGGAAAAGTGGTCTTCTTTCGAAGAGAGAAGCAAGCACAGGCTTGTCCTTTGAGAGGAGGGGGGAAGAGAGGTACTAATTGGACAGGACAGACAGACAACCAGGTGGCTGGAAAACTCTTTAGAGAAACTCCGGACTGGCACACCCTGGAGACTCAGGTACTAAGTTGAGACTGGGGCATAGACCGTGTAAAGCCCAAAGACCCAGGTTTGTGACTCTGGCGTGGAAGGACAACCAAAACAAATTAAAAGAGAGAAGAAAGAAAAAGGAAAACCTTGGCTTTGAATCTGTAGTTTGAGGAGAGGCGGGGGCTGCTGTCCACGTTGTCCATGGACTTGAAGCCCCCTAGAGGAAGCTATCTTGCAGGATGGGGGAGCTGGCATGGCGCCACGCTCCCTTAGTCCACAGCAGCTGCAGCAGTGGTCCCTCATGCTGTCCCTTCTGTAACGGGAAGGAAGGAAGGTGAGTGCAGGGGTGGGAGCCTCCACTTGGGAAGGGTGACAGCGTTGCTAAGGCTCAGCCTGACACTTCCGAAGGGGAACTCACTGCTGCATGCAGACCGTGTCCCCCGTGCCGTGTCAGGCAGTTGCCAAGGAGCGGGAGCTGGGAAGGTCAGAGTAGCGGGGATGGGAAGGGAGGCCGAGGCAGCCTCCGAGTGGAAACATGTCCACCACTGCCTGTCACAGCCTACGAGTGTGGATGGAAAATGATCTCGGCAATGGGCCATCCCCATTCAGCGCTGATCTCCACTTGCCATCAAATCAAATCAAATTGAATACTCTAAGACTGCTTTTGACTGCATGCTATCAGTATTGGGTTTGACACTTGAAGGGAACTATAAAATCAAGTTGGGTAGCTGAGCGCAGAAAAACCTTTGGGTGTCAGCTTCTCTAGCACCCAGAGATCCAGGTGGACGTAGTTTTTACAAAAATCTCCAGGTGATTTTATTAGCCATTAAAATTTGAGAACTGTCGGCTTGTATAGGATAGAAGTCTGTTTCTCTGTCACATAAAGGAAACTTGAGGGTGGTCTGTCGATGGCTGGTTAAAAAAAGCAAAAATGAACTCTAAGGTGATGACAAAATGTGGCTCCTCAATTTAGACTCACCTCAGCAAGGTCGCTTCCTCAAGGTCACTTTAAGGTTGCCAAGATGTCTTCTCCAGGCCTGCGTTCCCAGTTTAGCAAACACAGAGCGAGCTGGGAAGAGACAAAGCTCCTCTCCCAGCTGCATCGGCTTCTTCTAAGCAGGCTTCCAGAAAACCCTGCACAATACTCATGCCTACATCCCCCGGATAGTACTGAGGCTTCTGGCCACATGTAGCTGCCAGGCAGGTTGGAGAAGATGGTCTCTGAGCTGGGCACGGCACTGCCTACTGTTGCTGAGGACAAGGAGACCGAGAGGGTGGGCAGCCGGAGCCTTGTCTTTAGTGAACCCCTAACACGCCTCTCATCACCTCGCTGATCTACGCGACAGGGAAGTGTGTGTGTACCTTTGGTGCCCAGCAAGCTCTTCATGAATGAGAGACTGTGTGGCGACAGTCACTTTCCTCATGTAATCCCATTCAAGGTATACGTGACCCGAGCCCCTCAGGAGGTACGAACAACCCCAGGCTAACCATTCATCACTCTTCTCCCGCCAGACACTGATAATCAGTATGTATGGTGAGACCCCAGGGCTTTCAACGTAACAGAACATCCTCAGCCATCGTTCTGATTCACTTCTTTCTTTACTCAAAGTATTCTGGGCGGCTTAGGTTCTTTTATCTGAAACTTGAAACTCCTTGACCTGCTCCTCCACTTTAGCCCATCATAAGTTGAATTTAACTGAGTATCCTGCTGGTGCTATGGGCACATAGATATCAAGGATCTTAAAGATATTATCATTTATATAAAAGTTATGAATAAGAGCACTGATATATTTTTAAGAAAATGAATGAGCGTTTGTCAGCTGAAGTTAAACAATAGGATAGTAATCAGTGGAGTTGGAGGGATTGTTACTGGAACTAAAGAAATTCCAAAAGCATATTTTGGAAAAATAATTGGAAGTATGGAGTTTGTGATTTAGTGGATCAAAAGCTTCAGATACGGTCTTTCTTGGTCTTCGGAACGTTCTTTCTGAAGTGTATCTGTCTTGGTAAAAGTTATTTCAATGCTTACCAGCTCTCCTGTTGGAGTCAGAGCGGTATTTTCTTACTTGGACAATATCTGGTTCTCTTTAGGATTTTCTTTCTTTCTGGATAGTCGCAACAAGTATCTTAGTTTATCTTTAAGGTCTCAGAGCAGCTGGAGATGCCAACATGTAGAATCAAAAGAACCCAGAATGGTACTGGGTCTTATCCCATCTAGTTCACATCCAGGAGGACTGCCCCCTAGCTGGATGTGGGGCAGCGTAGAGCCAAAAGCTAAGGACAGGGGCTGGCCGGACATGGCATCAGCTCTGACCTTACTGCTCTACTCCTGTGTGACTTGATCCTTTTCAGACTGTTTCCTCATCCACAAAATGGGATTAGGCCTGGAGAGCCAGTCTCTTCGTACTTGGTTTGATAGTGAACAAGACAAATATGGTTTTTTGTGTTGTGATAATGCTTGTTGGGGAAGACAGAAAATAAACATATAACTTCAATAATAACTTCAAAATAACTTCAAATATGGTAAGTATTCTAAAAAAAAAAAAAAAAAGAACAGGCTAATGAAGTAGAGATGAGCGGGCACTTATTTAGCAAAGGGGGTGCTATCTCAACCGAGAACTGAATGATGAAAGATGCCAGCTATGCAGTGACCTAGAGCAGAGTGGCAGAGGTGGGGTTGACTGTGGCATGTTTGGGAATTATAGAAGGCTGATAAGGCTCTATCTTGGAGAACAGGGAGGCTCTTATAACTAGGCTTGTTGTGGAAAGAAGGGGGGCAAGAACCATGAGGCTTTTGAGGTCAGGATGAGCAGTGCAGAGTGTGATCTAGGTGTGCACAGGGATTGAGGCAGGATGGAGTCTAATCAAAGTTTGTTCCTAGGTCTGTGCCCTGGCAACCAGGTCAATACTGGTCATTTTATCCATGAGTAGGATGCCTCTTAGATGTTCAGCTTAGCTCATTATTCAAGCAGGAAAATAGAGAGTTGTGAGTCTGCAGCTCAGGGGAAAGTCCAGGATTGAAATCATAGAGTTGTGACCTTTAGATTGTGTTGAAGGCCATGCATGACCTGGGGGAGGTAACCTGGAGAGATAGTGGGAAGAGTAGCCCTGTGGGGGTGGGGTGCGGGGTTTGACCAGGCCCTGGAGTCTGGCAGATAGAAAGGTAGTTTGAGAAAGGAGTGGCCTAGCAAAGGTCCCAGGAGGAGAATGTGAAGTTTGGTAAAAGAATAGAGGTTGTCAGCCATGTCAAACGCTCTCAGAGCTTTAAGAAGTTGCAACAGAGACTGACTGGTTAGTAATGGCTTATGGCCTGATCTTGAGCAACACCAGTGAAGATGAAGGAACAAGCCCAGTTAGCACAAACTAGGGGGTTGGGGCTGGGAGACAGTCAGCAACTGACACATGCTTGGAATTTTATTTAAAGGGGCAGAGGAATGGAGGGATATGGGGCTAATATGTGATTGTGTTTCTTTTTTAGGTATAGCTTTTTTGCATATTGATGTTAATGATCAGGTGAGAGGTTTTGATAATGTAGGCAAAGAAGAATTACAGGTACAAAATAATGTCTGCATGGGAGGTGCTGTGATCCAGAGCTCAAGTTGAGCTGACACTGAACCCAAGGTGAGGGGAAGGCAGAGTAGAGAGTACAGGTGCTGGCAGAGGCGCTAGATGGAATGTGCAGGGAGGTGAAACCCATCTCATCTCAGTGCTTGTTTTCTCCAGCAGGTAAGAAGCAGGTTACTAGCTGGCAGAGAAGGCGGGGTTGCAGGCTGAAGGAAAGAGTAGGTGAGAAAGAGGCTCTCAGGCAACACTGAGTGTTTATTTGAGCCTCATATTTAGTTATTAGTATTGTTTGGGGAATCCTGTCGGTACTTGTGCAAGTGTGCCCACCAGATGGCGCCAGTGGGGCATCTCTGGAACCTTAGTTTTCTGAAAGGCTTTGAAGACAATGGTCTTGGTCATTTCTCAAACTGGAATAGTAGAGTACTGTTAAAGAAATAACCCTCTCGCAGGTTCTCAGAGCTTATTTTAATTTTTTATTGTAATTTTTATTTGCGAGTTTAAAATAGTATACGTTCTAATCTTACGTAAGTATAAAGTCAAACGAATTTAGGAATTAGATTAAAATAAAACCCCAAGTTAAAATCCAAATCAGCAGGCTTTACGCAATTTACTGAAAGATGGATTTGTTCTAAAAATATAGAGGAAGGTGCAATGTGACTCTGGTATGATTGTTTCTGGTGGAATTTGGCATCAATATGTTGCTTCCATGAGTCATGTCATGACTCAACTCTTTTTCCCCCTTTCTCTGCTAAAACCACTGCAGAATCCTAGCTTGGCTTCAAGTCATTGTGTCTTCTCTACACCATTTTCCTATCGAATCTACCTCTTTCCACTTTACCTGAAGGTGTTTCAACTTGTAAAGAGAAGGGACAACTTGGTCAAAGACAAGTCACACGGGAACCTTTGGTACAGGATAGTCAGCTAGATCATCTACACTATGCACATATTAATGCTTCAGATTTGCATGACAAGAAAAACAAAAGTGAAAATATTGTGAAATAAAGCAAGGACCCAAGATGTCTTTCACTCTGTAGATGTTGATGAAGACTGATATTTTGAGAACTATACTTTTATTAAAAACCATATATATGTATAAAGTCTAGAAATCATCATATTAATAAAGTTGACAAACTTTTATATTTATTTGGTAAATTTTAGGACAGAGGTGGAAGGAACTTCTTAGGGCTTTTGTGGTACATTTGAAGACACAATTCCATGGGATTTTTTCACACGGTGGTTTCATGTTTTAAAGCATAAAAAACAACCCTTATAGCACGATCACCCAGGTGAAAGCAACTTGAGTAAGTTTTCAAAGGAGCCCAGGATCTGTAATGACCCCTGTGTCTCTGATTTGTGTGACATTTCCTAGACCAGTGACGATTAGAGAATGGCTCTGTTTTCAGGTTTTGATATTTTTAGGTTCTCTATTGGGAATATATTTGGTAATTATTAATAAAAAAAAATGCTCTCTTTAACATCTGAAATGGTTAGATGGGAGCAGATGCGTAACATCTCTGGTTTCTCACTACTGTGGCCCGTGTGTCCGCTCCCCCTTCAGGATCTTCAGCTGGTCACACTTGGCCCAGCGTTTAGAATGCACAAAGGCCTTTCTGCTCCAAGATATCTTGTCATAATAAACTACACCCAGGTGTACAGTAAAGATAAGAAATCTAGTATTTTCTAACCTAGCATTTAAAACCCAAATTTCCTTGACTCTGAATGCCCTGGTCATTTATCCACATTTATTACCCTTGGCTAAAAACCTAAGCTTTTGGGTCACTTAGGCTGCTGACTCTTCTTCTTATGGATGAAGTAAGTGGTACCTTCTCTGGACCCCTGCTCCCTCTGCCCCCTCCCACCCCCCCTTCCATTGATTTCTTTTTTCCACCCTCTGCAGAGTGGAGTGTTTCTAAGCTCTTGACTACTAAACACCAAGATCCTTTCTGTTTGGTCCTTGAGATAGCCTTCTGTTCACAATGAACTTCCCAAGCTGGCACTAACTCCTTTATACTTTATTTACTTTTCTGATTCACTATTTCTTCTTCTTGTTACTGTTTTATCTGTCCTGAACACCTGATCCACCTGTCTTACACCTTTGTTGGGTACACCTGGTTTTGAACCTTAACCACAGGTTTAAAATATTACACATAAATAAGATGCACCAGTTGATTTCTGCCTACAGTGAATTGGGTTCACTCCACACATGGAGGGTGGGCAAGGAGTTGCTTTCTGACTTTGCTAAGAAGTCTCATTACAGGTCATATGGGATCCATACGCTACATGTATGACCTACATCCAATCCACTGGGCCATTCCACTTGCTACTGCTTTGTGAAAACCCTAGCGCTCACACGTCTGAGTCACAGAATGTGCATGCCCAGGGCTCTTTGCTGCAGGTAGAGTAGCTGGATGATTGTGGACTCAAGATCTAGAGCTGGACTGCTGATGTTGAATCAGCCTGGCCACATGCAGGTTAAGTTACTTTATGTCTCTGTGTAAAATGGGGTCCATGACAGGCTGGCTGTGAGGAATATATGCATCAATATCCGTGAGAGCTTAGACCAATGCCTGGGCATCAAGATCATGGGACTTGGTGGTGGTGGGTCTTGGACAAGACCTTTGATCTGCTCTGCAGCAGGTCCCACATTCCTGGCCTTAGGATCCTTACTGATCTTAAAAAGTATCAGCAGCATCCAAGAGCTTTTGTATTTCTAGGTTCTATCTATTGATATTATTATATTAGAAACAAAAAATGAACATATTACTACTATTAACTTAATTTCCTTGTTTGTGGAAAATCATTATTTTCCAAAACAGAAAGCTGAGCCGAGAGACATCCTTTTAAATATTAACAACTCTGCTTGAGTATATGGCTTAAGAGATGACAGCCACATTCAGCTTCTGCATTCTCTCTGCTGCAACGTGTTGTTTTCATTGAAGTAAATGAAGAATGGTCTGCCTTGTCACTCCAGATGAGGTTCTGGGCCAATTATTGGCTAAGAAAACTCTGGCATGGGGAAGTTATGATCATAATATCTTCTTTGCAAGTTTGTTCTGGGAATTGAGTGAGGTCATATGACAGAAGAGTACAAATCCAGAGAAGAGTACAAAGCCAGAGAAGAGTACCTGGCAAAAGTTAGGCATCATAAATACCAGCCAGTGTTTGCAAGGATGGCCTAAAAGGAAGAGTCAGAGCAGAACTTCAGGGGGATATGACAGAAATACTTGCAGGTAGGCACTGTTGAAGCATTAGTCTTTGAAATTAGCGTTGTGCAAAGGGAGGAATGATGGAGGACCTGGAAGAAAAAAATTCCTAATGATGTCTACAGAGCAGTAGACCGCTCTACGTGAATTCTTCTCAACTTCCTGTTTCTCAGAGCTAAAAATTCAAAGCAACTGAAATTGTTCCTCTACAGCGGATCTCACATTCTCCTGTGAGAGAAAATCCACTTCTATTCAGCAGCGATACGTAGAGTACAATTGGTAATTCTTATAATGTGGGGAGTGAATCGTAGAAAGGCAGAAGAAAAGATAAAACTATGTACTGTTAGGATTAAGCATAAATCCACTGCAAGCAATTGCAAAAGCCAAAGTCCCGGGGGTGGGGGGGTGATAGGAGGCAGCTCTGAATACTTCTTGCAAAATCCTTATATAATAAGCTGCTTTCTTTGGCCTCTCCCCTCCTCTTCTAAAGAAAAGGCAGTTCGATTTCCTTCTATATCAGATCATACGTTGCCACTCCAAATCCCCATCTCCAGTTTGGCAGAGCTCCAGGGACAGTCCAGCAGCAGGTCACTTGATCTACGACCCTGCTTTTAGATGAGCAGGTGACTGCTGAACCAACTGTGAGGTCCCACATACCTGGACTGTCCTTGTTCTTAAGATTTCCCAGCCTCTCCCGGGGGCCAGTCTACATTATCAGAACAGCCAGAAATGGCTTCTTTTGGTACTAACCAATTTACCTAAGTTGTCTCCATTTCTCCCCCACATATATCTGAGGAGATGAGCAATCATTTGGGGGATGAGTGAGGGTGTCCTAGCTGAATTCGTTTTTCTTAAACCTGCTTTGGCAGGCAGACGTATGAAAATAGATCTTTAACTTGGGATCAGTATACTCAAGGGTCATTTTTGGAGGCACTTGTGTTTTTCCTTTCTTCCACTGTCTCAGTGCTGCTCTCTTGCTCTCCTTCAGGTGACTAAGCAGGTTGGCCCTCTTTTGTGGCCCCTTATTTTTTCCAAATTAATAGCCAAAACTTGCTGAATCTTGCACATGGGGGAGCAGGGGATTTGAATGAAAGGACTTCTAGTGGAAATCATGTCACTTCATGGTCTACTGGAGTTACGAGGCCGCCCCCTTTGAGTTTGTGTGTCTAATGCGTGGCTCTGTCAACACAGGTTGCAATCATCACATTAAGCTGTAATCCTACAATTGAAGGTATGTGCTTAGTACCTCCCTGCCTGCAGGCCCGCGGGAAGACCATCTCATCTGACCAGGGTGACCCATGAGTGATTCTGAGATAGTGTCTTCCAAAACGAACCTGTAAGGAAGGCGAAATGGAGATTTCACTAATGGTATTCAGAAAGCATTCCTAAGCCTATTGATTTTCATCTCAGAATGGACTTAAATGACGACTGTGACCATGCTTTTAGGTTTTTCATTGCTGGTCTTGACAAAAAAAAAAAACACAGAATCTCACTAGAATGGCTAAACAGTAACATTGTTCTTCCCAAAGGCAAATCTATCTATAACTTCTAAAAAACGACATAAATATCACCATACAAGGTTGCTTAATGCTTTTTAACTGAACAATTTGGTAGTTGTGAGTGATTGTGCTCTCGTGCCTAGAGATGGCAGTTACACTGAGCTCCCTGAATGTTTATATTTTTGTGTCAGGGAGGAGGTGGTATTTTTCCTGTTCAATTTCTATTCTCTATTCCTCTTTTCTTTTTTACCCACTTTATCTACTTTTATTATCTCTTTCCATACCCTAATATTGTTTCTATTCACAGTTTTCATTCTGCTTATGTATAAAAATGTGAGAGGTTGTTTACCAGACTGCGACATAAATTAGGTGAAGAGAAAAATGTTAGGGAGGGAGAGTGCATTAGAGCAGGAATCTGAGATATTTATAGTAAGCCCTAAATTTGGATGTAATCCTTATAGAGGTAAAAGCAGAAGACACAATGTGTCAGGTTAGTTCTTTTTAAAATCAGAAATGCTGTTGTGTTTTGCTTCATGTCTATTTCCTGTGCCGGGAAATACCTCTCCTGTTTCCCGAGGATGAGGCGCTCCCTACCACTCCTCACCCCTCCACTCCACCAGCCTGGCCGGAGGCAAGTTCACAGACAGACCTGGGGTTTCCAGCCAGTGCGAGGGAGTTGAACTTTTCATTGTCTCCTTGAAAGTTGACGATGGAGGCTGGTCCACAGGCTGACAAAGGTCACTTGGGGCTGGCCTCTATCTAACTCCAGTCTAGTCCATACTTTGAACGTGCAGATCTGGATCAGATGAATGTCTAGTGGGAAGTGGAGTGAAATTAAAGTAGGGGTTCTACTGGTGACTTCATCGCCCCATGGAGGTGAAACATACCTTTTGGCACTGGGAGCCGCTTTCTCAAGAGGGCCTGGGGTTAGGGGTCATGTCTGGCCTGAGTTGATTTTCCAAGTACTGGAAAGTAGGGACTAGTGTTTTAGTTCCTTTAGGAATGAGAAATGCACTTTATGGTCTCCATAGATACTGACTTTTGGAACAGAATGTTTTCAAGGACATGTTTAAAGTAAAACACAGTAAGGAGAAGACCCTGTTGTCCAATTTGATAGCACTTGTCATAGTGACAGGTGAGCACTTGAGTTGTGGCCAGGTTCAAACTGATATGCGCAGAGAGTGCAAAATAGACACCAGCTTGCACACCCTGTGGAAGAAAGTAATAGAATATTGTAAAATAGCTCAGCGTGTAATACTGATTGCATTGTGAAATGATAATCTATTGAATACATTGGGTTAAATAAATCTTTCTAAAATTGATTTTACCTATTTTTCCTTTTGAATATGGCCACTTACAATTTTTAAATGAAATCTATGGTTCTCAGGATATTTCTGTTGGACAGTTTGGGTCTAAATAGAAAGGAAGACAATTATTTGGAGTGAATGTCCACTGTGTTCGCTAACGCCTGTCTTCTCTCTTTGGTTCTCTTTCAACAGGTATGACTCCACGTAGCATGTCAAGGACTACATTTATCACCATTTTAAAAAATTTTTTCCCTCCTACACAATTTCCGTTTTCTTTTACCCTTGCTTACCCCAGCCATCTGCAGTCCACCAGTTTCAGGTATTCGAGCTGTGTAGAATTTCTGTGTGTACAGATGTGTGCTTGGACCCTTCTCTTCCTGAGAAATCTGAAGGGGATGATTGTGGAAGATCCACTTACTCCTGGGAGCCTTTCCCACTGACTCTGCCTCAGGGCGGTGGGTGGTCTCTGGCTCTCCCTCCATGTTCCCTGTCACACCCTCCTCCCTACCGTTCCCTGGAGGGGACAACCAGGTGCGAGGGCACCTCGATGGCACTCCTCCGCAATGGTCTGGTTTCCTGTAAGATAAACACACTCCTTTCTATTTTTAAGGGACAAAAAAGTGCTGCTATTGGGTTCAAAATTTTCATTCTGAACACTTTTCAAGAATAAATTACCCCAAAGAAGCATTTTGAAAACCCTGGTCACATCTTTGGATCTGTAAAATGCACCTTTTAGTATGTATGGCGCCTGCTAAAATGCAAAGCGAATTTCTTCAAGGCAGAAAAACAATCTGACGGTAGCAATGTAGAATTTGTTCATTCAAAGGCATCTATGTAAATGCAAAAAGTCATAAAATTTACCTCTGAGCTGCTCCCCAGAGAACCTGCAGCAACTAGTCTCAGCCAGCCCAGTGGGAACATCATTCCTTCTCGAGTGTTGAAAAGGCTGCAAAGTTGGATGAGTGGAAATGGGCTGCCCCCTCCTTGCTTCCTCCTCCCTGATTCTACTGGAGCTGACATCGGGGATGGCCCTTCTCTAGAGAACCATCCTAAACTTTGAGCGGGGATTGCTGATGAAATTCAGGATCATTCTAGCTGTTGAAAAAAAGCTGGGGTGGGGGTGAGGGTGGGGGGGAGTAATTGACAAATTTTTGTGCCTATGAATAAGTTGTTCTTTTAACCCATCATTGCAGACTGTTTTTTGGGTTCTCTCCTTGGCATTAAATAGATAGGTTTCATTTCCTTAGGCAGAATTAGAATTAGTATGAATGGATTTTTACAGTTAGCTATATTGCTTTACTCAAAGCCATGAATCTAAAGCTGAATCAACTCTTTGTGCATATGAAAATGCATACTGTGCATATGAAAATGATTGATTTCCAAGTAGTAAAGTTTTCAGGGAAATGGACAAGAATTCAATTCAACTGGTCTTGAGTGCTGCTACTTGTTTTGACAAATTTGAGGATATGTCAATGACAACCAAACTAATCTTGGTGAAAGCACCCAGCCTGTCATTGTGCCTTCCCAAGATGGGTGAGCTGGCACTGTCCCTGCTGCTGTCACCACTGGAATGAGATGTTTGCCAGGGGAGACATTGAGTTGTCTCATGGCTGTGTGAGTGAAAGATAGTTCAAGAGTGTTCTGTGTGTGTGGATAAAGTGGCCAGGTCTGTGAATTGACTTCCAAATGCTTCTTGTATAAAATTTCCCTAACAAAGCACAGCTACTTTGACTTAATTTATTGTTAAAAATTGCACTTTATGTGTGTTTTGTTTTTGGAGGGAGGAGAAAGATGAATTCTATCAAAGTATTTATTTCATAAGGATGACAGTTTTGCATTTGTTTACATTTCAAAACTTCTTCGGTTTGATATTCTTCCGTTGTCATTACTGGTACCTGCCCACTGTGGCTTCTGGATTGCTCTTTGCAGTCTGAGAGAAGGTCCTTGTAGGGTGGGTTTTGCAAACTTTATCAGGTAATAACATATGCTGTAGATTATAGCCTTGCTGTTAATATGTTTGCCTCTGGTTTTTAAGCTAAAACATTGATTTTTTGAGAAGATTTTCAATGAATAGTTTTCATACCACTACCATCATTATGCAACTATCATTTTGTGTTTAGTAATTCAGTAGTGGTTAGTAATTTTTGTTTCTCCTAATAAACTATTTTAGATTATTTTCAAAGTAATTTTCCCCTGGGCACCCCTTTTCTGCTTCTAAAGAGTTGCTTGGCCCTTTTATGTTTCAAAAAGAAATAATCACAAAAAGAAATATTGTAGCTCCTTATTTCTTGATCTCTACAAGGGACTCACAAATTCACTTTACTTTTATTCACAGAGAAAGTTGGCTTTGATGTCTCTTAAAGATATTTCTGCTAGTTGCTGATCAGCCAGTCAGTTCACCTAGCTTCAGTCTTTATAGGACCTCTTAACTAATTTTCCTATCCTGTGACTAAAAGATAGGCAGATGATTGGAATGGATTTTATCACAAAATAATGTAATTCCAGTATATTCAAATGGATCCCTAAATATTACTTTGTATAATAAGCTAATATCAGGACCATATACTCTATAGGGCACTTTTTTTTTTTAAAGTCACATTTATGCAATTTTTATTTTTCAGAACTATTGCTTCCTTACATTTGTATTCTAAATGTGCAAGCTACATTTCTAAACAGCCAAACTCTGGTTATACTTTTGATTGTATGCTGCTGTTTTTGTGTGTGTATGTGTGCGAATGTGTATGTGTGTTTCCATTTATGAATAATTCTATATTTCATTGCTACTTCTTGAAAGTTTACTCCGATGCTATAAGGGAATAGCCAGATGGTTTATACAAAAATAAAAAAATTAAAAAATCTCTACCTGCAGGATGGTGGATTGTTAAATTAGAGCAATACTGTTTGAGATAACAAGATTTATGGTTGGAAACTAAAATATATTAATGCCAAATGTGTCTTGGTTAACTACTAGAGAATTCTGTATAAACACATCATCTCTTCAAATGCTGTACAGTTTACTTTCGTTGAGGGCAGGGAGTAGGGAAAATAAGTGTGGATTAAGACTTAAAGGAAATAGTGTCATATGATTAAGAAAGATAGAATTCATAGAAATATCGGGATAAATGAAATTAAAATGTTTGTCTAGAATGTAGCATCTAGTGACTTTCTGAAGCCCTAAACTCACGTGAGGAAGTGTTATTGTTATTCAAGGCCAGACCAAGCCATCACCAGAACTCATGGGGGAATTACAAGTTCTCCTTTTCTATAGGAATGACTGAAAGCAGACAAAAGTTCTTCACAGTCACCTCTTTAAAGTGCTTTTTTAAAAAAAACATGGTAAAAGACATTTGAATTCTGGCTACATATAGGGAAAGTTTTTCATTGGCTGGTGGCAGGGAAGAGGACTTCATTCATTATCTCACCCTGAATATCTTGAGCAAGCTAAAGGAAACATCGTAACCTAAATATGGCTTTATTAAACACCATTTTGACTTCTAAAAAGCATTGAAAGAGGGCCAGGTAACTGCCAAAGGAAGCACCACTCCATGAAGTCTGCTTACACATTTATAATTGTCTATGAGTTTTCAGTCCTTTTAATTGCGTGCAGATATAAGGGAATAGGGCGTTCTGTAGAAGTATACACGTCTAGTTTGTAAAGTACGTAGTGTGTACTGCAGATGTGTGTTCTCTGGGTTTTATGTATCTGTACAGTAGCTTTCATTGAAAAAACTGTGGACAAACTTGTTTTGGTGGTTCGAGGAAAAGAATGACGGTTTCTATCAAGCAGTGATGCTGTAACATAGTTCATGTAACAAAAGCTCTGTTGGCCCGTGGACATTTTGGGTTACAATCTAGGTTCTAAAATGAAGATGTACGGATGCCACGGCAGACTGCATGTTGTATAATTTGAAAACTACTAAAAGTGGAAAATAAAATTGAATTAAACTTTGGTCTGTTTTATTTTTGTTGTTGTGTGTTTCTTTGAGTCAACCTAAAGGTGCTTTCATCTGAGGCCTCAGTACCTGTGTTGAGAAAGCTATTTTCTGGCCTCCAAGGATTCATTTCAGTTGTTTGAATTTGAAGTGTGAACAAAGTCAATCTTGACCTGTTTATCCATCTTTTACTTTGAATATATTTTGTTACTTTTTCTCCAGTTGAAGAACCAAGAACATTTAACATTTGTCCTTCAGCACTGAAAAGATAGTTACTAATGTTTAAGTGTCTTAACTCTTTTTTAAAAATAGGATTAAATTATAGCTCGGTGGACCAGTACATTGGCCCGATTACTTCAAATTCTAATCAGTGTTTGAGCACTGGGATTCTTCAGCTAATCCACTGGGAATCTGTATATGTTGAAAGATTATTGGCATCTCTTGAAAATGGTCAGGGTGTTTGTATTCCTGTTTAACTTACTGACTGGTAGTATTCATGCATAGGCCTGTGATCTTGTGAGAGGATGCTGGAGTGTGATGCTTTTGGGGAAAAAACTAATGGCAGGACATGGAATTATTCGATCTGCTCTCTTAGCAAGGAGACTTCTCTACCTTGGGTCACTGGAATCATGGCCATGTATGGCACTGTGTATGTAAAATAGCCTCTCATTCTAGGTTTGCTTATTGTTTCATGAGATCCAGACAGTAAACTACTTTAGTCAGTTAAAAATGGAAAGATGGATGCCAGATGAACATTTTATAAGTGGAAGTGAGGACACTGCAAATGATGTTCTTTTATGATATCTTATCTTTCTTGAAATCCTTATTCTCTAAAGTACTTGCAAGAGGTAGTTTCCAGATATCAGACTGTTAAAGGTGACTTATGAGCAAAGCTTCAACTGCAGTAGATGAATATTTGGGATCAAGCCTGCTTATTTCAAATGGGAAAGCCATCCTCAGAAAGAACCAGATTACCGAGCCAAGTTCAATATTGATGAGAAATAGCTCACAGGTCCCAGGACTCTGCAACTGTGTGATGTAGGAGGGCTGGTGGGCTTCTTGGGCTCACCGCTTGGCCCACTGCACTCCGCTGGGCACCCACGCTGCCCTGTGAAAGTACAGAGCTGCAGCATCCGTGGGAGAATGTGGAAGTCAGTCTCTAGTCTGCACAGGCAATTAACGGTGACGTGTGTATTGGCAGTTTCACTGCAGCATTTGTGACAGGTTACATCTTGTGATCTGTTTTATGTACGTAATACATTGAACAGAAGTAGAGGCATCTCTTGATGACACATCGGATTGAAATGTGGACTCACTTGACACAAGACATCTGGAGCTGTGGGATTTTTACTTTCCCTTGGTATTTGGTGGTTTCTCATCCAAACTACAAAGAAAACAATAATTTGATTTGTTTTTTTCACAGAGGAAGGAAGTGGGTAGGAATGAAGGAAAGTAGTAGGAAGAGAGAGGAAGAAGGAGCATTTTAAATTTTATTTTGTTGCTCATTTTGGTTGTTCCCCTGGGCCCTGGGAGGCAAACTCGGGTCCCTTGGCTTTACATGAACTACAACAGACTTAATGCCTGAACCACCAAGGGGCACACAAAAAAAGACCCATTTCTGTGTGATTAGTTGGCCTCAGAATAATAAAGACTTGAAGGTCAATGGCTCTTTCCATCTGCTTCCTCCAGTGCTGAAGTCTTCACAGCCCTGTCTAGCATCCTGCAAACCTGTCCCTAGGACCAAACTGCAAATGACTCTCAGGAGAGCTTTTAAAAAATATACCTGCAATGATACTGTACCTCTTTAGATACCTACATGAAATTGGCAAACTTGCTCCAATGACATGTAACAGCACCAGAAAACTGCAGTAAGTAGTCAGTGCCTTCTCAAGATGACTCTGGCTATGTGCCAGACACCGTTTTAAGTGCTTTACATGTATTAATCCACATAATCCTCCTAATAACCCCATGAGGTAGGCACCATTATCTTCACTTTAGCGAGGCGGAAACAGGCACAGAGAGGTTAAGTCACTTGCTCAAGGCCTCATAGCTGGGAGGAGGAGGAGGTTCCAGGATTGAAACTCAAACTGGTCCTGAGATTTTGCTTTCCAAGAACTGGTAACACTGCCTCTCAGAATAATACTGTGTGTGTGTTTCTAGAGACATCCAGCAACTAGCCTCAAAATCCTGTTCTAAAGAGTTGACACCAAGTTCGACATCTTTGCAACTTTTGTTTTCACCTTTCATAGGGATCTGACATCTGGTCATTTGAATTAATTTAAGCAATCAAGAACCATGGAAATAATCATGAAGGAGGGTGTCTCACAGTGGGGTGCCTGACTTTGGGCTTCTAAATAGTGGCTGCCACAGCGCAGTTCTCAGGACCTTTCCTAACAGACACTTAAAAATAATACAATCACTCATCACAGGTTCAAACTGTGTAGTAAGATTTTAACTTCTTATTCATGTTGACTTGTTTTCTCTTTAGGATACTATCTCCTTGCAGTTTCAAAATATATTGTCAGTATTCCTCAGCTACTTAAGCTGAACAGCAGTTAGGGTTCTGTTACCCATCCGAGCTGACTCTCACCAAGGTCTAAGGGGGCATGGGTGACCTTCCCTCCTCCCCAGGTCTGGGGTGAAGTCTTGGAGGAAGCCCACTGATCATAGGTGCCCCTGACCTCACCTCCCGCCTTGTCACAATGATTAATAGGATCTCATGTTAATGCTTTCGGTTTTAGAAAAAGTAAACATGCCAATCATACCACACGTGCAGATGCAAGTCTGACTAGAGACTCCTCCTCCTGCCGCTCCTGTCTGAGGGGCTACGGAGCGGGTGGGAAAAAATAGGCAGATGGTAGATTTGTCTAGGTGATGGATGCTAGCTCTGTCACTCAGTGCCAAAGTGGCTGCCTGCCCCCACACTCCAACCTGCAGCCCTGGGACATACATGAGGCAGCAAAACCTCCTGGGGCACTGGCCAGCGGGCATTGAGACTACTGAGCAATTCCAAAGAAGAAAGAACGAGGGGCTTGGTATCTGGATCTGACTCTCCTGCCCTCCAACCAGCTGTGTGAGATCATGTCAAGTCACTTCATCATGCAGCATCTCAATGACCTCATCTCCATGCCTGAATTATGGGGATTTTTGATCCACTGCCCTCGACTCCCCACAGTTTGCTGTAAGGAGCAGATGAGAAATTGTGTGAAAGCATTTTCTAAACGTGCTACTCAAATAGAAGGGATTGTTAGTATCAGAAACTTTCCAGTAAATCTTTTCATCTTGGAGCATGGCTGTGGCTTCACAGACCACCAGTATTCAGAATGGAAAAGGACAAGAGGAGACATCATTTAATTCAGCCCAGTGACATCAAATCTTACTATTGCGCTCCCTTTAGGGTTCTTCCTGTCCCCCTCACTGTTGGCCCCCACTCTTCTTTCTAACCTTTTGAGGAAAGGCTGCTCTGAAGCTATTTTAGGGAGAATAACTGCAGCAAGTTGGGTTTCTGGCCAGCTCTCTTGGTGCCCAGTGAGCCTCCATGCTGAGGGCTCAGGCGAGTGCTCCACTCTCAGCATCCTGACATGAGATCATGAATCGAGTCTGTTCAGCTTCCCAGTAATCAGTCAGTACTGAGAGTCTCATCCCAACTGCATCTTTGTAGGAGCTTAACAAGTTCCCCGAAGTGGAATTAGAGACACTTCAGAAGTCGCTTAGCCAAACTGGTACCCCAAAAAGCATTCTCAGCTTCGGTTAGCATCTGGAAGCAAGCTGTCTGCTCCCCTGCTAGAAAGAGCTTGGATCTGCAGGCGCCTGCTCACCAGAGGCAGGCGGGCACTCTGCCGTGGAGGCCGGGTCTATTCTCTGGGCAAGGGCTGCTCGTAAAGAGGAGGTGACTGATCAGTGTCCTGTTTTATACTCATCTCCTTTCAGGACTTAAACCCAGAGGAACTCAGAAGAAAACTGAAGTCCAAAGAAGGAAAGTAACTTGTCCAAGATCACCTGGTTGATTTGGCTCTGGAGCTCAGATTCCTTCTATTACCGTCCGCTTCTTGCTCATCTCAACTTTTGCCATTTCTGCGTTTTCCCTATGAGCTTTGTAAATAAATAGTAACATTTAGAGTCATGTGCACTTTACTGCACCAATAGCTTGGGGACTTCTTGGGAGAAATAAATAGTGCACCACCAATTCTTACAGGTCACATTGGACATCACCTGGTCCTACCCAGTGGGGCTAAATGGCTCACACATCACAGAGAACCTGAGCCCTGAGCATCTTGCTCTAAATAGGGTTCACTCTGCTGCACCAACACTTACCTGCAAAGGTGGAAGCTGGTTACAATAGTTGTGATGACAATGGACACCTCTCTGACATTATGAGGTCAATCATTGTTGACTGTAATTGTGTGGAAATATCTCACCATCATTTGTTACATGTATACCACGTGTCAGCAACATGATACTCAAGAGTAGATTTCAAAAGTTCAGAGTTCCAGTAATTTCCATTCCTCCCTACTCCCTATAAAAACTGAGGGCCTCAAACTGGTTTCCTCACCTCTCAGTAAAATAAAGCACTTTACACCATCCCTAGCTCATGCTGCCAGGTAGAGCTTCATATGTGTTCTGGAATTTCCTAACAAGGGATGAATGAGGGTGGTGCTGTCATTCTCACAGACAGATGAAGAAGCTGAGTATGGAGAGATTAAGTGAGTTGTCCAGTATCACAGAGGTTGGAAGTGGCAGAGCTGGCTCCAGAGGCCACATTCTTAATGAAGCAAAACTTTCCCACAGTTCCATGACTGCCAAGGAACACAGAGATTGGGCTGAAATTCTGCTTCACTCCCAGATTTCAGCCACATACTGGAGCAGTTGAAATCTTCCAGTGACGAAAAAGCCTCCTGTGAAAGCATTAGCGTTCATTCATTCTTTCCATAAATAGTTGAGCCCCTACTTGTACTCAGCATTGTTTTCGGAGCTGGAGAGAGGTAGTGGATAAGACAAACTATTTTCTTTGAGGCAAACTATAAACCAGTCATTACTGATTTACACTGTGATAACCAGTGGTTCCGTCTACGTGCAGGTCAGGAAAGGCCTCTGAATGATGGAAGGACCAGTCTTGTGAAGGTGGAGGCAGTTCTGAGCAGAAGGAGCAGCAAGTACAAAGATCCTGAGGCAGATTCTGCTCCTGTTAGTGGTGCCAGAACTCTGATTTGACACAGAGATATTTCTCTGTACTGGTACATCAATTCCTCCTTGACCTTGTAAATTTAAAAGATTATTACATACAAATATATAAAAATATAAATATCTATAAATATATAAATACATATATGTGTGTATGTTGGCGTTGCCTTCAAAAGTCAGAAGGAATAATAAGAACTTCTTTCCTGGCTTTAGAAAGACAACACCAAAGGCATTTGGACATTGTAGCCAGCAATTTTGTCGGCAGACCCGTATATTTGTAGTTCGTGCTTCAGTGCTTGCTCTGAAACCCAAGTAAAGAGGGCAAACACATCCCCAGCTGATATGTTTTAGTCAGCCAAGCAAATTCACACTGATCCACAGTTCCCACGGGTGCAGAGGATATACTAAAGGATACATATGGAAAGCTGATATTCTGCCAGCTCTGTGTCAAGCACAGCCCCAAGGGGTCCACCTGCAACTTTTTATAGCTCCCTTCTCAGGGAAATGGCACTACTGCAGTGCGCCATCTTGGAAATGTTTGCTGATCAAGTACGTGAGAGGTATGCCCAATGCCCTTTGGGAAGGTTATTTCCACTATTTGCTACATCAGGACTCTTGTGATTGGTGAACATCA
The DNA here is from genome assembly GCA_004363575.1 of Solenodon paradoxus. Lineage (NCBI taxonomy): Eukaryota > Metazoa > Chordata > Mammalia > Eulipotyphla > Solenodontidae > Solenodon > Solenodon paradoxus. The sequence goes on along the minus strand of RJWH01000786.1, from coordinate 305,847 downwards.
AAAACCCAGAGAAATATATGCATCCTCAGCTGCCCTTGGTTACCATGAGGAAGAAGAATTTCACCAGTTGAAAGGAGATTCTGGATTTTATCTGATAGTTCTTGATCTGACATTTCTGGGCGTCCCTGAAGCATAACTTTGATAACCACTCTCGTTTCAACTGCTGCCGACCCTGTTCTCACTTCAGATTCAGCTCTTGTCCAGATCTGCAGGGATAGAAGTGTTTGCCACTGCGGGCCTCACTCAACTCAATGACACCAGACTGAAACCCTCTGTTCAGTGTCTAATTAGCCTGGGACTTTAGGAGGTAGAGCAAAACACCTTTTTGTGTGTGTGTGTGTGTATGATTTCACTTAAAAGTGTTAGCTGTATAACCTCAGCTATTCAAATAGTAAAGCTAGATACTGGGGCGTGTGGAGGAAGGTGCTGGAGTGAGTTCTCAGTCTGAGCAAGAAAGCGCTAAGCTTTGAGAAAGAAGAACATTGGATGGGAAACTGATTTTATCCAACTTTCTCATTTTTCAAGTGAGGAAACAGGCCCAGGGATCAGTTCAATGTGAAATAGCATCCACTCCACATCTGCCAACCTGCCTCCCTTCTCCCTAATGAAGCCCTCACCCAACCGAGTAGAGGAAGAATGTTACTTCTCAAACAGGTTCACACAAGAGCGCTCTAAAAACAAAACCAGGCTTCTTTATTTCAAGAGGAGAAGAAAATGTGCAGCTACTTGTGCTTTCACCCTTTAAATCTCCGAGAAGCCAAGACCTTGCCCACAGAGGAGAAAGGAGAGCTTATTTCAAAACTAGCCCAGGGTCCTGAATCCAGATTTTTTCAGGAGCAGAGAGATATCTGTGAACCCTGCCTCCTTGATTTCTAACAAGGCTTCCACCTCTAAAACCCTGGCTAAGTCTGGAAGACAGTGATTCCTAACTTCTTGGAACCCACACTGCTTTGTAAATCTAAGGACAGCTGTGAATATATGTGGACACAGAATCATGAATCTGGTGTCAGGGTTGGTGGACCTTGATTAAGAATTCCGGTTCTAAAGTCAGCACTCAAAAGAGAATCTAAGCATTTCGAACCATGCTTGGCACAAAGTAACTGCTCACTAAAGGCTACTCCGTGTTTGCCTCTCAGCTTTCCTATGTATGCAGTTGACACTTAAACAAACAGATTTGACCTGCAAGTGCTCATTTGACTTTTCTTATAAACAGATGATGTCCACTTAGAAAATAGATAAATACAATATAATACTGGAATGTTTTCTCTTCCTTATGGTTTTCTTAATAACATTTTCTTTCCTCTAGATTACTTTATTATAAGAATATAGTATATAATATATAGGATATACAACATATGTTGATTTTTTAAATTATCACTAAGGATTCCAGCCAACAGCAGGCTGTTAGTTAAATTTTGGGAGAGTAAAAAGTTATACCTGAATTTTCAACTACTTGGGGGTCAGTGTCCCCAGCTCCCAACTTCCATGTTGTTCAAGGGTCAACAGTATTGGTATTATCTTGCTATTTTTTTAGATGAGGAAAGTTTGGAATAGAAAGATTAATGTACCTTGTAAATGATGACTGGATTTGAAAACAAACAGTCTGATTTCAGAACCAGTGAACTTAAAATTTGGGGTAACCGGATAAAGCGGTCATCAGATTTGCCTAATACTAATATTTCTGGCTGCCTCCTCCTTATATTATCTATAATTATTTGAGCAGCCACTCTGTGTCAGAAATTATCTTACGTGCTTTATATGCCTTGTTTCACTGAAAAATATGCTCAGAAAAGATGTTGTATTAATGTATATATTTAGTCTTAAGTAAAAATAGGAAAAATTAGGAAGGTAACTATATCTAGAAGCTCAGAAATATTTTTAATTATTTCCTCCTTGAAGAATTTCTCTTTCATTAGAGAGAAGAAACTGAAGATTTCCTAGATCAAATATCAATTTCTTAGAGACCATCAGAGAACAGTAACACAGTTATTTGTAAAGAATAATTAATTCATTCTAGACTCGTAAGACACCTCTTTCTGCTGCCAATCTGAGCCACACGAATGCTAGAAGAGCACCATTCACTGAGCAGGTGCCCTGTGCCGGCGCTGTGCTCCAGCACTTTATGTGCATGATTTCACTGAACCCCACAACGCCATCAGGCCTTCATATTTCAGATGCTCTTTTTTAAGCAAAGACTTTCAAGCAGCGATCTTTTCTAATTTTAAGCCTGCATATTTCCTAGGTGGGAAAAACGTACAATTGAGGGTTGCACTCTTGTGGCTTAGGTGGCTGAGACACATGTTAAAGCCCAAGGACCCACATTTGCAAGCTGGGGCTGGAGTAAAAAAAAAGGTAAATAAATAAAAATAAAGATGCTTCTTTCGTTCCTCCCTCCATTCCTTTATTCCTTCCCTCCTTTCTTCCTCTCTTAAAAAAATACAGTTGAAGAACATGAATATATACTCAGGGCTACTCAGCAAGCAGATGGGGCAGGGGTTGGGGTGGGGTTGGGGGGAGAAGGAATTCCCAGGCTAGTATGGGTGGCTTCCCTCAGGAGGCTGGCCTGGCCTGGGCCAGATCACACACAGCAGGAGGATGCTCAATCACAAGGGATCACATGCTCCACTGACTGAAACCAACACACAAAAAGGCTGCACCCATTTCAGGTGGGTGAGATTGGAGGGGCTCCTCACCTACTCCTGCCAAGTGGCTGTCCTAGTAGGAGGCTCCACCACAGCCCCACCCTGGGACACCAGCCTCCCTTCTCCATGGAGGCAGAACAGCTGGCATAGGGCACACCTAGGTGGGGCACCCTCTGCAACTATTTTCCAGGTTGGCCTTGCCCTGTGAGATGCAGTCAGCCAGACAACACCAAGTCTTAAACATCCACCCACACGGGACTCACTGGAGAAAGGGCATGGGGTTCCTGACCTTGACAGCATTGAGTCTCCGGTGTATGTTGTGGGGAGGGGTGAAGTAGGCCACGTGGCCATGATCTCACCTTAACAGATAGCCTTCAGTCATGGCCTGGGAGGTTTAATACCCAGGCAATGTAAGTGCTGAAATAGCTATGTGTTTCCACGCAACTTTACAATTGTACAGAATTCCCTGCAGTGCCCTTGGAGTGAGTCTCATTACTGGGTCTTGAAATTAATGTGTGAGTTGCAGCATCACATGACACCTTGTATGTCTCTGTGTTAAGGTCATTTATTTGTTAAATGGAACACTTAAAAAATATATGCTACACTTTCTGTCTCCTATTTTGATACTTTGTTTTTGAAACTGACTGGGCCTTAGTAAATGCAAGTGACTTGGGCCACCCTTGACCTCTGAGAGACCTGGAAAGACCATGGTTTGAGATCTTAGCAGAAGACAAAGGCAAATCCCTTATCTACAGAAGTTCTCTCCCCAACCCAGCCTTCTGGACTGCAGTCCCACCAGGCTCTTCAGGACCCCAGGCTCAACTCTGCTACCCTCTGTGAGATTTTGAGTCAGCAGTCCAAACTGAACTGCGTTTCCAAGGCGCAAATATGGCCCAACAGTCAGGACAGTTCTGTTTCCCAGATCTGCCTTTGACATCTCCAGAAGTTTACTTAAGTTTCCAGCTTCCAGAGAGGTGCTTTACAGAGGTGCCTGGAAGTGTAGAGTTCCCACAAGTCAGCCACCTGGCGGACAGTGGAAATGGAGGTAAGCAGTGCAAGAGGTCAGGTGACCTGGAAGTCCGGCAGCTTGATCTTGGACTTTTGCTAATAAATTGGGAGTGATGCAGGGCATGGGGCGGAACCAGCCCAAGGCTGGACTCAAAAGACTGCACCACACCCATTTGTTCATCAGGCATTTAGTAAAATACCTGCTTTGTCCTGAGTTTAGGTTCTGGTGATTTAGCAATGGACAGAGGAGGTTCCTGTCCCTTCTGGGGCTCACAGTCTAGGATGGACATCCCTGTCGGAAATGATCTTATTTATAATTTAGTGTCATTCTTAAAGAGGGGGGATAATTTCAGGTGTGAGTGAGGTGGCGATGAAGTGAAGTGGCACAGTTGGAAAGGCCTTTTGAGGTCTGCCAGTGCTAAACGAATCACCTGTGCCCTTGGTCCAATCACTTTCACACTGAGGGTCTTGGGTCTCGGTTCTCGGTGTCTACATCCCACAAAGAAAGGGCTCTGTCTCCCCCTGAGCACTCACTAGGGTCCGGCTCGGCTCGGAGCTCCAGTTCCTGAGCAGACCAGGCTGAGTGTGAACAGGCCAGGCCCGGGTTCCCTGCCCACCCCAAGCGCCAACCGTCTCAGGTGTCACCTAACGCGCGGCCGCCAGGGCCTCCCTTCAACCCGGGGAAGAATCCCGGAGGTTCCGCACTGGAGCCGGCCTGGGGATTGCTAGCTCGCGGGCGGCGCCCACCTGTCCCGGACCGGCCCCCACCCGGGCGCCCCAGGTGGCTCGGGGTGGGGAGGAGCCGCGCCCCGCCCCGCCCCGCCCCGCGCGGCCGCGGCCAGAGCCGGCCCCGGGCGGGCGCACTCCGAGCCGGGCCAGGAGCCGCGCAGCTCCACAGGAGGCCGGAGGGCGCGCGCGGCGCAGGTGAGTCGGTGGGCGCGCAGGCTGGGGGACCGCGGACCCCAGCCCGGACCGTGCGGGGCGGTGCGGCAGCGGCGGGTGATGTGGGCCACTCCTGCCGGGCGCGCGGGCGAACGAGGCGCACAGGGGCCCCGTCGCAGCGCAGGGTCGGGGTCCGCTCGCCACTCCGGACGCACTGCGAATATCTGGGTGCCGGGCCGGTCTGGGGCCGCTGGGTGGCTAAGTGGCAAGGGCGCTGTAGATACGCTGTTTCCGTGCAGCCGGTGGGATGGGGGGGAAGCTGCCGGGGCTCTGACTGCTGGGGAGAGCGCGGAGCTGGGACCGGGTTCAAGGCCGTGGGAGAAGCCAAGAGCAAGCTCCCGCCTTTCCCTCTGCAGCGCCTGCCGGACGCTGGCGCCCTGGCTGCTGCTCGCTTTGCCAGGATCTTTACTTTTGGTGTTGGTGTTGAATAACTGACCTATACATGAGTTGGTTACCTGGAGATGAGGAAAAGCTGAGTGTGCGAGAGTTACAAGGGGAAAAAGTCTAGATTAGTGTTTAAATTCCAGTTCCTAGCTGTATGACCTTGGGCAACTTAACGCCCATGATTCTCCATTTCCTCAAAGGTGGAATGGTAATATTATAATCACTACCATACCCTTAGGGTAGATGAGAATTGTAAAGTACCTAGCACAATGCCTGATGAAAATTCTATTTTTCAGTCTATGTGTGAAGGTAACATTTTGTCTCCCGGGGGTCCCCCACACTTTTCTGAGCAGAAGGGGCTCTCCTAGGATTCTCTGTTAGGAGGGAATTGGTGGTGGTGGTGTTCTCTGGGGAGTGGATGGGTTCTTCACTTGTCTGTTCATGGCTAGGCCCCCTCCAGGCTGTCTTAACTTCATGGTTTAAGCCAAGATTGTTAGGGGCTAAAGCACTGACTCAAGATAGAATGGGCACTGTCAGCTTGCTTTTATCATTACTGATTGTGTTTGTCGGAATTCTTTGTGTTGGGTTTCAGTCACTTGAAAATTTCCTTATGCAGCAGAGAAATTGAATCTCAAATGAAAAGGCTGAGCATTTGTTTAGGTTCAGGCATAGTTAGATCCAGGGGCTCGTATAAGATTGCAAGGCTTGTTTCTCTCATGAGTTTTGGCCCTTGCCCCACTCTGTGTTAGCTGGAACTTAGTTAGGTTCTTCATATGGAGTGATAAATAGTACTGGACATTTCAGGCTTAGCTGCTCTTTTAGAATGTGGAGGGTCTGGAAAATCTCTTTTTAGCTCCTCCATTCTTATAGCAAATCTTATCAATATATTAAACCAAGCAGCCAAGCCATCTCTGCAATCCTGGAATGGGTTTCCCTGATAGGAGTGGATGCTTTACTCAGTTGCCACCAGTGCCTGTGGAGATTAGTTCAGCCTCCTCAGTCCCACCTTAACTGCAGGTGGTTAGGGAGGGCTAGTTCCCAGTGAGAAGTGTGTCTTCTGAACTTACCGAAATAGACCATGTACATGGCGTGTCTCTGCTCTGGCTCACCACCACCTACAGGAAGTGAAGAGTCAAGTGTAGATAACTCAGGTGCTGTATTCTGTCTGTCAGCTGTCAAGTCTTTATTTAGGGCATAGAAGAGATCCTGGGCATTCATCCTTCGTTCATTGTTTTGTTGTTCATGTAGCCATTCAACATTTAATAAATGCCCAGCATATGCCGGGGCCTCTGCTAAGGGTGAAACTATTTTTTTTTTTTTTTTTTTTAGAAACTCACAATCTAGTTGGAAAAGCAGATGTGCAGGTATCAGCATCTTGCACTTCTGAACTGTCTGGTATATGACAGAGATGTCTCTCTGTCTCTCTGTCTCTGTCTTTGTGTCTCTCTGTGTCTCTGTGTCTCTGTCTCTCTCTCTGTCTCTCTCTGTCTCTCTGTCTCTCTGCCTCTCTGTCTCTGTCTCTCTCTTCTCTCCCCCCTGCTTTGCCACAGGGTAACTGGGTTCCAAGGGAGCTCCTGGACTTGTTTTGAGCGATTCTCTAGGTAACAAAGGACAAAATTTCCCAGCGATTCTCTAGGTAACAAAGGACAAAATTTCCCAGAAGTTCCTACATTTTTGGCAGAACAGAACTGCCAAATGCCCACTTCTACACCAGTCTCTGGTAAGGAAGAAGAGGATGATGGTTGTTTTGGCCATGAGGGCTTCTGTAGTTGGGGGAGAGCTCGCCTCTGAACACATGGATACCTGTATCTGAATAAGATCAAGTCTGTTAGCAAGGAAGAAAGGGAGACTACCTGTTGGGTGGTTAGGTAAGCAGCCAACCATGTCTCTCCCAGGTGGTGACAGAAGGCAAGACATGGCCTGGAGAAGTGCAGTACAATAGGAGTACAGGTGTGGCTGAGGGGAGCAAAGGACTGAGTTGGAGAGGCAGGTAGAGACAGGAATTCCTGTTAGATGCCACTCTGACTATCACTAAGAAGCATGATTTTTGGTCCCATTCCTCAGTGCACTTACACTCAAAAGTCTTGAGTTTTTTTGTATTCCCATTACTAACAGTGACAATGACTCCTCTTTGGCAGTCATTCTCCAGGGGTGGATGAGGGCAGAAGAGACTAGGGAGATGCCAAGTGCACAGTGGGTCCTTAACTTACCATGATCTGCCTTGTGATTTTTCAATTTTACGATGGTGCAAAAGTGATATGTATCCAGTGGAAACTGTACTTTGAATTTTGATATTTTTCCCAGGCAGGTAATGTGTTATGATACTTACTCTCCTGTGATGCTGGAGAGCAGCGAGCTACCAGTCAGCCGTGCACTCAGGAGAGTGAACAACCTATATTCTACAATGTTATTTTGCCAGTGTTTTTTTGATTTTTTGTTGTTGTTGTTGTTTGTTTGTTTTTCATTTTGCTTTTAAGGAAGCCGGCAAGAATGAAGGCAAGTATGTAGGCAGTCAGGAAGAGAAAGGAGGAAGAAACATTTATTTATTTGTTCATTTTTGGATTGTTTCATTCATCTTCTTTCATTCTTCAATCTCATCCCACACCCCTCCCATTTCTACCTCTGGGCCCTGGACATGAACCTGAGTCCTCGGGCTCTTCATGGACTATGCTAGTATGCAAGAGCTGCAGACGTACTGCCTGAGCTCTAGGGCACCCCCTCTTAGTATTTTCCATTTACTGTGGGTTTTCTAAGACATAACCTCATTGTAAGTCGAGGAAGATCTGTAGTTTGAAAATGCCTCCCAGGTGATTTTGCTGCTCCTCCCACTCCCCACCTTTCCCCAGTGCCTCCCCTTCACTTTCCCCCAGGACCCCCCTTGACAACACTTGCTTTCTCTGCATCATGTCTTTCTTTCAGTGTTGTTACCTAACTTTAAACTGACAGGCTGGTTCTTGGTGAAGATGTACTTAGGGGTAGATCACAGACTAGAAAACAGTTCTCCTGGCAATAAACCTAATGGGTGAATCCTCTATAGGTGTGTTTCATAGGAAATCGGCCTCTGTCAACTGCTTTTATGCCATTTATCCTGTTTTCATTTGAAGTATGAGGTGAATGGTGCTTTTAGTTTTCATCTGATATGGTGGGTATTCGGAATTAAGAGTGGACAACCAGAGATGCTGCTTCTTATGATCCTCCATCCTCAATAGCTATCTGGCACCGAAATTGGCAAAAAGTCCTGCTCACTAATCCTGGAGGGAAACCTATTTTGCTCTTTTCATTAGCAGTACCACCTTGGGCCCACCAGCATCGCTGGAAGGTCTGAGGGAATGAGGTGAAAGGAGAAACGTTATACAGTCAGCCATTCTACCAATATTTATTGAGAATCTACTGGGTGCCAAACACTGTTCTAGGTGCTGGGCGTGAAAACTACACGAAGACAAAATCTCTGTCCTCATGGGACTTACAGTCTAGTAGAAGGAGACATTGTTTATGTTCAGTGGTGAGAAGTACAATAATGAAAAATAGGTTAAGAGAAGAGTGTGGTAGTTTAATAGGCATAGTGCTAGAAATCTTCAAGCTTCTTTCTCTTAGTTTTCCAGCAGAGAAATGGTGACAGGAATAGAGATTGTACAGGGAAAAGAAAAGACAGATGTCCACTTGGAGGAAGAGGGTTATATATTGAATAACTTAAAGGATTTCTTTCAGGCTGAATTTCTTAGTTATACCTCGCGTTGTTCCGAAACATGATATATAATGAATTATGAAACATGGTACCAGGTGATGAGAAGTAAGTGAAGACATATGAGCAAAAGGAAAATAAGTGTAATTTCTTTCATCATCGTGTTTCAGAATTGTTTAGTTTTGGTAGCAGGGGAAGGAGGAAGTATGGTGATTAAAAATGTGATTCATGCTTAGGGTTCGTTATTTAAAAGGAGAAAATAAATTGTGATGCTTCAGAATGTTATAATTTTTTGAGTGCGTGTTTAAAGATCCTATTTTATTGGATAGGAAAAGTAGTCTCTTTACTAAGGACTTGTATGAAATTTGTCTCTAGAGTTCAAGAAAATGAATAGTTTTGCTTTTTAAAAAAAATTACGGTTGACACAAAGTGTCTCAAAAGTTAGCAATCAAAAGCCTAATTCCAACCTATAACAATGTGGTATAAATGAAAACTGATGAGAAGTTATGTTTGGACTTATAATTGACTAGAAAAAAATGTACAATTCAAATAAAAATTTACAGTACAGAAATGTTATGTAGAGGTAATTTTGATTACCTATTTTTATTGGGTTGCTTGGTTTTTTATTGTTGAGTTTGAGCATTCTTTTCATAATCTGAATTTTAATAAGTCCATTGTCAAAAATGTGATTTGAAATTAATTTCTCCCAGGCTGCACCTTACTGCTTTCATAAAACTTTTTCAGGGCAACAATTTTAGCTTTGATAAACTAAATATTGGTCATTTTCTTTTTTGCAAATCACGGTATATTTTTGTTGTGTCTCAGATTATCCAAGGCACGCCCTGCTGGAGTAGTGTTTCGGCTGACTGCCTTCAAGGAGTGTGGTCCACATGCATCCCAGGGACTGGGTTCTAGTCCCAAAGAGTGGGGCAGAGGATGGGGAAGAGGGAAGGGTAGGCGGTGTCAACAACTAAATTAACATAAATAAAATGCTTCTTCCCCCTTCCTCTGCCTGCCCACCTGACTTCATTCATACTTGTACCTTTCCTTTGAAAAAAAACAAAACAGAATTTTTTGTTAAACTGAATGGCTTGAAAATTTTCCATTTTCTTCTAGAAGTTTCACAGTTTATGATTTTTCCATTGGTATATGATCCATTTTTGGTTAATTTTGTTTAAAATTTAAAGTATGAGTCATGGAAAGTTTTTATGTGTATGCTCCAGAACTATTTGTGGAAAAGACTTTCTTTTCCCTATTGATTTGTCTTGACACATTGGTCAAAAATTAACTTACCATAACTCTAATGGTTTATGTTGAACTCTGTCTGTCCCATAGATCTGTGTGCCTACTTTGTGCCATCATTATCATGTCTTGATTATGGTGACTTCATAATAAGTTTTAAAAGCAGGTAGATATGTCCTTCAACTTTATTCTTTATGTTTCTAAAAGCTCTTATTCTTTATTTAAACTTGTTATGGTGTCTCCAGTTCCTTTGCCTTTCCATATGAACTGTACAATCGCCTTTTCAATATTGATAAAAAAAATCCTGCTGGGATTTTAAATAAGCAGATTAGTTTCAGAAGAAATTGGCATTTTATAATATCGAGACTTCAAATCATGACCACAATGTATCTTATCTTTCCTTTTATATGAGTCATAATTTTTTTCATTAGCATTCTGTAATTTTCAGGGTATAGAATGCTTTTGTGTGTTTTGTTAGATTTATACATGAGTATTTTATTGCTATTATATCTAGCACATAGAAATACAATTTGTTTTTTTATATATCGACATCATTTTCTATTACATGGCTAATGTCTTTCATTTGTTCTGGGAGATTTGTAGATTCTTGGCGATTTTCTTCATAGACCATTATATCGTCTGTGAATGCAGCAGATTTCATTTCTTTTTCAATGTGACCCAGGTGTTGTTTCAAAGCATATCATTTAATTTTCAAGTATTTGGCAATTTCTGAGAAATAATTTGTTATTGATTTCTAATTTAAGTCTGTTTTTTATTAATATATACCTCACATGATATTTAATTGTATTCATGTTTGTTTTATGACCCAGAATTTGGTTTCTCTTGGTAAATGTTCAACGTGCACTTGAAAAAAATGTGTGTTTTGCTCTTTTTGGGTAGATGTTCTAAACTATTTGGCCAATTTTGATTGGATTGTTCAGATCTGTTTTCTTATTTTCTGTCTACTTATTATATTAACTGGAAAGAATATTATCATTTACAGATGTAATTTTGGAGTTTTGTATTTCTTCTTTCAGTTCTATCACTTTTTGTTTCGTGTATTTTTGACCAGCTGTTCTCAAGCATATATGCAAGTGTATATCTGTGTAGGATTGTTATGTCCTATTGGAGAATTGATCTTTCTTATTGTATAAAATTCTTCTTTATCCCTGTTAGTTTTCCTTTGTCTGGAGTCTACTTTGGGTGTGGTTAATGTAGCTACCCCAGCTTTCTTTTAGTTATTATTTTCTTTATATATATATATATATTTTGTTTTCTGTTTTTGCTTTTAATTCCCCTGTGTCTGCATATTTAAGATGGGTTTCCTGTAGACCTTATATTCTTGGTCTTACTTTTTTTAACTAAACTGACAATATGTGTCTTTTCCTAGGTATGTTAGAATATTCACATTTGCTGTGCTGTTGATACAGCTTAATTAATATCTTACCATTTTCTAGCTGTTTACTATTTGTTTCATCTGTTCTTTGGGCTTTTTTTCTTTTGAGTATTTTTTATGATCTTTTATGCTCATGTTCACTATGATATCTTTTATTTATGCTTCTTTAACATTTTTTAGTGATTATCCTAACATTTCATATAAATGAAATACACACACTATATTACAATACACAAAAACACAATGTACCGTGTATAACTAATATACTGTTTCATGTGAAATCTGAAGACCTTACATCAATATATTTCTAATCCTTATTTTTCATCATTTCTGCTATTGTTATCTTAATTTTCCTATTACATATACTGTAAATAAAACATTGCTGCTATTTTTGCTCTAGACCAGGAGTTAGCAAATGTTTTCTTTAAAGGTACAGAAAGTAAATATTTTGAAGCTACATATGTTCTGTGTGTGTTAAACAACACCTTAAAAATGTAAAACATTCTTAGCCCCTATGCTGTCCTGAAACAATATAAACTGGATTTGGCTTGCAGGCTATAGTCTGCTGATTCTTGTTTTAAACATTCAGTTATGTATTTTTTCAATTAATACATTGAGGTAACTTGGATTTGTAGAATAACGTAAACCCATGTGTGCAGGTTCCCCTTTCCTCAGACACAAGCCAGCCCACCTGCCACCACCACGTCACTGAAAGTGCTTCACTATTGTCCATCGGACCCCACCATCCATTACCCTCCTGTTCCCTCTTGATAACCTCATTTCTATTGCTAATATCCAAAAATAGTTTTTTTGTTTGTTTGTTTTGTCTGCTCTTTATATTCCACATATGAGTGAGATCATCCAGTATTTGTCTTTCTTCTTTTGACTTATTTCACTTAGGATAATCCTTTCTAGTTAAACCTATGTTGTCGCAAATGATAGGATTTCATTTTCTAAGTAGTATTTCTTTGTATCTATACCACATCTTCTTTATCAATTCATCTGATGATGGACATTTAAGTAATTTCCCATTCTTGTCTATTATAAGTCATCCTGAAATAAGCATGGGGGCTGCATATATCTATGTGAATTAGTGTTTTTGTGCCTTTTGGGTAAATACCTAGAAATGGGATAATGGATCATATGGATTTCCATTTTCAAGAGTTATCTTTCAGAGTAATTACAAATAAGAAAAAGAGTAATTTTATTTTACTTTCATTTATTCCATTTGCAGTACTCTTTATTTCTTTGTGTAGATCCAGGTTTCTGTCTGACATTGTGTTTCTTCTGGTTGGAAAGCTTCATTTAGCATTTCTTTGTAGTGTAGATCTCTTGGTAATAAATTAACACAGTGGGTTTTTTTTTTCACCATTAGTCCTTATTTCTCCTTCAATTTAAAAGATTGTTTTTACTGGATTTAAAATTCTTAGTTGATAATTTTTCTCTTTCTCTTTCAGCACTTTAAAATACTTTCATGCCTTCTGACAAGGAGTCTTCTGTAATTCTTTGTTCTTTTTATGTATTGTTTTTATTTTTCCCTCTCACAGCATTCAAGATTTTGTCTTTGGTTTTCAGTTTTGAATATAATATGCCTTGGGATGTGCATATGTCTGTGCATGTTTCTCTCTCTCTCTCTCTCTCTCTCTCTCTCTCTCTCTCTCTCTCTCTCTCTCTCTCCCTCTCTGTCTCTCCCTCCCTCCCTCTCTCTCTCTCTCACACACACCCATGCACACTCACTCACTCCTGTTTGGTATTTATCTTACTTGGTGTTCTTAAGCTTTTTGGGTCTGTGGCTTGGGATTTGCCATTCATTTGTGCTAGTTTGTTCTACTATCTGCTGGATTCAAGCTGTATAATAGATTCAAGAAAGTTGTGAACTTGTAGTTTATCTGGCTTTTTACTTGTTGCAGGCATTGGGGTGATGCTCTTTTCAGCTCTCTACATCCTGAGCAGAAACCAGAATCCTTGATTTGTTGTATTCTTTTTTGGTCGGTCTTTCTATGATCTTGTGTATAAAACTTGAGTGCCGTTTTCCTTTCCTGTATTTTATAAAATACATGTTTCATATAATATATATTATATATATATATATTACATATAAACCAATGTTTCTTAACTCTTACCTGGCAACATTAAACAATACAAATCTTGGGTTCCTGTGTTTCAACGATATATGTTGGGATACAGATGTAAGTTTCTTTTAAAAACTCCCCAGGTGATTCTGATGTACATTCTAACTTGAGAACGTTTGATCTAAGTATTACAATTTTTTCTTTCACAGTGGTGCTCTCCAGTATAAACAACCATACTATTTCAGGGTATATACATTAACTCTTGTTACTTTGTAGAATTGTTTCCCTCTCAATAGTGCCTTCAGTGGTAGTTATTTGTGATCTAGACTGACAGTCTCATAGATTAAGTAGGAAACATAAAAGTTCATCTCATTTAACTTTCCACCACTTACCTGAATACCCTGCATGACGATCTATAGCTTTGGGGTTGCCTGGCCTCTTTCAGACACTGGGAACTCTGTTATTTACATAATATACCCTATGGTGGAATAGTTCTAACTGGCTAAGCCTGTTGTCCCTCTATTGAATTCAAGTGTGCTCTTTTATAATATGCCAGATAATTTGTATAATTCACAGCCTCGCAAATTGCTTTGAAAGGAATCTTTTTGTCTCACTTAGTGCACTTGTATATGTGCACACACACTCATATCTATGACAAGCATTTTTTGAAACAGTACTTTCTATAAGTCTTATATTCAAAATTGGTTTCATGATCAACCAATGGAATGTTTTTTTTGCGGTATGAAAAGTGATGATCAGACCTATCTTTTACTATGCAAATGTTCAAAAGTTTCAAGACAACTGTCCTGGCACCTCAGAATTTTTTGTGCCTGATCTAATATTGGTTCCTTTAGCTATGTTTCAGCTTCCTCACTGGCCTGGCCAATATCAAGCACTAGACGGATTTTTCCTTCTCAAGTGAACGTCTGAGGACAGAGATCAGGGCTCTGCAGGTGGACAGATGAGTTCAGAGTAGAATAAAGTTGTTGTCTATTTCTACACAGCATTTCAAGTCATGTGGCCCAAACTCAATGGGATATATATTAAAGCCAAGTCTGTGGAACTTTGTTGATGACTTTTCTTTGTAATTTTTATGTGCCCTCCCACTATTTTTTATATTGACATCATGTTATCCTAATTAGCTACATATGAATCTTTATTTTCCAAGAGACTGAATTCCTTTGATGTTAAGAATCTTCATTCAGTGTACCGTTGTAACTCAGGTGGCTAAAGTACAGGCCATGTAACACCTATGGATCTAGGGACGAGACCAGGGGCCAGAGGTAAAAACAAATCAAAACAAAACAAGAATATTCATTCTTTTAATCTGTTGTAATCAGCACTGCAAAATTAATTTACTGAATTAATGTCCTCCCAGCCAAGAAATGTTAGATTTTTAGTATTGCTTTGCTAAGATTTATGCTACTAACCTTATCTATAACTTAACAACTCAGGGATTGATAGCCCTGTGTTTACTTTGGCCTACTCAGAAAAACTGGGTCATCTAGGTGAACTCGTCATCAGGTGTTGGGTGAGATGCCCGGTATTTCACAACTTATGGCCTGTTTGGGGCCACACAATATGTGAGATGAATGTCAATGAATTGTAAAGAGCTTAAATTCTCTTTCAGGTCACAGATAAGAGAAAAGTCATGCCCATGGTCAGGAAAGAATTGATTTGGTGGCACGCCCTGGTGAAGCAGTGGTTAGCTCAATTACCTCTGAAGGTGAACAGGCAAATACTCCTGGGTTCAAGTCCTGGCTCCGGAGGAAACAACCAGAAGAAAAACTAGAACAATTTAAAAAAAATGCGTCCTCCTCCTCTCTCGCTTACCTGCTCTCCTTCATTCCTGCCGGCACTTTTCCTTAAAAAAATTTATTTTTGGCTCCTTGAAGTTAAGCATCGGGTATATGAAGTGGAAGGTAGTTTGGGTGGGTAGGATTTGGAAGGTGAAAAAGCTATTTTAGTAGTAACTCGAGTCCTATACTATCTCTGATTTCCATGGGATATGATTTGTAGTGAGATACCAATGGAAAACAAATTTAAATTGCCTTTTTTTTTTTTTTTAAGAAAATATGTAGGCGGGAATGAAGATGAATAGCCAGGCAGGCAGACAGGAAGGTAAGAGGGTAGGAAGCATTTTTATTTAGTTGTTCACAGTGGTTACCATCCCTTCCCTTTAACTCGGGTCTATGGCTTTTGCACCTTTGGAGGTGATTGACCTCACTGCTGCTCCACCAGGGCGCTGCCTAAATTGCTTCCATAGCAAAGACAAACATCCACGGAGGGTAATAAGATCGACTCCCATTGCTGTCACTCCCCTTTCTGAGCCTTCAGAGCTCTGGCTCTGACAGACACAGTCTGTTGTGGAAGCTGCATCTTGTCACAGTGAGGTTTAGCTGGCGAGGGCCCATTCCAGGGCTTGTCACTTTATCGTTCTGCTTCTTTGTGACTGCGGTGAAGTTTTAGAGCACCGTCTACAGCCAATGACCTAATCTTTTCTACTTTCTCTTCTCAGACCGTTTTAAAATAGATAAATTCTCAAAGTGCTGTTTCTACCACTCTTAATGATCCACTTCAAAGAGAAATAGTAACACCGTGAAAATATTGCGCAAAAGTCAGATAATCACTGATGTGTTGTTGAAAACATCTCACTCATTGAACTATTTTGATAGGGGAGAAAAGAAGGGTGAGTACAGTATGAGAAAAATAGGCACGATGTAGCAAGGTTGGTGACCACAGTTCTTAAGCAATTTCAAAAAGTATTGGACCAAAGATTTTATGTCTTAAATCATATAATTTCATCTTTTTAAAAGAAACCCTTTTTTTGTATTATCATGGTGATACATGACAGCTAAAGAAAATGGGGAATTTAATAATTACCTTCCAATCAGAAATTTTCCCCACACAGAAATGTTTGCATTATAATGATTCTTATATCATATATATGTGTGTGTGTGTGCGCAGGTGTGTGTTTTTTAAAAAAAATCACATGATACTTTTGATACCCTATCAATCTTTTTTAACTTAAACTTTATAAATATTTTCCATGTCATATTTCTGCACAACGTTACTTTTAATGGCTGGCGTGATGTTTGATCGTGAGGGTATATCTTGTACTTGTAGCTTGAACTCAGCTTTTTGCAAACAGCTCTGTCATGTGCATTCTTGTAGCTAGATCTCTGAGCACATCCACAATTATTTCCTGAGAATAGTGTTTCTAGAAGTGACATAATTGAGTAAAGGCCTGTAATCTCTTTGCAGCTTTAGATATGCATTTCCATGTTGTCCTCCAGCCGGAACTGATCTCTTTTATCACAATTGGTGAGTAGCTCTTCCCAAGCCTCCTGCAGTGACAGCATTATCACCAAGAAACAAAAATCTCTATGAGAAGGCAGGACTTTTGACTGTGATCCATTGAGAAGTTTGCAAATTCTTTCTCCTAGAAAGCAACTGTAAATCTGGATAATATGAGCAAAACAGTCATTTTATCACGCAGGTAGTTCATCAGAGGCACACAGCAATCTCAGATAGTATTTCAAGAATAAATATTCTGGAAAAACTGCTGATTTTGAGTTAAGAACAGTTCATGTCTGTGGTGTTCCAGTGCAGATTTGCTCCCTTCTCACCAGCCTCAGCAGTTTCTGGAGGGTTTGTCTCAGGAAGAGGAGCTGAGGGGCAGCTGGGTGCTGCAGAGATCAAAGGTACTCTGGGTTTGCAGTGCTGAACAATGCCTGCTTTCCACTTCCCTCCTCCCCATTTCCGTTAACTTTGTATCTTTAAAAAATTAAACATATTCTTTTAGTACAAATTATGGAAAATGTGGCAAATAACCCAGAAAAGAGAAGAAAACGGAAAGTAACTATTTGCTTTTCAATAAGTCCACTTGGGATTATTTCTCTCCTTCACCCCGCCACCCCTGAGTCATAAACCGAGGTCCCTGAGCTTTATATGGCATGTACCTTAGCTGCTTCAGCTGCCTGAGCCACAAGAGTGTACTGTATTTTTCTTTATCTATCCACTTCAGGAGAACTTTCGGTGATGATGGGAATGTTTTCTTCTGTTTGTGAGGATAGCAGTTACTTTATTAGTTTACTGGGCTCTTGAGATGTGGCTAGTGTAACTAATGAATTGACTTTTTACTTTCTGTTAGTTCTCATTTAAAATTAAATATCCACACATGGTTAGTAGCTAAGGGTTAATCTCATTTTATTTTTGTAATATGGCATTATGGCCACTTACATGTGTGGTTTACAAAAAAACCCACAAGAACAAAAACAGGATCATCCTGCATATTGTTTTTTACATCCCCATTTTTCTGGTTAACAATATAAAATAAACATGATGTTAATGGTAGACTTGCATTCCACTGAATGAATGTACCATAAATGAACCAAACCTTGGTTGTGCCTTCAGGGTATGTCCAATATTTTGCTATTATAAACAACATTGGGTGAACCCTGGTGGCCTAGTGTTTTAATCTACCAGGTCTGGTCCACATATATCCTAAGGCCCCCAGTTTAAGGCCCAGGACTGGAGAAACAACCAAGGTAAACAGCTAAATACAATAAATGAAAGTGCTTCTTTTTCCTCTCTCTCCCTTCCTTGCCGCCTGTCTACTCACCTTCATTCCTGCCTGTACCTTTCCTTTAAAACAAAATTGCAGGTAATCTTTATAACTCAAGTTGTGGCATAATTATTTATGGAGGATGCATTCTTAGATTTGGAATCATTGGGCTATTTGGTACCAAACCTCTCTTCTAAAAAGTTCTACCAGTGAGCATTACCAGCAGTATATGAAACACTCTTCATCATTATTATTATTTTAAAATTGAGATAACTGCAATGCCATACAATTGACCCTTTAAAGATCTACAATTCAGTGGTTTTTAGTAGATTCACAAAGTCGTGGAATCATGATTACTATCTAATTCTGAAATATTGTCATGAGTCCATAAAGACATTTCATATTCATTAGCAATTACTCCCCATTCTTTCCTTCCTTTGACCCCCGAGAAGCTCTAATTTACTTTGTATCTCTATGGATTTCCCTTTTCTCACCATTTCATCTACATGGAATTATCCAGTATGTGGCCTTTTGTATTTAGCTTCTTTATACTTAGCAGATGTTTTCAAGATTTAAGGTAGGTAATAGTTTCAAGGTTATAGCGTAAGCCAGTATTTCACGTATGACTGAAAATATCCTATTGTATTGATACAGGCTGTCTGCTTAGCCATTCCTCTTGATGGAGATTTGGGTTGTTTCCAGTTTCTTACTGTGATGAATAATGCTTCTATGAGCATTCATGTAAAAATTTTGTGTGGACGTATGTTTTCAGTTCTCTTAGGTAGAGGTATATCTAGGAGCGGAATTGGCGAGACACATGATAACTCATGTCTAACTCTTTGAGGAACTTGACAAACTCTTTTCAAGCAGCTGCACTATTTATATTCCTTACCAGCATTGTGTGAGAGTTCCAGTTTTTCATCTTCCCAAACACTTTGTTGCCCATCTTTTTGTTAATAAACCATCCTAGTGGCTATGAAATCGTATCTCTGTGGTGTAGATTTTGCATTTTCCTAATTACTGATGATTTTGTGTATCTTTCCTGTCTTCATTGGCTATTTGTGTAACTTTTGTAGAGAAATGTCTATTTAAATCCTTTGCCATTATGATTTTGTGTATCTTTCCTGTCTTCATTGGCTATTTGTGTATCTTTTGTAGAGAAATGTCTATTTAAATCCTTTGCCATTTTTTAATTGGGTTTTTTGTCATTTTACAATAGAGTTCTAACTTATTATATTTTTTGGACACAGATATTAGACACTTATCAGAGAAATGATTTATAATTATTTTCTCATTCTGTAAGCTGTCTTTTCATTCTCTTGATAGTCTGATTTGAAACACAAAATGCTAATTTTGATAATATCTTATTTTCTTTTTTTCACTTGTGCTTTTGGTGTAACATCTAAGAAACTATTGCTTAATTTAAAGACACAAAGCTTTATACACCTATGTTTTCTTCTATAAGTTTTATAGTTTCAGCTTTTCCATTTACATATTTGATCTATCTTGGTAATTTTTGTATATGGTATGTGACAGGGATCCAAATTTATTCTTTACCATTTAACTATCTAGTTGTGCCAACCCCAGTTGTTGAAGAGTGTTCTTTCTAACTTTAATTGTCATAGCACCTCTGTCGAAAGACAATTGATCATAAATATGTAGTTTATTTATACACTCTCAATTATATTACTTTGGTTTATATGTCCATCGTTCTCAATATTGTAAAGTCTTTTTTTTTTTTCCCCCAAAGGAAAGGTGCAGACAAGAATGAAGGCGAATAGGCAGGCAGGCAGGAAGAAAGAGGAGGTAGAAGCATTTTCTTTTCATTTACTTGTTCATCTCTGGTTGTTCCTGCAGGCCCTGGGTCATGAACCCAGGTACTTGGGATGTATATGTTCTACACCTGGCAAACTTAACTATTAGGCCACAGGGAGCACCTCTTGTACCATCTTGATAATTGTTGTTTTGTAGTAGTTTTGAAATCAGGAAGTATAAGTCTTCCAACTTTGTAGTTCTTTTCAAGATCGTTTTGGCTATTCTGAGTCCCTAGAGTTCCATATGAATTTTAGGATCAGTTTGTTAATTTCTGTGAAAAAATACAAGCTGGGATTTTTACAGGAATGTATTAGTCTGTAGATCAATTGAAGTCTTATTGCAATTTTAACAATAATAAATCTTCTAATTTTGAACACAGGATATTTTCCCAGCTCCTTATGTTTCGTTAATTTCTTTCAACTGTGTTTGGTAATTTTCAGTGTTCAGGTCTTACATTTTTATTAAATTTACTACTGAACATTTTATTCTGTGTGATGCAGTGTAAAGGAAACTATCTTAGTTTCAGTTTGGATTCTATCTTGGCAGTTCATGTAAATACAGTTGATTCCTGTGTTTTGATCTTGTATCTGGAAATCATGCTAAACTTGTTTATTAGCTCTAATAGCCTTTTAGTGAGTTCATTAGGATTTTCTATGTTCATGATCATGTCATCTCCAAATGGAGATTCTTTCTTTTACTCTGGGTGCCTTTTATTTTTCCTGCCAAATTGCCTTGGCTGGAAGTGACTGTACAATGTTCAGTGGAAGTGGTGAGGACAGACATCCTTGTCTTGTTCCTAATCTGATGTTCCTGATTATTTATTGCTATTTTTCTATGACTGTTTTTATACTCTAAGCATCTGCATGATGGAGCAAGAGTTGCTGACTGGCTTCTCTTAGGGAAGGATCAATCAAACAATCAACATTTCCTTTTTTCTGTGCTTTTTGTACGTTTGGCACAATAGTTATTAGAAAGGAAGTATTTTAACTAATGATCTGTTCATGTGGTGTCTAGCTGTCAAAGAGTTTGATTAACATCTTTCTAATATTTAAATGTTCATTATTGAAAAATAAACTCACATTCCTCTCCTAGTTTTTTCATCCTGCCTTTCCACAGTTTCGGTTGCCCTCTGCATGCTTCAGGTATCATGCTGGGATCCCAGAGATGAATTAAACACAGACCCTGTCCCCAGGCTGCTCATAGAGCAGTCTTTGGGGGAGACAGACAGGAAGTTTAATATTCTGGCTAGTGGTTCCCATCAAAGGGAAGCCTGTCAGATGAAAATAGCTGTCACCCTTGCAGTTTGGGTTCTCAAGTTTGCTCCTTTTCTACCCCAAAGAATCAAAAGAATTTTAGAAGCAGAGACTTGAAAATGCTTTTAGCTAACCCCACTTTTTAATTTGTTTTTTAAGGAAAGGTGCAGGCAGGAATGCAGGAGAGTACACAGACAGGCAGGAAGAGAGGAGGAAGAAATATTTTAATTTAATTTAAGTTTTTATTTAGTTGTTCATTTTGGTTATTCTTCCCAGCCTGGGACAGGAACCCTGGGTCCTTTGGATGTGCGTGGACTTCACATGCCCGGAGGCGAAGCACCTCATCTTTATGACACCAGGACGCATCACATTTTTGATAGGATGTTTTACCTTATTCAACAACTCCTGTTCCCTTTGATCAGCAACCTTATTTCTCTAAAATTTTTAATTACACATATGTACACAATGCCCATTTTATATAAGTAGACAGTCTGTGTTCAGCCCACTTCCTGGCTCTATTTGTTGTGTCTGGCTGGGGTAATAGAACTCCGGCCCCCAGGTTCATCTTCAGAATCTATCGCCTAGAGTTCCTGTTCCACCTCCTCTGTGAGGACTAGGCAGCATTGTCCTCCTGATAGGACAGAGTCGATATGGAATTGACAAGGACAGAGTCGATATCCAACTCCAAATCAGAGTTAGCCAGACTTTGTAAAGAGACTACTGCAGCCATTTTAAACTTGTCAATTCAGAGGATTAACTAGGATACCTCTAAAGTCAGGTCTGTGTGTTCACAGTAAAGTCATCTTTCTAGAAAAGAATGAAAGTGCTGTTAACAAAAGTAATTAGGTACATACCTTTAAAAAGTTTGGAATCTTTTTTTTAAATAAGTCAATTCAGAATTGTTTGGTACATGCAATTCCAGTTTCTACTAGCTATTTAAGAAGAAATTCTTCATACTAGCATCAGTATATATTATTTATTATTACAATTAAAATAACATCAGGTGCCTTTTTATCATTCCACTGGTAAAATGGAATGTGAACCTTATGGACTTAGGCTAAAAAAGGAAATGAATCGTCCCCACAAACCTTTCAAGTTTAATTAACTTTTAAACAAATATGAGGTTCTAGTTTCCTTTTTTCTTTTTTTATTACAATGCATTTTTTCTTTTGATTATGTGAGGGGGTGAGATAAGGATGCAGAACTTTTCTGGTTCACACTGTTTACTGCGAATGATACAGAAGCCAATTCAATCAAAAGGAAAATAGGAAAATAACTATTCTATTTGTGCCTTGTAAGCGCTTTGTAAAATCCCCTCCAGTCCCTGCGATTAAATGTTGACTTCTCTCCTTGCAGGCTTCTAAAATGAAATTAACAAGTGGAGCAAACAGCATTTCAAAATCAAACACAAATGCTGTGCAGGGATGAACCCAGCAAATTGAAGAATCACAGCATTGCAGTCAGTCATTTGATCCAGTACTTGCTATAAGAATGCAACAGAAAAGGAAAGGAGCCAGAGAAGTGGGTTCTGAAAAAGTGTCAGGCCACTGAAAAGCCTCTGATGCTTTCACCAGGTCAGGTGGGGTTGGGAGAGGGGATGGATTAGTGGTTATAGCAGAGCTTTTCCCATTATGTGTGATAAGTGCATCAGGAAAATATATTGTAACTTGGTTCCTTTACCGCAGTCTCAATTCTAGCGTGGCCTTGGAACTTGCTAGTAAGGGAGAAAAGCTATGGAGGGCAGTTCTAGGAAATGGGTGGCACTGTGTTGAGGAAAGGACATCTGAATTGACAGTCAGGCACCTGAATCGTATTCTTAGTCCTTCTGCTTCTGGCTGTGTGACCTTAGATGAGTCCTTGGATCTTACTGCTCTGAACCCTGGTTTCCAACCGGCAAAATGCAAGTGGAGATTAAATCTGTTATTTCCAGAACAAATTCCTAAGCCTTCATCAAGCCATCTCAGAAGTGGTCCCTGCATCGACCAATGGGGTTCCCAGGCCTGACACCCAAAGGAAGCCTATTTCCTCTCCCATCTCTGTTTCCATAAGCTATTGGAACAAAGCAATCTCTAGAAAAAATTTGAAGACTAGGTGGCTTGATTGGAAAGATCTTCTGGTTCTGAAATTCCAGCTTCTAGAAGTCTACCATCTAGTCCACGCTGAATGTGAGAGGGCTCAAGGAACACACTGGATTCCCTGCTGTCCCTGCGCAGATAACACCAGGCACATGTGTCTTCAAACAACAGAAACACCAGTCATTCATGAGTATGAAGTTGTAGTGGGGACAGGACTCTGTTTATAGGATGACAGCCTCTGAGTTCAGGAACAGACCATTTCACTCTTATTAGATGAGTTTCCCCTTTGCTTCATGAGTGGGAGCAGCTATTGTAAGTCATCTAGAGTCATGTGATTTTTGAGGGCAGCTGTTGCCTTCATTGTGTGGCCTGGTCAGAGCTCCACAGGTGCTATCCGTTGGCTGCATCCTGAACCTGTACTGGGCATCTATGAGGTTAAGGCAACAATTACCGTCTGTCAGCTGGGAGTTGGGATTTTGAGCTGTGCCTCTTCCAGGAATCATACTAGTTCCTGTTAGTAAGCCTTTTCTCTCTCATGTCATCATCACCTACCTAGTCCCTATCTTGGGACTCTTTTTCACTCTTTTAATGATGTGCCTGCCTTTGCCACAAACATACTTTCCTCCACTTCTTTTGGAATCAGATGACAAGTGAACATTTAGGGAGTCGGTCTTCAGCCTCCCTGCTGTTTTAAGCTAGTGCCTTTTGTTATTTGTTTTGCAACACTGATGAACATACACGCCTTCGAGGAAAGGTTTGCCAATGGAAATCATCATGAAAGAACTTTTTTAATGGAGGAATATCTAGCTGGAGACCCAAGAGTGTTGAGCTGTTTAATGAATGTTTATTAGAATGTAGACTTGCTGTTTAAAAGGTGAAAATTTATGCCTCCCATCTCCATATCCATTTCTCCACCATGTCATCATTCCTGTCACCTGCTTGTTAATTTGGCAAACTTTTCTTGAGTTCTCACAGTGACACCAGGCACCTTGCTTAATCCTGGCTGACAAAGATGAACAAGACCCACGCCTTGCCCTCAAGAGGCTCATGGCCAGACTCAGTTTGAAAAAGCTAAGCAGACGGTAATAACCCAGAGGGGTCAGTGCTCCTCAGAGAAGGTCCTGGAAGCTGGGGGACCTCTCAGGATGGGTGACCATGTGCACAGAGCTGAGGACAGGGAGTAGTCCCTGCAGGAGGTACCCCAGGCCTGTGTCCTGGAGGAGGATGTAGAGGCAGGGTCCAGAAAGGAGCGGGAGGGCATTCTAGCTAGAGGGAGCGGGGTCAAAGGCAGGAGGGAGTTAGTGGGTCTGGTAAAATGGGAGCTCAGCTTGGTTGGAGACAACTTTAGGGGCTGGGGGAGTGAAGCTGGGGTGGGGTGAGCCAGAGGGAGCAGGAGACTGCATGAGAGAAGCAGGGATCTGTCTGTGAAGGGCCTTAAAGACTTTCCTACAGTGCTGGTCAGCTTGCATTTTACTCCAAGGGCATGAGAACCCACAGCAAAAATTAGGCAGATTGGTCTAACAGTTTGCCAGGTATTTTAGCATAGAAGTTAGAAGCAAGGACTCAGAAGTTTTAAGCAGGAATACAGGTGGGGGGGGGCAGGGGGGGCTTGCATCTCGTCTTTCTATCTGTAGAGAGGTTATGTAAGTATATCTCAGTTGCTTCATCCTTAAAGAGGGATAGAAATCCTATCTATAGGGTTCCTACGAGTAATAAATAAATTCATCTAAATCTCTTATAAAAATAGTTCAGAGTAAGCACTTACTAAAGTTTAGTTATTTCTGGGCTGCTTGTCATTTTCATTTTACTCCCTGAGAACCTTCTGTGAGGTTTACGTCACAGTGGACACTCCTAGGCAAAGGCTGTGAGAGAGGTGAGGGAGAGGCAGCCTGGTTAGTATTTATTAGTATGTAACTCTACCTCTTGCTTCTCCTAATCTCCTTGGGGCTTGGGAGGAGGCTCGGGACAATGATGGGAGGAGCTGAACACTATTGCTTTGCCAGCATGTAAGACAATCTCTTTCCTTCCCTGGCATCCTCTGCGGAATGACAAATGTATCCATTCTTCTCCAACAGAGACGAGAAAGCAGGGACAGGGAGCACTTTACTATAGGTTAGATTTTTAAAATTTCTGCATGCGAATATAAGCATCTTATGAAATGAAAGAACACATTTCTTAATACACTAGTCATTTGTTAGATTAAAAAATTAAGCAAGGTCTCTAAAGTTACACTTAATGAGTATATTAAGCTGAGCTTTTCTTTAGAGATGGTAAGAAAATTCAGTCTAGAATTTTTTTTTAACAGAGACAGCACTTAGTGATAACAAAATTATTTTAGCGGAATGATTGATAAAATGCTCAGTAAAATGTAGCTTTCTGTAGTTCATTTCTTGGGGAGGGGAATAAAAGCAAAGATTACAAGTCTGAGGAATCATCAGCCTCCTTGTTGCAGAGGAATCTCCCTGCCATTCTCTCCTCATACGGAAAAGCAACAGGAAATGAACCCAGAAAAGCTCAGATCCTAAAACCAAGCCAAGTATGTACCTTAGAAGTTATTTTTTTTTCCCCTTTCTTAAAGTGGTTGCCTCTAAAAGGCCCAATTCAACATAGTCACTGCAAGAATAGACATGCTGAAATCCTAATGGTGCAATTCTATTTTGTCAAGGCAAAAATAGGACTGGATAATGACAAATCGTAGCTATGCAAATGAAAAGAAAGATCATCATGCCTGTGCTTTAGGGTGTGAATTGATGGCAAAAATATGTCCATATTACTTAGGAGGGGAGAGGAATTCAAATGAAAGAGTTCAGTGATATATATTCTTTATTTCTTAGGCATCACTTATGACTGAAATGCTCAAATAGTTGGTCTCTTTGTGGTCTTTCCTGAATGTCCACTGTGGGCAAAGCTGGGCAAAAGAAGGGAGTATGAAGGAGTCCTTCCTGCCCTCTATCACTCCCCGCTATTCCGTCTGCAATAAAAACAGTCCTGCTTTCCAGGAGCTTGTATCTTAATGGGAAAGGCAAGATGTAGACATTAGAAGCAACACCCCCGCCCCCCGACAAAAAAAAAAAAAAAAAAAGTGCAAATTTCTATAGTACATATTTGTGTATGGTAGGTATCTAATATGTGTGGAAGAAAAATCAATAGAGTGAAAATGACTATTCTAAATCTTGACTAAATTAAACAATGAATTCTTCTTTGATTTCTTTTAGTTTTTTTCAGGCCGAGGGCTGTGATTTCCAGGTGTGTCAGGGTTAGAATAACATCGCCACCCAAGAAGTAGTCCCTCCCCATAAAATAAGCAGAGAAATCAAACAGTGGTTGGTGACTCAGCTACCATATACTTATATACCCTACAATTACATTCTCAAAGCCTGCTACGAAATAGGAAGAACTGATTTTAACAGGAATTATCACATAGCTGCCTGATACCCCACTGAAGATGAAACTTCTTGATGATGATTTGATCATGATCTTTGAGATTTCTTACAAAACTATTCTGTGTTTCTGGGCTTTTACTTTGAGGTTTTTTTTTTTTTTTTTCTTTATATTTAAAAAGTGAATTGGAATAACTTCCCTAGCTACATATAATCCAAATGCACTAAAGTTATGAAAATAAGGCAGTATATTATTTTAAAATGGCTTGGATATAATAAGATAAAAATTTGTTCACCATGAAACATATCAAAAATAATGTGTAGAGAATTGAATATTATAAATCAAATTATAGAAAATCTAGCAGAAAATACATTAGGTCTGTGTCGCAATGACAATTTTGATAGTTTTCAAGTAAGAGAGCCGACCAGTGAAGAAAAAAAATGAACACATTTGAATATATTAAAATTAAAATCTCTACAAACAAAGAGAAATAGCAAAGTTGTATTACATTTGCCACATACATGACCAATATGTTCATATATAGCTTACTCAAATGTGTAAGAAAAGAACTGGACCCTGATAGGCAGATGTAAATACAACTATGATTTATTGAATGCTTTTTTATGTCCATGTGGATTTACAAAATCAGATTATACTGATTGTTTTGTATACAGAGTGTTTTGTAACCAGATTTTCTTACATGCCCAGACTGTGTTACTAATGAGTCTTCTAAAGCGTGGTTTTCAGTGCACTTGCAAAGTATTTCATTGGTTGGGAAGTGCAGCTCAATTTTACTTCACTGAGTTTTCAATGTTGGATGTTAAGGTTACAGAAATCTAATTTAGGGTGATTTTTTTTAGTACTTCTATTTATGAAGCCATGGTCTGTGGTAGAGCTATGGTTATAGAAAAATAAATTCCATGGAATGGAAGGGAATGATTTACAAAGAAACACACTTGATACTGTTTTTATCAACAATTTTATAGGTAACATTTGCCACTGAAACCTGTTTTTAGCAAAAGAGGAAATATCATTTGAGATCCCATACTTTTCACAACATGTCATCAGTTATCTTTAAAGGCTTAGGAAAAGAGACGCGTTAATTACCATCCCTGTGAGCATCTCTCTGATATCAATGCCTATAGTATTATATTAGGGCACTTTGTCAGGCATGTCATCCCCTTATCTTGTTTTTATAGCAGAGGAAATAAAGGCACTAGAGAAATGTCTTTGAGGTTACAAAACAAGTTAACAGCAGATAAACATTAGAACCAGCAGTTCCAGAATTCCCACTGTGTGTAATTAGTTCACTGTAGTCAGGAAAAGACGCATTGGGGATAAATGGTAAATGTAATGTTTGGGGACCTGGAGGCTGGTGGGAATTCTTTGTGCGCCTCTGAATGGTTAATTAAGTGAATTTTTCTCAAGTTCTCACTGAATAGAACTTGGTACCTTCTTCCTTAGGGTGAATGGAAACACCACAGTCACCAACTGATGCTCTGATAGGCTGGTGAAGATACTGGCTGTGGGCCTGAGTCATTTTTTTTAGTCACTGCAGTATTTTACTAAGGCTTTATTGAGTTTCTGAAGACAGATTTGGCCATGAGGTCCCAATGGAATGTGAGGTTGAGAGTGAAAGAGTGGAGCCTTTTTGACTACTTACAAAGTTCACCCTTCTTCCCTGCACTCTGGTGTTCTCAGGAGTTGCCTGGTAAGCGCAAGGTCAGCTCAGGGAGGGAGGGCGTACTCACTTTTTAGTTTTTGCCTCATGCGTAATTGATATAAAATTTCTGGGAGAATATATAGGCTGCCTTCTAATTTTAGACATCTGAAAAATCATTGTAGATGTTAAAAAACAATTTAACTGAGTACTAGGAAGATCTAATTGACTTTATCAAATAAGTTTTGAATCTAACAGCATCTCCTCTGGCAAGCAGAGTGATACATCAAGGGGCTCTACAAGATGTAAGGCTTTTATAGAACGGAGGGAGTGCCACTGAAATCATCAGCAACAGAAAAAGTTGAGAGTTCTTTGGAGAAGAGTGAAGAGTTTAGGTGAGGAGGGCTTCTCATCGATTAAGCTGAGACGTTTTCATTGGCTGGGCTTGTTGCTAGGTCAGAAGGAAATCTTCCTTTCTCCTGTAAAGTAGTTGCATTACCTGTTTGGGAGTGTAAGTTACAGTGTCTTGCTGTGGGAGCCTTTAACTGACATTTCTTCCTTTTTCCGTTAACTGAGGAGTATTAGAATGTGAGAGTTCTTTTTACAATCCTTCTCACTCCAAATTTTTGTTTTTAAAGAGAAGAAGGAAGAAAGGGAGGGAAGGAGTGGGGAGGGGGAAAGAAACATTGAAAGAAGGAAGGAAGAAAGAAAGAGGAGGAAGAAACATTTTTATTTTATTATTTGATTTTCCACCTGGGCCTCAGGTCTTTAACTCCAGTCACTGGGTTTTATATGGTCCACACACCAACATCTTAGTCACCTGAGCCACAAGGGTGCAACCTACTCCAATTTTAGTTGAAGTTTCCTCCATTAAATTTCACATAGGAAACAATCTGGTGTTTGAAATTTCACTTTCTCTTCTGCCTCTTTTAGAGTGAGCTTGGCATGTGTTCACTTCCCTTACATCAATCTTGGCTACTCACAGTGAGGTCCATTGACTGACAGTGTTGATATCATTTGAGGACTTGTTAGAATATGGCTTCTCAGGCTCCATCAACTGTGTTTCTTATGCTTACTTAGGTTTGAGAAGCACTGGAATTTAACATGTAAATTGTTTAACTGTGCTCAGTGGTGAATGCGTCTTCCTAATCATATTGTACTTACCCACTTAGGACCCTTAATAAAAATTTTAATCCTTTGACATTTTAATAATGTAAACATGTTTTTAAAAGTCATTTTTAATGATAAATGGCTATAGTCTCATTATAAAAGCTTTAGAAAATACAACTTAGAAATACAAATTACTCTTCAAACGTTCTAATTGATAACAGTTTTAAAGGGACATTTATAACTATTATCTGTATGTAATTTTAAACATTTCATATTTTTTCCTGATTGTAAGTATTCTGTATAATCCTTGTAGAAAAACAAGAAAATAGGAAAAAGTGTAAACCAGCGTGGAAACCCCCCCGCTGTATATTTAGGTTTGGGGATATTACATGGTGTTTATAAAGTAGTGCTTCATAGTGTTTGCTTCTTTCCTCTGATTTTAGAAATCCTCTCAGATAATCTTTGCCTTTAATTCTAAAGCTACCCATAGATTGTGTTTCTTATTTTTGCTTCAATTTTATATAATTAAAAAAATTCCAGGTGTAATTGTCAGTGTCTCAAATAGTTATTTTATGGCTAAAATGGAGAATTTGTTATCTTTGTCCAATTGCAACATTTAATAATTCATCAGTGGAACCTATTGTATATTATATATGATCAGGAACTTCCTGGAGGGTAGAAAAACTTTTGCTTTAGAAGAATGCATGGGCACCTTCCTCTCAACTTGCTTGATAAGTTGTCTTTTGGAGGAGGAAGGGAAGGACTTACATTGATTCCTGGAGAAGGTCCTTTTTCCTTAGGTCAGTTACTTAGAAATGTCTAGATGATTGGGGAATACCATGGCAAGAGGTAGGTTTTTGTTCCTTGGACTTTTTGCTAAGACTGGGAAAATGCACGCCGGAATGAATCTTTGGCCACACTTCTGCTTTTTAAGGTAGTTTGGAAGGAAATTGGCCTAAGATTTTTAGCAAGTTCAGAATAACTGGCTTTGAGGTTTGAGGCAAGGCAGGCGGCATCTCATTGTGATTTTCTCCAGCAATGTCATCCCTTGGAACTTAGCATTGCTCTTTATAATGCAGGACATTTATTTCATGTGAAGAATTTGGTGCATTAGTCATTGGACTAGACTCTTTCCCCAAATCCGGTTGTTCTAAGAGTGATCCAATTTATTATTCAAGTGAACATAGTTCAGAAACTAAAGTAACTTAGCAAGTATTTCTAAAGTTTCAGACTTCACTTGCTTCTTTCAGAGAACATCAAAAATGATTCAATGTTTATTTCTGAAAATTATTTTAAGTATCAACTCAAAATATTCCCTCTCTTCTTTCTTGCCTTAGACTCTTCCTATCACGTCTCCTCAAAACTCATTTTTCACTTCTCCAATCCAGACCTCTCTGAAGTTCCAGCCATGTCCCCCTGCTCCTTTTTATACAGATTCACATTAGTCCCACTGACGTCTTCTAGTTTTCTTTCTGACAACTTCCAATCAAGGAGAGCCAAGAAATGACCCGGCAACAAGAATTTGGGGGAGGGGCCATGGGTGTGGCCTCAGCAGGACTCAGTGAGGAAAGATTGTGACTGCTTAGTCATTAATAATAATAGCTGTGAGTTTTTATTTTCCAGTTCTGCTCTGTAGTCTACACTTGTTGCCTTGGCGACACAGACTGTGTTCTGAAGAACTGTGGAGATAGTACAATGAGGTGTTCAGAATTTGTTTTGAGTATTTGACAATTGGTAAACTATGTGATGCATGTGTTGAGTAGGACTGATTCGAATTGGAAGATAGTAGATCTACTGCTTCTCCCCCTGAACTCTGCTGTGTCACAGAGCTTGACCGATAGCATCTTATTCATGTGGAGAAGCTGGTTGGGCAGGGAGGATGTGTGGTCTGGATATTGCATGTAACAGGCTTTGTATTCAAGTTTGCCGAAGAGTTTGAGGCATTGCAACATTAGTAATAATTTAAAAAAAAATCCCCATGGTATATTTTGTGCTTTCGTCTCCTGTAATCCTTCATGCTATTTTTCTAACCATTGTAACACCTTTTTTTATAGCATCGTGGTTTCTCCCCTTGTCCATGATGCTGAACTGTGTTCTCTCTTATGAGGCCTCATCCCAGTCATGTTAGAAACATACAATCAAAGCCACAGTCTTCACTTTTATTAATAGATGCTTAGGATTTAGCCCAAGGCAAATATTTTAGTTTGCTCTATAACTTTTTTTCCATGCAGGAGGCAGGTTGTTTTCTTGGAGTATGGGGATGTAGATTAATGGAAAACTGGAGGGTTTTGAGTAAATGTAGTATATTTTGTAAATAAGCATCTTTACTGTGATTGATTTAAAACAAGCATATGTGTTAGAAGAAAGGTTCTGTATGGTCTTGTTCTCTGCTCCTCTTAGATCTTATTTCATACACCTCTCATTGTGAGCATTAGCCCTCTGCATGCCAGCCATGCTCTGCCAGACAACCTTTTTGTACTTAAGCTTCCTCTGCTTGGATTGCTCTTCCCCATTTATCTGCAGGGTTTGCTCCTTCATTTTCTTAGACTCAAATATGGCTTCTCTCTGAAGATGTCCTTGACTGAACATCTATAATTTCACTCTCTTTTTAGCTCTTTGGCATTTCAAATCCTGTTTCACTATTTATTTTTCCATTTTTCCTTAATGCTTATCAATATCTAACACATTCTAAGTTTTATATATTATTCATCTTGTTCATATCTCTCTCTCCCTCTCCTTCCCCCTCCCCCTCTTCCTCTCCTTTTTACCTCCCTCTGCCCCTGCCGCGCCCCCATAGGGTTTATTCCCGCTGGTGAATTCAGTGCCTACAATAGTGCCTTGACCAGCTTATAGATATGATAGCATTGATGTGCCTTGGTGGAGTAGTTCCGCCTCCTCTCAATGAGCACAATTCACTTAAACCATCCCAAGGATCTGGGTTTGCGTACTGGGTCCAGGGGGAGCAACCAATGTGAACTACTAAATAAAAATAAAATAAAATATGCTTCTTCCTCTGTCTTTCTGCCTGCCTGCCTATTTGCCTTCATTCCTGCCTGCACCTTTTCTTTAAAAATAATATGACGTCATATAAAATGCTCAATATATAATGGCCGGATGAAAAGTGAGAAGGAAGAAAGGCCATGAATGACTTGTTATCATTGGATAACCAATTATGGTTGGATAAGCCAGTGTCAGCTAGCAATTTGACTACCCTCTTCCCAGATCAGAATTTGATTTTGAGATGAATTACGAGGCTCCTGGATTCTGGCAGGCTTCACAGTTGGTAACCATAGGAAGCAAACTCTTTTGAGTATTTGGTGTATGTGGCATGTTCTACAAAACCAGTAAATACCTCTCTCTCTCTGCATGGTTCTGCTATTTCATACATTTCTAAGAAGTCAACAGGTAGTAACAGATGCAGCCAGACTGATTTCTGGGAGGGTAAAGACAGCATATTTGCTATAGGATAGGTAAATTGAATCTTTGGCACTGAGGTTCCATTATCTCTTGTCCACGGATAAGAAAGTTTATGGCTTAAGATTTCATTCCACACACAGTATTAGTGATTCCGACAGGTGAATGGGGTGTATCACTTGTAAATAGAGATAAGATGGTGGGAACATAAAACTCAGGGTTTGCCTGGGATTTTGCTGAGTCCATAGCAATACTTCATTAACTGTGTAAACATTCTATTCGAGAGAACACTATAACAATTGCCCTGGGGAAAATTCTTTGAGTCAATATTTGTTTGATCTTTCATATAGTATTTTGGCTTTGCTATTCATGCTATCGAAAAGTTCCTATTATAAACTCTATTTTCAGGGATTTGCTCTATTTGCACACCGGGTCAGTCCTGGAAGAGGTAACGAATGGGAATCATTGTTTAAATAGAGGTGCTGAGGGGTTTCAAATGAATCTTTAAAAGTGGAAATCCTTTGTTTCAGTCACTTGACAAATAATAAAAACTGTGTTAAGGACTCTGGAAGAATCAAAAATATAGGATAAGATCTTTGCTCTCAATTTGCTTACAGTCTAGCTGTAGAAGTAAAACTTTCATCAGTATATGTGATATTATATTTATATTATATATTACGTAAATAATAATAATGGCTGTGATTATTGGATACTTAACAGCACTGAGCAGTCTCCTAGTGCATTTTTCTATGCACGCTTCCAGCAGCCCAATGAAGAAGGTGCAGTTGGTTGTCTGATATAGAGAATGTGGTGGCATCTGGAGAATGAAGAGAACAGGAAGCAGAGACACAGGGGAAAACTTTAAGGAGGAGGTCTCTCAGTCTAGATCTTAATGATTAGGAAGCAAATGGTGTGCAGTGGGAAAAAGAAAGAAGAGAATAACGTTTTTGCTTGCAGCATTCTCCCCTCCCCGCCTCTAGTGAAGACTGTTTAATCCTTCCTAGACTCTCAGCTCAAGTGCTTCTGGTGAACGGGACAACAAATACATAAATTAAACATAATGTCAGTGTGGTTAGTGCTCTGAAGAAAATTAATTAAAGAGAAAGGTGGTAGAGGAGGTGATTTTTAATTGTAAGAAGTGCAGTTTGGTTAACTGAGATGGTGAGGACTGAGAAAGCTCTATGAAGGTACTTATGGAACAAGTCTTATAGGTATAGGGAACAATAAGTGCAAAGGCCCTGGGGTGCTAACTGACCTGGTTTGTTCAAGGAACATCAAGAAGGCTGGAGTGGCTGGAGAAGAGGAAGCAAGGAGGAGAATGGTAGGTGGTATCTTTAGAGCAATGCATGCCCAGTTATTGCTGATTTGATGATTATAGCGGTAGTGATGTAAGAGGATCTCCTGAGAGCTGAATAAGTGGAATGGCAGTTGGGCTGCCGTAACTGCTTTCTCTGATGCTTTGCAGTTTGTAACTCTTCTTGCTCTTCATTGGCAGGGCCAGCTCAGCAGCTCTCAGTTCCTGATCCATTGCTGACTTGGGCTGAGGCACTTTGGCATCTTCACATCCACCTCCTGGCAGGTA
This sequence comes from Solenodon paradoxus, assembly GCA_004363575.1. Taxonomy (NCBI): domain Eukaryota; kingdom Metazoa; phylum Chordata; class Mammalia; order Eulipotyphla; family Solenodontidae; genus Solenodon; species Solenodon paradoxus. The sequence goes on along the minus strand of RJWH01000786.1, from coordinate 271,622 downwards.
TGAAGCCACGATACAACTCAAGTCCTGGGTGACAGCATCTGTGTGAGCTGAATGACACCCTCTCCTTAACCCTTCCAATATTTTCTTGGCTTGTAATTCCATGTGTTTTCTTCGATTTCTGCTTGGCACCGATGTTCCTGCTGGAATTGCATCCTTGGCCTAAACCTCAGCCCTCTGGCTGGGGCCTGGATTGCTGGTTCTCACCATCCTCCCCACCAAGCCCTCCTGGTGTTGCTGCTAATAAATGGGCTGTATCTGTAACTGCTTGGGGTTCTGCACTAAGTGAAGCGTTGGGAATATCTCTTGCGCTGCTGGGTCCTCCCTCCCCCCACATTTTTGGTTGTCTCTGTAACACTGCCCTGTCGGCTTGGACCACAGGCACTGAGACTGGAATTAGACATGATTGTGCTTTTTTTTTTTTGACACCTCTGCTGAACCACTGCCAAAACTCTGAGGGGCAGGACTGTGACACAAGGATTCCCTTTAGCTTGAGTTTAACTATCTCTGATCCTTCTCCTTCGGCCCATGCAGCTGATCCACACAGTTTTAAGTACAGGCCACACGAGAGAGGGAATGAATGGGAATATGGGTGGAGAATGAAGACCCAGAGCAGGGCACCAGGAGTGCAAGTGGAGAAGAAAGACAGAAGTGAGAGATCCGGGGAAGGAAACCTCAGCAGAACATCATTTATTCTGCTTTGTGATGACTCAAGAAAAAGCAGGAACAAAACAAGCATTTAAGCATTTATCGATGAATATTATTTGGCAGTTGCAAACTCATTGAAGTGCTTTCAAAATCTTAAAGCCAGATCATGCCCAAGTTATGTAAAGAAAAATATATCGGCTGTGGAGACCCTGTGAGGGCTCAGGTGAGGCTGGGTAAATATGGTTTAAGATCAGATCTGAGAATTGAGCTAATGTTTACTCCAAGGGTCAGGTAGAGGTCACGTCTGTGATGACACACCCATGCAAATACACACAGACACACAATCTCTTTCTCCCTCCCTCGCCTTGCTCCCATTCCCTCACTTGACTTTGTTTTTATCAATTACTTCCAGATTCATTTAAAACACCAACGTGAATGCTGTTAATAGGAAGTTATAACACAAATAGGCTTAATTCTCCAACTTACAGAGCAGAGGTTAAAGTAATATAAAATTCTCTGCAGTTTTTTCCTGCAGCCAGCAGCGGGACCCTGATTTATGAGTGATATACCTGTAAGCATTTTTTTTTTTTTTTCATGCTATTGTGACTCTGGTTTGCTGTTGGAGAGGAGTAATCAGGTTGAAAAATGTGTTTTAATGAAATTGCAATATTAGCATAATCCTATAAGGTGGCTAAAATAAGGGATGTTCCCTCTTTGAAGACAAATGCTGACTTAGTTAAGGTAAGTGGTCTCCTTGGGCCTACCACTTACTTTCCTGGGAAATGGTTTAATTTGAGTTAGGATTTATTGAGTTTCCAGAACATCCTATGAAATATCATAATATTTAGAAATACAGTTTATTTCCTAGTAGGTAGCTCACTCATATGGTTCAAAATCTGAAAGGTTCAAAAGAATACTTGGTGAAAATCCTCTCTCCCCTATCCCCCGCCTCCAGTTGTCCAGTTGGCAAGTTTCTTCTTTAAGATAACCCTTGTTACTAATTTTTGATTATTTTATTAATGTACAATAGTATATACTCAGTCAGTATTAATAATACGGAAAGACAAGGTCTTTTCTCTTTAAGGACTTTGTGTTTAATAGGAAAAAGCAAGCCAATCAATCATTTACAGCAATATTTTAGAGATTTTTACTTTAAATCCAGTGATTAGAAAATTCCTAGAATCTGTATTCTATATATAAGCTACCAAGAGTTTGGTCCTCATACTAGAAGTAGTAACAACCCCTGGAGGCATTACTAGAATGAGGAATCTAAGGTCCCATACCAGACCTCCTGAATTAGAATCATCATTTCATACATTCACAGATGACTGAGAGACATGTGAAAGTCTGAGAAGCCACCATTTCATTTCATCACATTGATCTCAGGTCACAGAATACCCATGAGGTCCATATGGAATGAAGAAAGGGAGAGAGAACCTCAAAAGCGAACCATCTTCATGGTATTCTGAAAGCTGTTTAGTTGCTAAAGCTAAATGATGGTGAACTTTTCTTAACTTGCAGCCACAGATGAAAGTGCTCTATATGTTTTTTTGGGATCTTGATTTTTAAATCTGGAAAACTTCCTCCCTTTCTTCTTCCTTCTCCAGAGTTGTTCTTAAACCTTTGGCACTTGTTCTTGCTAACTCGGGCTGTGCTGGGTCAAGTTATTAAGGAGAAAACAGATATTAAGATAAAATATAGAAACAACTGACTAAATTTAGATTGACTTCTTCTATTTTGATGCTTACATATGTTTAGACTATGGTTTTATGTTATGTCTTGCAGTATGTATGTACTTTTTATTAAACCTCACATTTCTGAGCAATTTATACTTACTGTATGTATTTGTACTAAATCTCAATGTGATGGAATTAAATAGTTCTGGGGGAAAAAAGCAAGACTTAAACTTTAAAAGTTGGCCCACTTCTGGCAAAGACAGAAGGAATTTGTTTTGGGTAATGAAGGAATTAAAGGCAGAACTGATTGCAAGTCTGACAGTGGATGAATGAATAAACCTGAAAACCAGTGCAAATTTGAATGTGACTCTGAGTTTGACTAGAAATTTGAAGAAAGTTTTATAAAAAATAAATTAGAAATTAGGTCATAGAACTGTATTAAATATTTTTGGTGAATACTTAAAAATATTGTAATCACTCAGGGTTTTACACTTTAAAAACAAGTATGTGACCACATAATTTAAAGATAATATTAATAAAATACTTTTTTGCATGATGTTGCAAAGTTGGAAGAAGAGTGAAAATAGGCAAAACACAAGTAAAATTAATAAAATCTTGCTTTCTTAAAAGTATGACAATTAAGCCTAGAATTTTGGGGCTACTTCTACTGATGGAGGCAGGGAATTTAGGGCAGGAACAAGATCATTCATGATAGAAGATGGGGGAAGAATGGCTTAGGTAAGAGAGAATTTTGTTATGGAAAGTCAAATGGGAAAGGATTTAATGTGGAAATGAATGAGGATCCTTTTGGCATTGTGCTAGGAAAACTTTATAAAGTAATTTATCTATTTGGATAATTGCTTACAATGGGAGTAATTCTGACTAGAAATCTATTTTCTAGGGATTGTCTAAAATTAAAAAAAACTTTGGCATATGGATGTTCGTTAAGGTGTAATTTATAGTAAAAATTGAAAGCAAGTTGTCTAACGAGGAGACTAAAACTAAAAACTAAAACCGTGTTACAGTAAAATAGTATGTTATGTTTTAATGGGTGTAAAGCAGAATGAAAATGGCTTGGAAAGGCCAGGAAAGACTGTTGATTATGGTTGTGTATATGTGATGGAATGTGGTTTTTCAGATCCATTCTGGATCTAATAAACAGGCTACAGTGAGGATGAATTATCTTAACAAGGAGGAAAATTTCTCATTCCAGCTTTTCAAAAAGGACCAAGGGTTAAACATTGATAGAAAACTTGGTTGCCTTTATTCAGTGGAGCAAATTATGTTAAATGTTTGGCATCTGAGATGTCCAAAGCGTTTTTGTAAATTCTTCGTTGTATACTCTCCAAGTTAAGTTGGTTATGGTAGGGAGCTGGGGGAAGGAAGAAACCCCTGGCAGGGAGAAGTAAAGACATTCCTAACCTGGGATATGCATAATTTGTGCCTCCCACAAACCCCTGTACTTGAACATTTGTCGTTTATGGAGGCAACAATCTGTGCCTCTGGCTATAGCCAAACTGCTGGCTGGCTGGAATGGAGAGCCATGGACGACTTAGTGACCAGTGTTCTGTTAAATGTCAAAGAATGCCCTGACAGCTCATTTTGAATTCCCAGGAAATCTCTTGCAACTTAGAAAAGATAAGACTGAAAATCCTAGTGGAGTGTCCAGCAGAAAGCAGGAAGCTCTGGAGAGCTGTGAAGTTTCCTTGGTTTTCTAGCAGCCTGGAAGGTGGGGGGTTTGGTTTCTGGCAAAGTTTAAATAGCCTATCTGGACATAATAGAGTTATAACTGAAAAATATGTTCTCTTTGTATTTGGAAACCATTGTATTTTAAAACTTGTTTTTCTTATAGACAATGCGACAAGAAGTAAGAAGTAATAACTATCGTTTTAAAACAATTCCCCAGGACTCTGCGGGAACAGCTTATCAAAGGACTCTTAACAAAGTGATTCAAAGGGAGTGACTTTTAAGGGTTTCATCCCTTTTTTTTATGAGCCATATTCTTTAAAGTTGGTGAGCCGAGCATGTCCACTGAACACATGCCATGATAATTGTCCCGTTTCTGAGCTCACCTATGACACAATGAAAAGTCCACACCATTAGCATAGTGCAAGCCCTATCTTGTAAAGTGCCGGACATCTTTTTAAGGGACAAATTGAAATTTTAATAATGCAAAAACTGAAGTTAATCACACTGATACCTAACCTTCAATTTGTCATTTGGCCAGGAGTGATCTGATGCCATTGAGAAAGAAGGTGAGTCCTAATGACACAGCTTTCAGCTGAGATGGAGTCGTTAACCCTTGAAGCAAGTGCTGCTGGTGCATGAAGGGCAGACTTTATAAAAGAGGCTGTTTTTTAACTGCTTGATTCTCAATAGGAGAGGGAGATGGTAGAATTTACATGAGGAATATTGATTTACTTCAAAGGCTGACTGACAATGGTCACAGTGCCACAATATCCGATCAGGAAAGGGTCCTAGAAGGACCAAGGAAATCCCATATGTAGGGGTGGAGAGAATGCTAGCCTCTTGCCCTCACACTCCTGCCTCCCCCTGCCCCCGGAAAGTGCCATGATCCTTAGACAGAGGACTGTTTTCTCTCATGAAGAGATCTTCATTGGTGTGAGCTGTTGCTTCCTTCTCTGTTCATGAATTGCTTTGTTCATCTCTTGACTATCTTGGAAGACTGAATTCCTTTCTCTAAGCCAATGATTTGTAATCTGTCATTGTCAGCAGTCTCTTGATGTTACCTGGTCCTTGGGGGATTAAGTCAGTGACCTTGGCTTTCTTAAGCTACACATTGGTCAGCTTCTGTGGTTGGTGCTCCCAGGCATCGTGTTTGAGAGGGTCCCAGAGTCCTGGCTGTGGTACTCATGTCAACCACAGTCATGGAGAATTGGCTAAATTTCAGTCTTAGATGAACACACTGAAATTTCTAAGATTGTTGTCACTAAATTTCCCCCCTTAAAGCTCAGAAAATATTACCACAGCGTACATTGCTTCTGAACTCCAGTTTGGAGTTCTAACCTCTAAACTCCGAGGGTAGAAGTGGTAGTTATGTTATTCACCCCTGGGAATGATTTTCATCCATGGTCAAGTATTCAGCCTATAGCAGGTATTCAATGAATAGTTCTAAAATGAGCGGATTCCCATTCATGAAATTTAACTCTAGTTGTACTGTTACAGCTAATTTTAAATCAACTCTAGATATTAGCAGTGCTTGCTATAATTTGGACTTCAGCTGGCCCATAGCAGAGATCATTTCATAAAACCCACTCTAACAGTTGCTTTTAGAGGTTCGTTTTTCTTCTCTGTGGCTGCATTTGAAATGGACACCATTGTGAAAGGTTTTTGCTGGACTGACATTTTTGAAAGACAATGTAGATTAATTTAATATTAAAGTTCAGAAGTGATTCTTGAACTCCTAGCCTCTCGTTGAAGCCTTATTACTTATTAAAATGCCATTTCTATTCATATTCTCTTTTTTCCTTGTCTCATTTTCAGTAATTACATTCTTTTTAGTAGGTTCAGACCTTTGAAAAGTAATTCATTCCCGCAGGGGGAATTACGAGTCTTGGGGGAAGGTATACTGGAGTTGGTTTAGATTCTATGGCTAGGAGGCACCTTCAGGACCTGTTTGAGTCTCTTAAGCCATCCCATACAGAAGCGTTAGCAGCCCCCAGAGAAGGAGGATTTGTCATTTCTTTCATGCTTTTACTTCTCATAACATTTTGCAGCAGAATTTTGCATGAGTCCTGAGTTCTAATCTCATCCTATGGGGACTTTGTGACTTAAAACAGTCTGCTTTATTTCTCTGTATTTGTGCCTTAATTTTTAAGGTAAAGGCAGAACTGCCTTGCTGACCATCATCACCAAACCCAGGCCCTGCAGTTTTCTAGAGTTGCCGTAACAAAGGAATACAAATTGAACTTCCTCAGAGATATGGGGACTAGAAGTCTGATGGGGAGGTGCTAGCAGGTTTGTGCTCCCCTTGAAGGCCCCTCTCCTCGTTTCTGGTACTTTAAGCTTGTGACAGCATCACTCCAGTCTTCATGTGGTATTACTCACACACAAGGGTGTGAGTAAATTTTCTCTTTTCTTAAGGACACCAGCCATTTTGGATGAGGGCCCACCCTACTTCAGTATGACTTGAAATTCATTTTAGTGAATTATGTCTGCAGTGACCCTATTTCCAAATAAGATCACATTCTGAGGTACTGGAGGTTTAGCACTCCACCTCTGAATTTTGGGGAGATATAATTCAATCCATAACAACTAATAATAAGCTAACAACAGCTAAGGTTCTGTCGAATTGGGAACTCTGAAGCAGCAGGTTATGCTCTTTCTCTCACGTTCTCTATTCTTCCTTCCTTTCAAAGAATGTAATGTTATGAAAAATGCCAACCTTGCAGCTCACATAGACCTGTCTCTAACAGACAGAAGTTGACTCATGTGTAGTCTGATGTTTTCCCATACGACTTGGTAATATCTAGATCTTTCCCTGAAATCAGCTGCCTCTATGCAAAGGTGCAAGACAGCCTGGTGCTGTAAAGAGATGGAGACACAGGTGCCTCTGCAGAGCATTGCGGGGCCTCCTTTGTTTACTAGCTTCTTTGAGGTTCCAGATAGAAGATATAAGAGATCAAAAGCTTTTGTAGTTACTCCCCCCATAGCAATTCTTGCTAATGCCTGAAGAGTTATTTGTACAGCTATTGCAGAAACTGTCTAATTTCACTTTGCACATGGACTTAGATGTTGGCTCCTGATTGCCTCGAGTTCTCTCTTTAAGTGGATAATTTGTTATAATACCACCAGTTCTGAGATTTTTCAAAAGTAGAAGTCAGAGATCTCTTAGTGTAGGAGTATTAATGTATCCTTTTATTTTTAAACTTTGTATTGAAGTCTAGCATACATATGGAAAAGTGCACACACGAGAGTACAGTTTAGGACATTTTCACATGGAACAGACTTCTGTAACCAGTACCCACATCAGGACTCACATCAGGTAATTCACTCTTCCCAGTGCCCAGAGATCCACCCTGCCCATTGGTGACTTTTCCTAGTTACTATCTACTCAACAAAACCATTATTTGCAATTCTAACAGCATTAATGATTTTCCTGGTTGTGAATTTCCTATACACATTATAGAATACATTGTAATTAAAAAAAATAAAGTTAAACAAGTCATTTACTAAAATACAGCCATAGAATGTACTTTTTAGTGTCTGTCATCTTTTGGTTAACTTTATATGACATTTTATCCAAGTTGTTACCATTCATTTTGTAGTGGATGAAAAAGAATTTTCCCTCTATTCTTCTGGCAGACATAGTAACAAGAGAAAAGAAAACAGCAATTTATTAACATGAATGCCTCATGGAAGATGCCCAGGGGAAAATATGTAGCTTCCTAAGGCGACTAAGTTCAGGCTTAATTGTTCTCTTAATAGGAAAAGGGGAGGAGGCTTGTATGTCTCTTAGGGGAAAGTAATGAGTTTTAGAAAAGATAAAAGGGCCTTTAGAAGAATAGGTGAGGGGGGAAGAAAGATATTTGTGATAAATCTTGTCTGGGTAAGATGTCAGCTTCTTTTCTCCTCTACTGTGACAAGTCAATCTCCTGGTTGATGAAACTCTTGGAGAAGTACTCTCCCTTCATTTGCCATTTTTCAAGAGCCTGCAGTTCAAAATAATCAACATACCAAAGTGCCATAGTTGGAATTGGTTTTCCCTGAACTCCTGCCCTCATATTTTGGGGTGGCACATTCTGCCACCCTTCAATTTCAATTGCTATATAATATTCCATGGTAGCCCTCCTATTTTAGTAGTAAAAACGTATTCTTCTTGATATATTTATAGTGTAGTTAGGTGCTGGTGTCACTTGCTGAGTGGTTTTCTTTTTTTGTACATGTTTGAGTCATTCAGCTGCCACCCTCAAAGATTTGAATACCTGCCTGACTTCTTGATAGTCGAGGTTCTTTTTCTCCCTTTTATTCTATCCCCATAGTATCTTTGAGATTAATTCCATCCCCTTCTCCCTTAATAACTCTTTGCGGTAACTTCAAGGAGGGAAACATCTGCTCTAGTCTTTTGAATTTTATAATGTTAATATGTGAAAGGAGCTGTGAATGATGGCAAGTGGCCTATTAGCAATGGCCGGGGAGGAACAACTGGATAAAGTAATGTGTCTTTGCTTTTCTTGCTTTGATGGCCGTGATGCATCAGGAAACAAGCTATGATTTTTGAATGTGATACATTCCTTCTCATGATAGATGGTTATGGATGCCTAGACATGCAAGAATTTGAGGGGGAATTTACATTAATGGTTTTTAGGAGAAAAATAGTGAAGTTCTTTCTGTCCTCAATACCAGTTCGCATTTTTTTTTTCAAAGCAAAAATGACTGTCTTGACTTTCTGCATGTGAATATATTGCACATGATTTCACCTTTGCCGACAGCGAGTTGCAGTCAGTAGTTGAGTATAGTACTCGGTGATCATGTGAAGGAGATCGACCGCATCTGGAAATTCATAAATTATGATGCCTATAAAGCACTGAGAGCAGTGTCTGGCACATAGTAAGTACTCAAGAGCTGTGGGCTGCCATTGTTATTATTTGAAATTATTTGGGACTTTCCTTGTGCTCGTGGAGGCCCAGGTTTGCTGGAATGCACGGTGTGGTTAATAATTACCGTGTAGTTAGACATCCGGAAAAGCTGGTCAGCAGAACCTGGCTGGGTGCAGCCGTAATTCAGGCCTCCCTTTCCACTCCAGTGCCTGTAGGAAATAAGGAATTCAGGGTGTGGAACAGCTTTCTACTGTCTGCCTGACTGCACCTGACTCTGCGTCTCCAAAGGAAGCCCAATGTTGGCACACGGGGCAAATGCTCCTACTGTGCAAGAAGCCAGTGCTGACACCCGTGTCCCTGGGTGAGGTCTGTAGGTGCTGGACCAAGTATGTTGGCGTGGGAATAGAATGGCACACAGGATATAGTTGTAGAACAGTGATTACCAAAGAAAAAAGTTTCCTGCATAGCATGTGAGAACACTACACCTGCAAACAGCATTGGACTATAGTTGCTTTTGGTCTCTTTCTCTTAAGTTTTAGACATCAGAGCATTGCACCCCTAAGTACTTGAGAATGCATCTCTTAGGAATAAGGACTTTTTCTCTGCATTACCATAATACAGTATTGCATCTGAGAATAGTATAACAATGATTCTGTTTTATCATCTAATACCCAGTGTTTTCAAATTTCCTTCCTTGTTTGAAAACTATCTAAAGGCCCTTTTCAACATTAGGATCTGATCCTTTATGCTTTGCATTTGATTGTTATGTCTCTTCCATCTCTTTTGACTGTAATAGTCTGTACACCTTCTTCTTTAACTTTTTTGGAGGTCTAGGCTGGTTGTCTTGGAGTTGGAGACTATACCATATTATACATGTCTTGATGGTTTCTCATGTGTCCTTTACTTGTTTCTCTGTCCTATGTATTTTTTATAAGCTGGAAGCTAAATTCAGAAGTACGAGAGGATTCAGGGTAAGCATTGTCTTACTTCATTTACATTGCTTTAACAAAAATACCATAGACGAGGTATCTTATGAACAGCAGAAATTTACTTCTCACAGTTCTGAAGGCTGGAGTATGAGATCACATGCCAGCATGGTCAAGTGAGGGCCCTGTTCTGGCTTGCAGACTCCCCCTTGTGTCCTCACACAATAGAAAGGGTGAGGGAGCTCTCTGGGCTTTCTGTTATAAGGCACTGAGTGCATCGTGAGGGCTCCACACTCATGACCTAATTACCTCCCAAAGATCCAATCTCCTAATAGCGTCACCTTGGGGCTTAGGCTGTCAACATATAAATTAGGAGGGGGACACAAATATCTAGACCACAGCAAACATTTTTGCCAAAAGTACATGATTGGTGATGCTGTGGATTTCATATCGCATGCTTTCTCAGTACTGCTGATGCAGAGCTGATGACTGTTGGATCTGTCCACTGTAAAGAGTATATTTTTCCATTGTAATGAATAAGAATTTGGGGGTGATTTTTGGCAATGTGCAAATATTCTCTTTCTTTCTTCCTTTGATCCTTGTCTGGATCAGCTACTACATTAGAGCTGCATCATGGAGATCTTTGTCGTTCTTTCATTCCTATTGCATTGGGCTGCTGATATTCTTCTATAAAGAGTCTTCTTCACTCACCCTTCTCTGAGTATCACTATGGATTAATAGATTTTTATTTATTTAATATTATAAAAAAATCATAGCCATTATTCTTTTTGATACTCTAGGTATCATCCAAGTTGAGTTCCCGACAACTCTACCCCTCTAGTCTTTGATACTTCCCTTGTTTTCTGCACGACAAGATGTCTGAGGCTCACGTGGTACTTCTCCCATCACAGAACTGCAATCAGTTGCTCTTCTAAGAACTCATTTCCCCTTTTGTGGAGAATGCATTTAGAAACGCAGATCCTAGTACTGGGAAGGCTCATTGCTAGCTGGGGAGTAGGGTATGTGTGCCATTCTAGGTCTGTTCAGTGGGAAGAGCTATAAAATTAAAAAATCATGAGTTCATACATATTTAAAAACCTATCATTTTAAGAGAAAAGTTCAGATCCACGAGGACATGTCATTGGTAGTCAATGTTATGTGGACAGTTCTTCTCAGAGTCTCCTGTCTTTTCAATTTTGTTAAAAAATTAAAAAAAAATCTTTTAAGGAAAGGTGCTGGCAGGAATCAAGGCAAGCAGAGGCAGGCAGGCAGGGAGAGAGAGGAGGAAGGACTTTGTTTTGTTTACTTGTTCCTCTTGGTTGTTCCCCGCCCACCTCCAGCACCGGGATGTGAACCTGGATCCTTGGGATGTATGTAAACTGCACTCTTGGCCAAAGGTGGCTGATTAAACTGCTGCTCTTCTGGGGCATGCCACCTCCTGTTTTTCCTGCCAGTCTTTTTCATAGACACTGAGCCATCCTTGTCTTACCTTTTGTTTGTTTTGTGTCAGTTGTGGAATTTCTGGTTCTCAAAGTCAACCTAATGATGCTTTAATGTTGGGGACTGGAAAAGTAGTTGGTGACTGCTGACAGATAAGGAGATCCAGCCACAGTGAAGTAAGACCAGATTTCACCTATAATCACCTGAGAGATTACAGAAATGATAATACAATCAAACAATAGTATGGGCTAGCCAATGTCTCAAGCACAGGAATCCTATGACATAGGTGATGATATTACTCTCATACTGATGAGGAAACTAAGTCATCCTGAGGTGTTCAGTTACTCAGTAACATATCTGAGACAGACCAGAGCTGGGTTTGTTCCAGGAAGTCTGGCTCTGTAACCCACAGGCTTACCGGGCTTACCCACTACGTGTTAGTGGCCCTCATGTCACCGGAAGAGTGTGCCTTGGTTAGGCCTGTTATAGATTTCTTTTCTGCCCTGGATCCATTCTGCAACGTAACTTTTTCACGCTGACTTGGTGGCATTGATTTAAGTGAGTTGATCCAAGTCATCTAGAGGGAACCCAAACCCCAGAATTATAAGGAATGAAGAGAAAGAAGGCTTTGGCTCTCCACTTGAAGTGGGACGAGGTAGTGTCTCAATGTATTATTTTTTTCTTCCGCTGCCTTTGCTTTTGAGGAAGTCGAGTTTGTTAATTGACAAGTTCCATTCATACACTGCTTGAGTAAGCTATTTAAGGTTTCTTAAATAAAATCAATTGGCTTAATAATTGGTTATGTTAAAAAATATTTAGGCATGCCCTAGTGGAGTAGTGGTTATGTCTGCCACCTCCAGCTGAATGCAGTCAGCATATATCCCAACAGCAGGTTAGGGTTTCAGATTTGGGATCCAGGTTGGCATCCCAGCGTGGTGGAGGGAGGTAGAGAACCAACTAAGATGAACAACTAACTGAAAAATAAAAAGGGCTTCCTTCTATCTCTTCTTCTTTGCCTGCCTACTCACCTTCCTTCCTACCAGCACCTTTCCTTTAAAAAAAATTAGAAAATTCCAGAAATGGGAGTGCAGATGTGGGGGCTTAGAACCAGTTTTATTTGAAGCACTTGTAAAATTATAGATCCTAAGAGGAATTTGGTGTTTGATATTGTTAAAGAAAAGAGGAATGTGAAGAGATCATTTTGTAGGTTTTATGTTAAGGTAACTTTTCTTAAGTTTTCTGCGATTCGAAGCATTATTATTTTTCCAATGGTTCTGTAGCTAATGTGGAAGAAAATGATCAAAGATGAGTGGGAGAGGTAGGTGTAGCCCTGTCAAAAGGATTAATCAGTGGGGACTGAGATTCCCCAGTAGCAGAGCCTTTGGTTAATGCAGGAAAATGGTGCATTAAACTCCGTTAAAACCCAGAACACAGCCAAGAAGTTGCTCTCAAGGGGGAGGACCTAAGTCCTTCAACACAAGGATGCGCCTTCAGGAAGTGGTTTGACTGGGTGGAGAGAAGCCCATTTTTATTTTAAACAAATTAAGTGTTTCCAGAATGCACTCTCCACCCTAGACACATAAACAATCTTCACAGTGTAGCCCACCTATATTTGCATACACTTAAGAATTAAAACAAAGGAGTCTACATCTAGAAAATGAGTAGGAGCCATCTGTTCTCTCCCTGATAAGAAAGGCTAGGAGAAAACTGGTTTCCTTCTCTGACAAGGGAGAGAAAGAAGACCTGCATTCACAAACCCAACCCAGACCCAGAAGGGAAAGGAGCTGTAGGAAATGACCAGGAGTGTACCATGTGCTTCAAGAGATTATGAGGTGATAGATTTAAAATCTGGTGCATTCCTTCCTTTATCCTTTTTTCTCACTCTTCAGTTTCACCTCTGAACAAGGCTGACATCCTTTCAGAACTAGGACAAGACACACTGTTTTAAGGAAGGTAGTAGATGAAACCAGATTGCCACTCTTTTTTATGGGGAGATGTCTTAGTCTGTTAGGGCTGCCATAGCAAGATACCATGGACTGGGTGGCTACAAAAATCAGAAATTTCTTTTCCCTTAGTTTTGGAGACTAGAAATCCAGAATCAAGAGGTTGACAGTGTTGAATTCTTCTGAGACCTTTCTCTTTGGTTTGTAGATGGCCATTTTCTTCCCATGTCTTCACACTGCTTATCCTTTGTAACTGTGTCCAAATGGTCTCTTCTTGCAAGCACACCAGTCAAAATGGATTATGGCCTACCCTAATGACCTCATCTTAAGTTAAGTTCACATCTTAACTTAACATCTGTAAAGATCCTGTCTCCACATGCGATCACACTGAAATATGGGGATTTGAACTTCAACATACGAACATGTATATGAATTTTGTAACGCATAATAAGAGGCAAAGAGACATACCTCATTACTTGATTGGAATGTCAAAAAATCCTTAATATAGTTGTAATTTAGTTCTTAAAAGCAGCTCTTGATGTGCAATTCATTCCTGCCGTCCCTCCAACAACAAAATAGCAGAAATGAGAACAAGAGCATAATTACCGTGACATCTACAATAATTGAGTTTAGTGAAGAGAAATGCCTGATGTTTTCCATTTTTTTCCTGTATCTGTTATTCTATTTACATTTTTAGGTGTGCCACGGAAGAAGTCAGGTGTTCCGTACACTTCTTTAGTAGCTATACTGTGCTTCTCTGGCCGCAGATGGTATGTTTGTTGTGAGTCCTGGAGCCCCAGGCGAGGGTTTCAGTCACCCACCAACAGGTGTTCACAGTTCCTTAGTGGCATCTACCAGAATTGAGACCCAGTGCCCAAAGGACATTCTGTAGCCTGTCAGTCGAGTACCACCTGCACATATGGTGCTTTTAAAAAAATGCTCATTCCTGGACCATCCATTTTACTTATGGAATCAGAATCTTTGGACATGGGGCCCAGGAATGGGCATTTTTAACATGTGCATCACAAGTCTCAGGTTAATGGAATTTGAGAATTATTGTGCTGTTGGCAGGACTTGTGATTCTGCATCACCACGAGGTAGTAGCAGTCATCTCATGCTTCATATGTCATTGCAGGTAAATACTTAAGTTCATTTTTTCAATTGAGGTAACACTGGTTTTTAATGATGTGTAGGTTTCAGGTATACAGCCTTATAAATCAACATCTATCCATATTATGTTATGTTCAGCACTTAAAATCTGATGTCCATTTTTCACATTCAATTGACCATTTTTCCCCTTCCCTTTATGTCTGGTAACCACTATTCTTTTAGTTCGTATAGTCTGTTTTTATTTATTTGTTTATCTTCCACATGAGTGAAATTATATGGTATTTTCCTTTCTCTATCTGACTTATTTTACTAGGCTTTAATACTGTCTAGGTCTATCCATTTTGTTCCAAATGGCAATATTTTGTCTGTCTAATATTTGAATAGTATGTCACTATGTATCTAGACCACATCTTTATCCAATCATTCGTTGATGGGAAATTAGGTTATTTCTTGCTCTCGGTCACTGTGATAAACATGGGAGTGCATGTATCTCTTGGAATCACTGTTTTTGTATTCTCCTGATAAATACTTACAAGTGGAATGCTACGTCATATAGTACTTCTATTTTTTAATTTTTGAGGAAACTCCATACAGTTTGCCAAAGAGATTACACCAGTTACATTCCTAACTGCACTGCACAAGGATTCCCTTTTTTCCGTATCCTCATCAACACTTGTTTCTTGTGTTTCCTTTGACAGACAGTTGCTATTCTCATGAGTGTAAGAAAATATCTAATTGTGGTTTTGATTTGCATTTACCTAATAATAACAGATTATGAACATCTTTTCATGTGCTTGCTGACCACCTGTATGTCATCTTTGGAGAAATGTCTGTTCAGATTCTGTGTCCATTATTTAATTAGATATTTTTGTTGAGTTTTATGACATTTTTATTTATTTGGAGTATTAACTCTTTCCAATATATGCTTTATAATATCTACTCTCATTTAGTAGGTTGTCTTTTGTTCAATAATTGTTTCATTTGCTGTATAGAAGCTTTTTAGTTTGAAGTAGTCCCATTTGTTTATTTTTTATTTCATTTATATTTATCATTGGATTCAAATCCCTAAAGATATCTCTATAGCCAATCCCAAATTGCTTATTGACTCTGTTTTCTTCTCTGTATTTTATGGTTTCCTGTCTTACATAGGAGTCTTTAATCCATTTTGAATTAATTTTTGTGCATGGTATAAGATAGTGGTCTAGTTTTGTTCTTTTGGAAGTGACTAGTTTTCCCAACATATTTATTGAGGAACTTTTCCTTACTCCATTGTATGCTCTTAGCTCTTTTGTTATACATTAGTTGTGCATATATATGTGGATTTATTTCTGGGCTCTCAGTTATAGTCTATTGATCTGTGTGTGTGTTGTTATTCTAATACCATGCTGTTTTGATTACTATCACTTTGCAGTCTAGTTTGAAATCAGGTCGTATAATACCTCCTTTTTTTGTTCTTTATTCTTAGGACTGTTTTGGCTATTTGGAATATTCTTTGTATTTCCAAATAAGTTTTATAATTCTTTGTTCTATTTTTGTGAATAATGCCATTGGATTTTGACAGGGATTGCACTGAGTGTGTATATTGCTTTAGGTAAATAATTTAATGCTTTAATTTCTGGTGTCTCTTATCTCCCCTCCACCTTTGACTTTCACTAGAACAGGATTGATAACTTCTTGTTCTCATATTCTCTGTCTTCTGTCTTTGGGACTGTATTTTTGTTATTGCTGGGTGTCATTGGTTTTATGCTTCTCTGTGACAGTGGGTGGCTTCTAGACTCTCCTAAGACATCTTGAAAACGGATTGTCACGTCTCAGAGACCATTTTATTAAATACTTAAAACCAAGGTTATTTAGAGGTACTTTTACTGCTACTTGTGACCTGTGTTCAGTGTAGACTAGATTATACTATGCCGTAATATGGTTAGGGTAAAATATGAACAGCTACATTAAATGTAATAATTCTCCTGCCAAAAGTTAACCTTTTAATTTCAATTTTTAATTATACAAACTTATTTTCTTTTTGGTTTGATAACTTCTTCTTTGGATCATTGATTACTTGGAAAGTTTTAAAGTCCAGAACCAAATCCTAGCCACACTGTCTTCCCTCTTATTTCTTGGTGGCATTGCTTGCTCTACCTTGAACAGTATAAGAATATGATGGCTATGAACAGCTCTAGCACACTGACATCCCTCCTAAAAGTTTATTTTCTAGGTAAAGGACTTCTAATCAGTATTCCATTTTGCGTAGTACATATAATAATTTAATATTTAAATTGAATGTTAAATTAAACGTTAAATGTTTAGTGTTAAGACTGTGAACAATGGTTGAACAAAGTTCTGTGTAGTTGATAATTTAGGTGATTGCCACAGTAGTCATGAACTTTGTCAGGGCCAAGGACAGATTATTTGTGAAATTGTAGTTGTATCAAATAGACAATTGGAACCTTTGAGAAGTATAGGGCTATATGCAGAGTTTTACAAATGTGAACTGAAGAGACCTACCACATACTTCTGTGAATCCTTAGAGGGGCTGTTTAACTTTTTAAAGATTTAATTTCCAGTGCACCCTGGTGGCCTGGTGGTTTGGTTCACCAGGCATTGTCTACATACATCCCAGTGTCTCCAGTTCAAGACCTGGGGGCTGGGGAAGTAATCAAAATGAAAAACTAGATGAAAAAAATTCTGAAGTGCTTCTTCACTCTCTGTCTTCCTGCCTGCCTGTCTACCTACCTTCATTCCTTCATTTCTTCATTCCTCCCTGTACCTTTGGTTTAACAACAACAACAACAAAAGGCTCAATTTCCTCCCCTTAAAATAGTGATAATAATATTACCTAACATGGTGAGAAACAAAGCATGTGACCCATGTAGGGTGTGCCCTGGTGGCCTAGCGGTCTAGTGCACCCTGGGAGCAGTCCCACATACATCCCAAGGTCCCTGGTTCAAGACCTAGGGGGCAGGGGAACAACCAGTGTGCACAACTAAATGAAAATAAAGAGCTGCTTTCCCTTCTCTCTTCCTGACTGCCTACTCACTCGCCTGTATTCCTGCCTGCATCTTTCTTTAAAAAAAAAAAGCGTAATACAGATAAAGTGTGCAATGTAGTATAGTTACAATATACCCAGAATATTATAAATACATTGATGTACATATTCACAATTTTATGAATGTTATTTTTTAAATATTGAGATAGCTATTTGGCATATAGTTTAACAAATATGCATAGAGAACATTCTAGGCAATTTTGAGTCCAACTTGGAGTTAGTTAACCTGTTTCCTTTTAGAATGGAGGGGACTGACTGGAGTGCCTGGCTGAGGATGGCGAAGTTGTATATGGATGCAGTGGGCCAGGCTGGGATTAGCTGTGTCTGGACAGGTTCCAAAGGGAAGAGAGATGACGTGCACCCTGTGCATTCGCTGATCTTCTGCTTTAACTCATAGCTCAGCTCTTTGATCAAGTAATGTTTCCTTCCATTCCCTTTTGTACATGATATGAACCAATTATTCTGGAAGATAATTAAAATACTTAAATGGGATATTAATGCTTTTCCTGGATGATCATCCATACTGCATGGTTTGGACATATTATGCTTCAGTGGATATGGTAGAAAATTGAAGGAAAGAATCATTTTGAGTAAGGAGAGGAAGTAAATTACTGACTCCTGTTGTTTATTAACAGCTCCTGTTTTGTTTTGTTTTGCTGTCTTTAATTGTGGCTGTGCAGCCTTGCCTATCTTGCAGCTTGCGAGCATTTTAAAATTTGTATTTCAAAATATTTAAGTGGCTCAATAAAAAAGCAATAAAAGCGTAAATCTATTTAGAAAGTCAAAATCACTTAATCAAGCGGATGCTGGGTGGGTGAGACTTGAGGACACTGTTGCCGCAGTCAGCTGCATTGATTTCTTGTAACTGGTAGAAATTGTGGCCTTTTGTGCTTGTCTTACCTCACTTTCTTCTACAAAATGTACTGAATAGTACATTTCTTAGTACTGTTGTACCATTCTTACTTAGAACCTCAAATCTGTGGCGCTGCATTGATTTGTATATTGGAGGGGTCAGGGAAGTTTGTTTTTCTCTGCATATATTCTTCTTGTTCCAACATAGTGAGGATCTTGTGTCATCAAAAGATGTTGAATTAATGAAAGATGATAATTCTGAAAAACTATTTTACATTTCAGCGATATAGAATTCACCCTTTGAAGGGGATAAATTTGTCCTCAACCATTAATATAACAGACTCACATATCATTATACTGGCTTTTTAATAAATGGACTGGTTTTCTGAGAATAGTTCAGATATAAATTTCAGCTGACCAGTGGGTTTTAATGCAGAATGAAACCAGTGTGCACCAAAACAATATGATTAAATGTGTCTTTCTGGATCACACCTTTCCATTTTAGATCTGTTTTCCTTTTGCTCACACCAGAGGTTCAAGGTATTCAGAGAATGTTAGGAATGGAAATGATCTTTATTGATATTGTTAGTACTCATGGCTTCTTCATCCAGGATTTTTCATATTAAACAAAACATAGCTAATGAAAGGGTCTTAAATCTTCAAAACAAGTTACCAAAAATACATCTTTATTCATTTAATGATTTAACAGATTTCTACTAAGTCCTTGTTATATGACAGGCATTGATTACTTTGAAATCCTGATCCTATAAAACTAAAGGATTCAGCAGCAGCAGTATGCTAAGCTTGGCAATAGATACAATGATTGTGATGCAGATTAAGATGCAAAACTTTATCCTATAAGTTTTGAGAGATTACTTTTATTTGAATTTGTTCTGCTTGATCTAAATTTTTTCTGAAAGTGTCTGGGTGTCCTGCATTAAACACAGGGCTTGAAGTGTGGTTGTACATAGAATAAATCAGAACTCAGTTCTTGAAGCCTGATATCTTTAAGGTAGACTGAAGTTACATTACCTTAGGGAGAACTTTTGGATCAAACTGCGCTTTGCAATACAATGAGGCCATATTGATATTTTCATGTGTATAGTTTTGTTTATTGAATTATATGTCTGCATCTGTGATGTTGGAATTTGAATATATGTCCTAAATGAAGGATTTTATACTTGTCCTTATTTAAATATATATGTCTCTATGTGTGTATGTGTGTGCACATATATGATTTAAAAGATTATATAGAAAGATTATATATGTATACAAGAAGATACATTTATTTGACTTATCATTCTTGCCTTTGGATCTTGTTTCTAAAATACCACATCTGTTTTGCTTTCTTGGCTTCAAATATTCATTATTTTTAATAACTCATGCCAGTTATGTTACACATGTTACTATGTTATTCATATTACTAAGCAGGACAAGTCAAAGAATAAAGTCTTGAGCCGTGCCTTTCATGAGCTTCCCTTGGGCTTCTAATCATCATAATTGGCATTCTTTTTTAAGTAAAAAGCTATAAATCTACTTAAGCATGCTAAAGTCCAGTGTATATTCTTGTCATCAAGTCATTTAATCATTCTACTCATAAACCAATCCATATTTATTCAGTCATTCCTGTGAATTGTATATGGTGCTACTTCTGCAACTAAAATATAGAGCAGACATGTGTTTTAGTGTATGAGTAAGTGGTATAAAACAACAGTTTCAGGGCTGACAATTTTCAGTCACTTACGAGGATCACTTATTTAGAAACAAATGATTTAAGATGAGGCTTTGCTGAGAACACTGTTCCCCTGGGAGTTAGGGCTGCTGATCCTCAGTCCTGTAAAGAACTGTGGTGTGCAGATTGGTCAAGTGAGGTGGGAGGGAGGAAGGTGGGAGGTTGAGAGTGATTTGAGTGAGACAAAGGAGGAGGTGTGGAGAAGGGGAAGACAAAGGCATGGATTTCTGGTAGATGAACCAACCCAAACAAGAAGACCTGATGAACATAGCAATTGAAAGTAAGGTTTGTTGGTGCTGAGGCCTAGGACAGGAATAGGCCGTGGTCTAATGGGAATCTCAGAATAGACTGTCAGATAGAATACCAGCATTTTCAGGAACAAGACTGGGAGCGGTATTCAGAAAGGAAGTAAGGCGTAGTCTACTGTCTATTGTTCTGGCACAATCCCTGGTGGTTCTTGATTTCTATTCTTTCTCTCAGTGCTCATCAGCCATCTCTTTAAAGATCAAATGCAGGTGTTTTCCTTCAGATTTGACATTTTTGAGCTGCACATGGCTCACTGTTGGTTATCAAGAAGGAGCTGGATCTCTTTATTCTTTCCACATGTCTGCTCTAACACGGTATTTTCTTTTTTACCCACGGCTCTTACAATTCGTGATATTCTTTCCCTAAGAATTTTCTTTTACAAGTCTTGCATACATTATGAAACTGCTTTCTGTTTTACTTTTTCAGCTCTTGTCTGCAAACCATTTTTTTTTTTTTTTTTGGTATATTATAGCCAGTCAATTATTTTTCTCACACATATTCCACTAGTTTGATGATACATTTGTTCATTCATCTCTGATTTTTATCAATCACTCCTTTACAACAACTTTGTTTTTTATAATTATCATGGAATGAGAGTTTCCCTGATTTTTTTTTTTTTGTTGTTGTTGTTCCTGATATATTCTAATGGAATATTACTTTTTTATTGTGGAGTTAATATAAAGTGGTAGAGCAACAAATGGTAAAATAAACACGTATAATGAACGAGAAGATTTCCTCCAGCAAATAAGAAAATAATTATCTACTTAATTTGGGGTACTGATTTAATTATTTTGGTCCCTCTGTGTGAATGAATAGACATAATAAATAGTACATAGAGTAAAGCTCTTTTGTCTTTCTTTTTAAATGCTCAAGCAAGGATTTGAATACTAGCATGCAATTTCACTAAATAAATGTGAATGAAGTTTTGACATAGGAATACTTAGACTCTGGCTCCCATAAGGAAAAATTAAATAAAGCCTTATAATTTCACTGCTGGAATGCCTGGGACATGATACAATCTTGGGGACATATTTTGCATGGAAAGGTCATAATTAGATTTACTGAACCAAATATCCAAAGGATTGTCTGAAAAATACTCCTGAACCCCAGGGATGTAGAAATGAGTAGTTAGGAGACTGCTATCCTGGGGCTAACCACATGGGGATTAAGTTCTGGAAATGGTGCCTATTAGAGTAGGAGTATAATTATGCATTTCCTGTAAGACTGGAATTCTTGAGTGCATTCATTAGCTCTCAGATGGATTCTTCTTTGTAAAGAGGAATGAATAAAATTTTATTTTAATTTATGTTTAAATGATTTAAAACAACATTTATAGACAATAAGAACATAAGCACCATTTGGATTCCTTATTTTCTTGTCTTATCCTTGCTAATAAATAGACCTCACTTGCTAGCTCTTTGTAATGAGGGGCTTCAGGCCACCATATTGCAGTTGGCTTTGTTTGCTTGGTACTGTGAAGTCACTTGTCAAAGGACTTTGAAGGAAGATGGGCATATATCAAGGAACAGCTCCAAAAAATAGCTATCAAAACAAGACATTTTATCTTCTCTCATTAATTCTGACTCATGAGACTTTCAATGTTCAGAATTTCTGTTTTAGAAGAGTATGACATGGGCACTCTAATTTATGTATTATGATAAAGACAAAAGTTGAAAGGGCATTTCTCTTTCTAAAACAATGGTATGCAGTCTTCTGTGACACCATGTTCTCAGATAAATACAGTTAGCATTTCATTCTTGCAGGGAAAATGAGTGTGTGTGTCTAAGTGGGCTTCTCCCTACTCCCCCCGCCTGCCCTCAACCGCCACCACCATGAGAGTTTGGTTAAGCACAGCAGTACTTAGTGATTTGTATGCACTTGAGTTGAACGATAAAAATTATTCTTAGCTAATCTGATAATAATGGCTCTGTGTTTGATGTTGAAGTCATTGCATTCTGCTGGGTGGAGAGGGACTGAGAGCAGCCACACGAATAGGGCCACGCAAGTTTGCTCAAAGAAGTGGAAGAAAGAGAGAGCCAATGTGATAGTGAGAGGGTAAGAAAGTGATCATCAGGGGGTGTCAGGAGTGAGAAGTACAGAGACAGATAGAAGGATGGAGAGGTCCTCCCTCCAACACACGCGCATGCGCGCGCACACACATCCCTCTCTCTCTCTCCCTCTTCCCATACACACAATGCAAAAACAAGCACCCAAAGGCAAGGGGCTTGGAGAGATGGGAGCTAGGGAGTCAACAAGGCTGTGATCCCTTGGAAACTGCCTGGATTCCCTTCGTAAGTTTATTGTTTTGTAAGTGAAAAATAATTTGATGACAGGCAGCACTTTTATCCTTATAGACTCAGTTTCTTTAGTTTCTATTTAGTCTGTTTTCAGAGCATGAAACCTGGGTCCTAAGCTGCATTAATCATTACTTAATATTAATATGGAAATGAGTTCACTCAGTTGCAAGTCCTAGTTTCAATCAGTAAGTAATTATGAAAATTATCCTTAAAGAAGCTGTGAAAGGGTGTTTGCTTTCTAGGCAATAATTAAACCTCTCAGCCATCTCTAGGTGGTTGATTTTTTTCCCCCTCTTAGTATTTTTTCTAAACTTACTTGCTGCAGGTGGGAAAAGACAGCGAGTCGCTGCTGACTGAGGGATTCATTTAGTAAGGTAGGTGAAGGTTCCGATAAGAGAAGAGGATGAATGGAATGTTCAGAGCTGAAGACCAAGAGAAAATGGATCAGCTACTTTAGTCTTGCCCAAAGGAAAGAAAAAAATGTCAAGTGTGAATTAGAACCTTTAAAACACCAGTTATTTTCATAGAAGTATTGTTGCACCAAATCTCAAAATGTGGAGTTAAATCTCCATCCTCAGTGGAAGCCAATCTAACATGCTTCCTAACACCAATGTCAGTTGGTGGCCATTGGTAAATCTGGGTACCTGAAAGAGCAGCACCTAATTATTATTGTACCATCATCATCCACAAGGAGCCATGGGGGCCATGTGTTACTGTAAAAGTGGACCCTGAAAGACTTCTAGTCACTGCGCTGGTGACATCATGTACCTGTGTCCTCCTTGCACCCTACCATCTCTGCCCAGAAGAGAACCCTTCCCCTTTGAAGAGCAGGCAACTCTGCTTTGAAAGTCCCTCAAAGATGAAGGCTGCAAGGACATGGCATAGATGTCGATGTTCATCTTCAACGTTCTGTCTGTGAAAGTTGCAGTCTCAACACGATGTTAGAAAGGAGGCTCCTTTTTGCACACACAGTACATAGGGACCCACTCTGGAGAGCGTTAGGGTTGCTAGAGAGATCAGAGGATACCCCGTTGTACCTGAATTTCAGATAAACAAGAAATAAAACATTATTTCTTGTTTATCTGAAATTCGCCTGTGACTGAGCATCTTGTCTTTTAACTCAACAAACTGGCGACCTTAGCTTGGGGAGTGCCAGGCCCTAATGATCTTCATGGGGCAGTAGTTGAGCCTATCATTCCGCGGCCTGGGTGTGTTCATGTATTCCTTAATTCTTCTTTTTCTTTGAGAAGGTAGCGTAATTATAATTGAGAATAATTGTCAAAGGAAGAAGGCAGTTTTTCAGATTAGATACAATAAGAGATTCGTAAAAGTTAGAGTAGGCAATAATAAGTTAAAGAACTTAGGTGGTTGTATTGACAGAAGTCGTGAAGGGTGCCATATGGTGGCCTAGTGGTCTAGTGCTCCCCGGGAACAACCCCACATTTATCAAGACCCAGGGCTGGGGGAAAACAACCGATGTGAGCTAGCAAATAAAAATAAAGTCCTTTTTCTGCTTCTCTCTTCCTGCCTGCCTACTCACTTTCATTCCTGCCTCTGCCTTTCCTTAAAAAGAAAAAATGATCAATAGTTGTTGGTCTATTAATGAGAACTACAAGTGTGCTTGAATCTAAAAATCAGTAGTAGTTTTCCTGGGTTATTTGGTCATTATATCATTGTACCCTGCATGATTTTTAATGTACACAATTTAATGAGGAAATTGAAGTAGAATTTTAAAATAGCATTGTGTCAAATACTGCATTTTTTTATTGAGACAATATCTTTTAAAGATCTTGCAAATAAAAATGGTTCCTTGTTTCTTGTTCTGCTCTTGTCTTTTGTGCACATTTTCATAGAGAAGTAGGAAATTCTAGGAGTTAAGAGATCCTGCCCCAATACTGTCCCTGAATTATCCCCTCTGTCAGTAGAGACCAGTGTTTACACATTCTGTGATTTGCTTGGAATTTCTAAGACTTAAATTTTCTGAGATTTCTCTAACTTTTTTTGTTTCAAATTGCTTTGGATCTGTGTTGCTAATACACATTTTTCCTGTTTGAGTTGTGTAGGACATGACCTAGGAGATTTAAAAAATTAGTTTGATTTTTTTGCATTGCTTCTATAAGCTAAGCTTACCTACAATGAGTGCATTGGAACTCTGGTTGAATAGAGCTAACTATTCACACTATATACACAATATACATGTAGTAGATATATGTACATCTATATAAAAGGTTTTTTTTTTTTTTTTTTTTTAAATCTTATCCTACTGCTCTAACAGTAGAAAGTTTAAGATAAATGTGAGGTGACAGAACTTTGATACACTGCCACCTCCTGCACTTTTATGAGGTTCCCAAATGCCTTTCTCACATATTGAACTGACAGAGTAATGATCAGTGGCTTAGAATGCCTCCTGATTCCTGACTGTCTGCCAGAACAATTGCTTAAGTAAATGTTTCCCCATGTCCAGTGACCATTAATGCCACCATATACAACTGGTTAAGAGCTGAGGTTTGGAAAGTAATGCCTATACGTTGGTGAAAAGAGCTTTGCTATTGTGGTCCATGGGACGAGGAGGGGACAAAGCCCTTCATAAGGACAAAAGTCCTCCTCTTGATCAGTTTCTTTATAGATCACAATGAGTCTTTGAATTGCCTGATTTCTCTCTCATGGTCAGATTAGAGCCAGCAAAGGGAATCTGTGTTCGAAGATCCCATCAAGTTTGGAATCCAGTAGAACTCTTGGATGGCTGAATACCATATCTCTGAATAAAGAATGGTAATAATGAAGGTAACTAAGATGTAGCAGGTCTGTGTCAAGCTTCCCAGAATCCTCAAAAGCTCTGTGTGTGGCACCATGGGCAATGCCTAGTTGATGATTGAATGCCTCCTTTTACAGTGGCCCATCTTCCGAAATACATCTTCAGACTCTTAAGTCCAAGGACTTCTAAAACCTTACTTTCCCAAAGACTAAAAGGAGACCTAGCACTCAAGGTGAGACCACATCTGACTGCCCAGCATTGAAGTTAGATATCTCATGAATTTGTTGGCACAGCAGCATGATATTTATTATACGGGTGCCAGGGGCGTAGGTCAGGAGTTATTCCAAGATTCACGCAGACCACACAGCTACTCTCAGCAGGAATGGCCCTGCCATTGTTTCACTGTGGAGCAGTTGGTCCTCCTCTTCTTCCCTTTGAGGAATTTCACGTTTTTGTTCTAAAGAGAACCATTTATACCCAATTGTTTCCTGTTGGAAGTGGACTGATTATTGACTCTGTCAGGGGTGCTGGGGTGGCTGGGGTATGGCGGAGCATGTGATAGGCTGAATGGAATCTCACCATGTTTAAAGTTATGATCAAGTTAAGTCTAGTCTGCTTTCCTTTAGGCCCATGTGTGACCAAGAACGTGCCTCATTCAATTAAGTGTTCCAATAGTCACTATTAATCTGTTGGCCTTAACAGATAAACTGATGCCAGTTTGTCACTTCAGGTTTAGATAGATGGCTTTTTCCTGCCTCTTTCTCTAGAAATTTGTATGCAAAAGCAGCTCAGTGGGTTTTTAAAAGCTAGTCTTAGCTTGACCTTGGAAGGAAAAAGGGCACAGGCTGAAGGCAGAAGGGGTGGTCTGTTTCAATAGAGATTGGGCATAAGGGACCCTTGCTGTTTCCTCGCAGCCCCCTACCCTGTCACCAGTGTGCAGTGGGTTCTTGGACTGGGCTAGAGATCTTGTACAGACTTACCTTCAAAGAGAGCTTCCAGTCAATATGTCCTTTTTTTGGACAAATTTAGTTACTCCTTGTTACCCTCTCTCACAAGGCCTTATGAACCATGTCTGTCTTATTTGGCCTTTTTAACTGGTGGCTGTGAAATGCTATTATAAAAGACTCATTGAATCTACCTTTTGAACTTTTTAAAATTACCATGCAAGCTGAGCTGTGAATTGCTGAGAATTCAGAATGTAAAACAAAACGAAACAAAATCTGTATCCTGTCTTTGTGCCAGTGCCAAGCTGGGTCCCTCTTTCCCCTCCAGCTCCTTCCTTGTGCCATTTTTAATCGACACTCATGTTGCTTGAACCTACCCTTGTTGCTGCTCTAATCTTGCAGGATAGAGCTGTGTCTTCAGACAGTCAAACCCATTTGCTTGAACAATAGACTTTCTTGTTAGTTGTGCAGCTTTCAGTAACTTACCTTGACTGCATATTCATTAGTGTGGTGCCGTTGGCAAAAGAGGCATACCTCCAAATTCTGCTAATTACACAGCTATTCAACATCAGCCTGGCTGAAAGAACCTAGCCATCCCTGCGGAGGAGTGCGTCTGCACCAGAGCCAGCCTGGAGTGTAGAGGTGCTGGACATGGGGGCTAGCAGCGATGGGCCCAAACCAGACACCGGAACCCGCAAGGGAGCTGCCAGCACTTCCTTTTTCTCCAGTGTTTCCTTCCAAATGCCCATGGAAGAACAATTGAGCCACTGCCTAGCTCAAAGGCTGGAAATTAAAAGGACCTGGGGTGAGGAGATGCCACAGGAAGCCCTAGAAAGTCAGCCACGGAATTTGGATTTAGCAGTAGCTAGTGGATTTGCTGAAGCTTGGCTAATACTGGGCAAAGTAGCAAGTGGAGTTGGCCTCTTATTCATTGCATAAAGGCAGCAGGTCAAAGGGTTAAGTGGGGCCCAAATCCAGCCCCAGCTCTGGCTGGCAGAAGGGAATTTTGGTCTGGAGAATGAGAGGCCTTTTTAAAAGGCTCGCACCGACTCCGTCCTCTCTCCAACCCAAGCACACACACAAGGCTTATCTGCCCAGAGAAGGTACCTTTTAAAATGAGCATAAAGGTGTCATGTGAGCTAGTGCAGGCCCTAGTGTTTGCTCTCATATCTTCAGAGCAGGCCAGGCTTTTATATGAGCTCTGAATCCATCTTGTTCTTGTGGCTCAGGAGACAAGCTCTCAGCGGTCTTGGGAGACAGAAATTCCCATGACATGAGATGATTTCAGTGTGTCCATGACAACTCATGTAAGAAGTTATTCCCTTTCAAATCTTTCAGCTGCTCACAGGAAGAAGTTGTTGGTTAACAGAGGTTACTAGCATGTTCTAGAGCTGTCTTTGCTATACCAGTTCCAGAGACAGAGATGAACTTCGGTCCCTCTGCATTGTATTTGTGCTTAGGATGATCTATCTTTGCCAAGGGATACTAGTTTTCTAATTAAAGAAGTGAATTTAATATATATAAGAAATGAGCTGATTTGTTTTAGTCATTCAAGTTGTCTCTGGCTCAGATTGAATTTAGGAAACACTGATTTTGTGTAAAGAGCTCAAATACGAGGTAGAATTGAGTGTGGAACAGAGGCCTTCAAAATAATATGGGTTTCTGATGACTTCTGCTAAGAAGAATTTAAAAGGAAACATTTGCATTGTTATTGGTGTTATTGGTATCAAATGTGCAAGTATGCAGGTATACAGCTCTGTTTGTGTGTGTCTTTTCCATAAGAAAACTGAAATTGTAGACTGAATTCTTGAGGATATTCTAGAAGATATAGGAGAGACTAGAGCTATGTAGAAGGCAAGCAGTTGACCTCACATTTATTTATTTATTTTATTTTTGGTAAGGAAGAAGTGGCTGGATTAAAGCCAGAAAATTCCAGAAGGGGAGCACATCCCTTTATTGATACTTGACTCAAGGTTGCCCTTTATTGTCCCTCTGTGTCTCTCTCCTTCACTCTTTATCTTTCAGTCATTTTCACACATGAATGTACACACACACACACACACACACACACACACACACACACCCCATTCTACCAATGATTCCAATGTGCCATCTCCCTTGTAGGAAAATTTCCTGCAGAAGCCACAATATAAAGTGCCAGGCATGACACGGAGAATTAAGGGCATTGTTCTCAAACCTCTTTAGATGAAATAGCATATTTCGTTGTTGGTCTGAACACAGTTGAAATTACTGCAGTAAAAGCATTGTTTGGTATCCAGTGGCAACATGAGCTTATATTTACATAAAGAAAAAAAGGGTCCTCTGATATAATCTCAGAAAACTGCTGCCACAGGCCTTTGAAACAATTAGTTTAGACTATTTCACAGAGCATTAAGCTTAACAATGT
The DNA here is from genome assembly GCA_004363575.1 of Solenodon paradoxus. Taxonomy (NCBI): domain Eukaryota; kingdom Metazoa; phylum Chordata; class Mammalia; order Eulipotyphla; family Solenodontidae; genus Solenodon; species Solenodon paradoxus. Next base: position 242,986 of record RJWH01000786.1, on the reverse strand, counting down.
CAGTCTGTTCCTAAAGGCTCTTCAAGAAAATTTTTGCAGTGAGACCCAAATTTAGGTTGGCATAAGGGCGACCTTGAATAGGCTATTTCATCTTATTATTTTTAACAGTTTTTTGGAGCTATAATTGACCTACAATAAGTTGAAAATATTTAAAGTGCATCATTTGCTAAGTTTTAACATGTATAGATCTGTGAAACTCTTATTATAGTCAAGATGATGAATACATGCATCACCCCTAAATGCTCTTTCATGCCCGTTGGTGTACCTCCCATCCCTCTCTGTGCACCCTCTTTTCCAGGTAAGAGGATACTATATAAAATACTATAGCTGTTAGTATTTTCTAGAGTTCTGTATTAAAAGTACAGTATATATTCATATTCGTCTGGTTTCTTTCATTCAGTGTAATTATCTTGAGAGTCATATATATTATGTGATCATCAGTTTATTCAGTTTTACTATTTATTTTAAAAGGGAAGGTGCATGGGCAGGAATGAAGGCAAGCAGAAGAAGGCAGGTGGAGAGAGGGGGAAGAAACACTTTATTTAGTTGTTCTTCTTGGTTGCTTCCACTGGCCCTGGGACGCGAACCCTGGACCCTTGGAATGTACGTGGACTGCACACAACTGCTACTCTAGTAGGTCACCTCATTCAGCTTTGTTGTGGAATAACATTGCATTGTATGACTGAGCCACAGTGTATTTATTCATTCACCTCTTGATGGGCATTTGGGTTGTTGGTAGCTTTAGGCTAATAAAAATAAAGCTACTATAAACATTTGTGTGTAAGTATTTATATGGATGCATTTTTTTTTCCCTTGGGCAAATTCCTAGGACTGAATAGCTGGTCATATGGTAGTTGTATAATTAGTAAACGATCACAGCATTTTCCAAAGAATTATATCATTTTACATCCCCACCAAATAAGAATCCCATTTCCTGTGTACGAGAGTTCCCGTTCCTTCACATCTTGACCCACACTTGATATGTTAGCCAAGTTTTCATTTGCATTTCCTAACTGCAATGATGTTCAGCATCCTTTATGTGCAATTTATGATTTGTGTAACTTCTTTGATAAGGTGTCTGCCTATTTAAAAAAATTGGGCTGTCTTCTCATTCATTTTAAACATTCTTATATAGTCTGTAAGCAAGCCCTTTAGCAGATATGTGCTTCGCAGATGTCTCCTCCTCCTCCTCTGTGATCTCTCTTTTTATTGTTACAGTGCCTTTCAAAGAATTGAAATAGAAATTTTTTATGAAATCTAATTTACTATATTTTTCTTTTATGGATCTTGCTATCACATCTAAGAAGTTGCTGCCTATCCCAACATCACAATATTTTCTCCTAAATTTTCTTGTAGAACTTTATAATTTCAAATTTTACATGTGGGTCTTTGATCTATGATCTTTGATGAGATTGTTGCTCTCACATGGCGCAAGGTAGGAATCAAAGCTCATCTTTGTGCAAATATATATTCAGTTGTCACAGTGCTATTTGCTAACATGTCTATCCTTTTCTTCATTTTATAACCACTGTACATTTGTAAGAAAAAATTCAGCTACTCATGTTTTGTCAGTCTATGTCTATTTCTGGACTATATTCCACTTGGTTGTTCTATCCTGTCCTGATTACTACAGCTGTGCCCTAAGTCTTGATATCAGGTAGTTTTTGGATTATTCTGGGTCCTTTAAATTTTCATATGAATTTTATAATCAGCTTGTCACTTTCTACAAAAAGTTTGCTAGGATTTTAATTGCATGGTGGTGAATCTACAGACTGATAAGGGAAACATTGCCATGTTAACAATATCCTATGAATAAAGGCATAACTTCCCATTTACTTTTATTTTCTTTACTATGTTATAGCAGTGTTTTGTAATTTTCAGAAAACGGTTCTTTACGTTTTTGTCAAATTTGTCCCTGTTTCTTAGTGACATTATAAATTATATATGTTTTAGTAGATCTTAATGTTAGATTATTTGGTATATGGAGGTGTAATTAATTTTTGATTGTGTACCTTGCTACCTTACTAAGTCACTTTTTAGTCCTAGTAATTTTTTGAGAATTCTGTTATGTTTTTTATATAGTTGATCATGGTACCCTCCAGTAAAGATTGTTTTACATTTATCTGAATGTCTTTTATTTCTTCGTCTTGACTTATTATACTGGGTAGATCCTGTACAATATTGAAAAATAAGAGAGCAGACATCTGTGTTTCTGATCACAGAGGAAGCATTCAGCCTTTAACTATTATGTATGATATTTAATAGGTATTCTTTACATCAGGTTCATGAAATTCTTTCTGTACCTACTTTGCTTAGAATTTTTATCAGGAATAGATGTTTAATTTTGTCAAGTGATTTTTCTGTATCTCTTGAAATAGTCGTGGTTTTTCTTAAGTTTGATACATTGTAAATTACATTTATTTTTGTTTTGTGGTGAATTTTAACCAACCCTGAATTCCTGCCATAAATCTATGTGGTCATGATATGTTATCACTTTATATACTGTTGGATTCAACTGGTGAAAATACTGTTTAGAATTTTTGCATCTTCATGAGGGATACCTGTTTACAGTTTTCTCTTTTTGTATTCCCTTTCCTATTTTTTGGTATCAGAATCACATTGGTTTCATGAAATGAAGGAGGTATTCTCTCCTTTTCAAATTTTTGGAGGAGTTTATGTAGAATTTTATTATTTTTAAAAAAAAATTTCCGTAGAATTCACTAATGAAGTCACCTGAGTTTTGTGTTTTATTTGTTGAAATTTCTTTTACCTACAAATTCAAGTTCTTGAATAGAAACATGGCTATTCAGATTATCAATCTTTTTCCTTGAGTAAGCTTTGGTAATTTATGTCTTTCAAGGATTTTTCCATTTAATCTATATTTTTTAAATTGTTACCTTAAAGTTGCATGTGACATCCCCTTATTATTCTTATAATATCTATAGACTATTGTTATGACAAATATTTTCCTCCTGATACTGATACTTTGGATTTTTTCCTCTTATTTTCCCTCATCGTTATATGTCCGATTATCAAGTCATCGATCTTCTCAAAGAACAAAACTTTAGTTATATTTTCTTCCTTGTTTTTCTGATTTTCATTTCATTTCTTTAATTTCTTTTCTTTTCCATTCCTTCTGCTTATTTTGGAGGTTAATTTCTTCTCTTTTTCTAGTTTAAGTTTCTTAAGTTGGAAACTAAAGCCACTGACCCGACACCTTTCTTCTAGTCTAGTGCAAACCTTAAGTGCAATACATATTTTCCTAAGGGCTGTTTTAGAAGCATTCCCAAACTAGAGGTGATGTTTCATTTTTGTTTAATCCAGAATACGCTATAATTTGATTAACTACTTTTGCCCAGGCTTTATGTAGAAATGCTGTTTACCTTCCAAATGTTTGGGGACTTCCCAGAGACCTTTCTGTTACTGATTTCTAGTTTAATATCATTGTAGTTAGAGGGTATACATTCTATGACTTGAAGTATTTAACATTTGTTTAGACTGGTTTTATGAATATGTTCTCTCTTGGCAGATTTTTCATGCGCATGGTATTGTTTTAAAACAAAACACACAAATAACAATGAATAGCTAGTTGCTGATCGCTCTTCACTTGGTAGACATTTTTTTTTTTCTACATTTTCATGTGATTTGCAAGACTAGACTCCTGCCTCTTTTTTTTCCCTTTAACCACTAGTAGGTGTTAAAGTAATATTTATTATTTCTTTAGTTCACAATGTTAAATTCTATTTAGGATACTGAAATTGCATCTCAGTCTATATTTCACCCTATACTCAGCACTGGAGTTCCTGTGAGGTTTTATTGAAATTATCAACATCTTTAAACAATGATACAGCACACTTTATCGGAAATAGGGAACAAGGATGTTTCCCCAGGAATGTCTGAAAGGCTATTCAGGAACACAAACTCATGCAATTATCTTTTCTATCTAGCATAGAAAAATGTATCATATCCATATGGTTTCTAAATAATTGCCAGTCCGACCTAATTGACCATCTTTGATTATAGTATCTCTTAATAAGTATAGACAGGAGCCCTCTTTCAATTCAGAAAGCATTTTGGTCTCATTTTAAAAGTAGATGTCAGAGCCTGCCTGGGACAGTACGGAGAGAGGAGAGCCTGACAAGTCCTAAGTCAAGTTCATCCTGAGTGAGCTCCTTGATTCTGTTCATGCAGTGATCACAGTATTAATGAGTGAAAGGATCTGACTGTCTTCTGACTGCGGGGTCACATGACTTGCTTTTGTAATTGCAAGTGCCTTCTTTGAAAGCCATACAAGTTTCACAGAACTCATTCTCACAGTCAAGTGGCGCATAGGTGGGCATATACTCATGGCCACATCAGCCACACTAGGGCTGATCTCCCAGAACTATTCACAGTGCCATCCAGCACTTCCACAAGCTGAGCTATGCCACCCCTGATGTCCAGTGTGGCACTCCATACCAGCCTTCTCAGGGGCTTCCTTGATCCTTGGGAAGTGAATAATATGCTGCAATAATTGTCTTGGGGGCGGCATTGACTTGTTCACAGAACTTCTATGTTTCTGGAGTCTTCTGCAATACCCCTCTGGATTAAACTTGGGGGGTGGTTCTCCCAGTCTTTGCCGACTAAGTAAGCACAGCAGCCACATCTGGCAGAGGCAAGAACCCAAGTTCCCACCCAAGTTCATCGAAGTCATTACAAATGATGGTTGTTAGCAGTTTCAGAAAAACACATAAAAACATCACATATCTTGTTGAGTTTAGATTCTATTCAGCATTATATACTCTAAGGGGAGCTTTCTGGAGAGCCCTTCACGCTGCCAGTTGGAATATGGCCGAGTGCCTCAAGGGCAGTGTTTCATCTGGTGGGGTATATGAAAAGGGCAGTGAAAACAGGGAAAATTAAGTGGAAGTTTAGGGTAGAGGGCATAAATAGTGAGTTGCCAGGCTGGATGGAGTCTATTAAAATGAAGACCCTTACTTTAGGCAAAATCATTAAATCTAAATGGGAGTCAAAAAAGGCTGTGGACACTGGAAGGAGAGCGGGGCAAATTCCGATGAAATGCGCACACAGGGAGTAATATGGGAGAAGGTAGGAAGACAGGGACTTCTGATTACAAAAGGCATGATTACCCACACCTGTATCCTGGTTTAGACGATTGTACCAGACCATCTTTATCTCTCTGATTTGAGATAAAACAAGATACATGCAAATTGTATTTCTTCTCACTGGGCAACTTGGATGTATAGAATGGGAGCAGAAATAAAATGGGAAAGAGTATGGTGAATATATGAGGAACAATACTTACCACTGCTCTCTGTTACAGAGAAACCTTCATACATCTTACCTCTACAGGCAAGAAACCCCCCAAAACGTTGATATTATTCTTGTTTAAGCATTATTTGTTTATTTAAAAGATTTAAATAGTAAGAAAAAATCTTATGTACTTAACATTCATGTACTTAACAATTCTGGTCTTTTCTTTTCCTTCGTGTAGATCTATGCTTCCTCTTAGTCTATTTTCCTTCTGTTTAAAACATTTCCTTGGAATGTTCTTGTGGTTTAGGCATTAAAACTCTTGGGTATCTGAAAAGTCTATTTAACCTTTGCTTTTGAAAGTTATTTTTAGAATTTTAATAAAATCTTAGGTTGATCGTTTTCCTTTTTGCACTTTAATGAGCAACCGTCTCACGTGCACTGTTTCTGATGAGAAATCTGCTGTCCTCCCGGTTTTTGCGCTTCTACACATAATGTGCACTTTTCCTCTGGCTACTTTTAAGATATTTTAAGCCATTTTGCTTTGAGGAGTTTGACCATTATATTCCTTGCTATGGTTTTATTCGTGTTTCTTGTACTCAGTGTTCATTCAGTGCCTTAAATCTATACGTTTGTAGTTTTTTATTATGGGTTAGAATATTTTTTTATTGATTTTTTTTTTTTTCAAATATTTTTAGTGTCCCCCCCATTTCATGTCTTAAGTGAACTTCAGTTATATGTATTTTAGGCCACAAAGTTGTTTTGCACTTCACTCATATCATTTCCCATTTTTAAAAATTCTCTTATCATTGCTTCATTTTGGATCGTTTTCATTACTATGTTGTCATAGTCCCTAATCTTTTGTTCAACTATGTTTAATTAACCATTAATCTCACCCAGTGTGCTTTTAATCTTAGTCATTGTTGTAGTTTTCCTCTGTGCAAGTTTGATTTGGAGGTTTAACTTCTTTTCTGTACCTCTGCTTAACATCTTGAATACACAGATAATATTATAGTAGAGAGTGCGCGTGTGTGTGTGTGTGTGTGTGTGTGTGTGTGTGTGTCTTTGCTACTTATAACATCTGTGTTTGTTCTGAGTGATTTTGGTATATGTCATGTTTTCCTGCTTCTTATCTAATCATTGATTAGATGCCAGATATTGTGAATTTTACCTGGTTAGGTGCTAGATAGTTTTGTATTCTTATAAATATTTTGAGCCTTTTTCTAGTTACCGGTAAATTTCTTGGAAACAGTTTTATCCTTTTTGGTATTGTTTTAATATTTACTAGGCAGGACCATAGCAGCATTTAGTTAGTCCTCACTGCTGAGTGAGGATCCTTTTGGATGTCCCATGGATTATAAAAATCTGACCAGTAGAAACAGCAGTTTGTAAAGCATTATGTGTTATATTATTCCATTTTAATGTAAAAGGTGTATATATATTTCCTTCCTTTAATGATTCGCTTTGTTTTAAAGTACATATAATTTGGTAGACTTCAGGTATATAATAGTAAATGAACCAAAGCCCTTGCTCTCAATGAGTCTACTCTGTGTGGTTGGAAAGACAGTAAGTCAATATAGATATAATGTCAGGTAGTAATATGTGCTTTGAAAAAAGAATAAGCAGAATAAGGAGAAAGAATGGGGAGGAGGGCATACTAGCACATGAATCTGGGAATAAGTCTTTGGAAAGGTGACATCTGAGCAGAGACTAGAAGACAATGAAGCAACCCACCATGTGGCTGCCTGGGGGAAGGTCATTCCAAGTATTTGGAATAAGTGCTGAGATGAAATACTGAGAGGAGAGAATGGGCTATTTGTCTGAGGAGGATCAAGGGGGCTAGTGTAGCTGGGGCTTGTGAGAAAGAAAGTGAAGTCACAGTAGAAGCTGAGGACAGAGAGAAAACACAAGGAGGATAGGGAATCATATACGGCTTTGAAGCATATGGTAAGAATTTTGTGTTTTCTTTCAAGGATGATAGAAACAACTTAGGGGTTTTGAGAAAGATAATATTATAACCTGATTTAGTTTTATTTAAGAGTTCCTCTTATCACTATGTTGACAATTCACCGTAGGTAACTGGTGACAACAAGGAGACCAGATTAAAAATTATTATACTTGTTCAGGTCACAGGAGGTGGTAGTACTGAAGGTGGTGGGAACTAGCCAGATTCAGGATATTTTTAGAAATTAAGGGCAGCAGGATTTGGTAATGGATTCAAGAGAGAGAGGGCAGGAGAGAGGGGGAGAGGACAGAGGGAGAGGGAGGAGGGAGGCAGAGAGAATGAGAATAAACTTAAGAATTATTTGAATATAATTTTGGGATGGACTCGTTTCTTGACTCTCCTTCCTCCCCAACACCAAGGAAAATAAAGTTGCCATTTACTGTATGGAAAATAATCTAGAATTCCATTTTTTTTGTTGTTGTTGTTTTGTTTTGTTTTTGTTTTTGAAGGAAAGGTACAGGCAGGAATGAAGAGAGCAGGCAGGCAGGTAGAAAGAAGGAGGAGGAAGAAACATTTTATTTCATTTTTATTTAGCTATTCACATGGGTTTTTTTCCCTATAGGACGCAGGACTTGAATCCAGGAGTTTGTGGCTTGTGCTCCTTTGGAGGCGAGTGACCTAACTACTTCTCCATCAGAGTATGACTAGAGTTCAGTTTTGAAATGTTGAGTATGTGAGATTTCCTGTAAGATCTCAAGGAGGCAATTGAACACACTACTCTGGAGTTCAGGGAGAAATATGTACTGAAAGTCATCTATATATGAAAGACATATAAAGCAAAATTCTGAATGAATCACTTGGGGCTTAAAGTATGGCTGGGAATAAAGAAGGCTTGGGATTATCCAACATTTAGAGGTCAGAAAGATTAGGAAGAGGAGCCATCAAGAGGAAATGCCAATAGTGAGCATGAATGTTTTTTGGAATCGTGTTGTAAAAGGGAACACAGGAATGCAACATAAGCAGATGCATATACCTAAAATACTTAGCTATCTTAAAAGAGACCCAAGAAAGTGTTCTGGTGTTTGCCTTTGAAAGAGATTGAATGGACTTGGGTATAGAGGAGAAGGAGAAAACTTTTACTTATTTCTTTGTAACTTAGTGGTGTTTGATATTTTTGCTGTCAAGTTTGCATTGCTCTTTTTGAGAAGCAGGCCTCACAAGGTTTCTATAAATATATGAAAACCATATAAACATAAAATATGTATACACAGTATGATTAGGTTACACAAAAAGGAAGCAAACCAAGAAGTAAATGCATAAAGTATTAAAAATATTATGTAGCACAAATGGAAAGCAAAAGGACTTAAGGCGCAAATCTGACTCCTAAACAAATTACTTACTGTCTCTTATTTCTAATTTGTATGGGAAAAATACTACCATCATCAGAGGTTAGTGTGAAAATTAAATGTTGTAATGTATGCCAGAAAATTTGGAAAGTAGTAACTTCTTGGGCCATTATTATTAGTGTTCCTTCTTATTTTCCATATTTTCCAAGGTTTTAAAGGGGACAAAATATTTATACATATTCATAAATTACTGGTATAATTAATAGAAACATTGAAAAAGGACTGTAACAGTGGTTGCTGAAATATCCATGGTGTTTGGTTCTTGGTCATTTCCCATTCAGTGTAGTTTCTGTGTTTTAAAACCAAAAAACTATCAAGCAATGAGTTTCTTTAAATAGAAATTTTAGATAATATATGTGAACTCACATCGCTGAATTATGCTGAATAAGAGACAAGGCTGTATTGGAAGGAGTAGTGAGAGAGGAGTAGAAAGCTCAGTGGTACCTAGCATCTAATAATCAGTTGGAAAAGTCTAATGGATCGGTACAATAGGTTCATGAAAAAGTGATTTTGTTTATACAGATCCTAATTTGATGTCTACCTGTGAGGCTAGTAAAGAGGGTAACTTGTAAGGACAATTCTAATTTAAGTTGTCTTAGTGTCATTAGTATATCATTATTGAGTCTTCTTTCACTTTCGTAAGTGTCCCAGTTTGGATGTTAAATTATATGATCACCTGTTTAAGGGATGTAGAACCCTTAAAATTTTTCACAGGACTCAATAATGCTCTTGGATGGTTTTGTTCAAAAATTGTATATTAGGATGGGGAGTACGATGATGGGCCAATGAGCATAAAAGACATTCAGGGTGGACTTCCAGATTGAATTTCCATGTGAGATTGAGAGAGAAATAACATTTGAATGGGAAGACAGACTCTCTATGAAGTTTTCTGAACTAGTTAGATGTACTAAGTATTGGTTCCTAATACAGGCCAGGGGCAGCAGTATTAAGTAAAATATATTGCAAACCTTAAGAATCTATTCAAATGCTTTCCTGTTCTTTATTCCATTTGAATCTCACCGTGTTCTTTAGTTTTTTTTTTTTTTTTAATAGATATGAAACAATTTATAATTGATTGGAATAAACCCCCTACCAGCTCATGCTCTTTCCATTATAACACACATCTGGGAGTCTTCTCTATACTCTTGGGTAGGGTTTTTCTGACTAGGACAAAAAGCGAGTTTCGCTGGCTTTCTGGGGTGAGCTGCATGACTACTTTTTCAGAGACAAGTTGTCTTCACCATGTAAGGTGTCTTTATTAGATACAGTCTTGAGAAGATGATGTAGGGTTTGGACTGGAAATCCTTGCCCATATCTGAGATGTCTTCAAACCAACAAACCGACAATAAAACATAAGAGGAATTAGTTGACTACTGTCAGATTTGGGATGTGTTATTTCAATTTTTTTTCTTTTCTTCTGAAAGTGCAATAAAAGGAAGGGAAGGAAAGCTTTGTACAGAGCAGTTAAAGGGACCTCAGGGTTGACCCAATACCATTTGAGGTTCTTGCATGATACTTTACTCACATATCAACTTCCAAATTAAGGATTATAGTATGAAATTTAAGGATTGAAAGAAAAAATAGGAGATTATAGCTAATTGTTCTTTCAACTCTTTTTGTGAATATGCCATCTTTGGAGCAAAGTCTTATCATTAAAAGTAATGCTTTTATCTCAGTGCCAAGTGCTATTTCATTTTCATCTAGGAATCCAAGATTTGGATATATATTTCTTTTTGAAAAATTTTTGTATTTTGTGCTGCTGAATTAACTACTGATAAAGAAAAAATCCAATACAGCTCTTCCCTGCTGTCCTAAAACCAAATCAAGACTCCACATATCTGAGAACAGGGAATTGTACTTAAAAGCTTACCACAGAAGTCATAAAGACTGCTCTCTTTTAAAGCTGGGCTGTCAGCAGCCTGCAAATTAGAACTGTAGGGAATGTTGAAACTTAAAGTTCATCTTTAACATGAAGAGGGTTCACACAGTGCTATTTTAAGGACTAATCTTTAGTGACACAGGCAGAGAAAGAGTTTTAAGTGTTATTAGGAAAACCCAAACCTTCCATTCTAAGCCCTTTTGGTTTTCATTTTAGGCATCAGATAGTCATTGCCAAGAATATGTCTAAAGGGCTTGATCCCAGCTATTTCAAAGGGCTTTCTTTTGTATAAAGTACTTAGAGAACCATGCGGTGTTCTACTCTGTGGTATATTTTATATATCATAATGACAGATATCAGTGATCCTAATGATTCTTTCCCAAGTTAATGGCAGCATGGACTTGTGAAAAGAAAGCTCATGAAGCTGGGAGGCAATCCTTAACAATAGTATTTAAAGCAGATATAACTACTAATTAGATTAATCGTTTAAAGTTTTATTGCCTCAATTTTCACATCTGTAAATGGAGATTATAATAAATTCTCTATCTACCATATGGGATGCTTTCATGGTAAAATAGAAGATTCTTTGAAAAACTGTAATCCTGACTGTGGTAGAGATTTGCAATTCTCCCCTATGTCTAGGCTTAACCATATGTTCTGGTTTGACTGAGATTGTCCTCCCAGTTTGAAATTCTGTCTCAGTTTCATTCGAGTTAATTTGGACAAGCACACCCTCAACAAACTCACTCCAAATTGCCTTACAGGAATGCAGGTTTCCCCAGTGGGTATGATACACTTGCCCCGCCCCTGCCTAAGACCTCCTCCTTCCCACTGCTGCAACTGGTAAAATTTCAATTGGTCCCAATTTCAACTCAAAAAAATTATAGCAAGTCTACCAAAAATCTAGTTCATCTTTATAGGAAAATTCTCTTCTTGGCTCCCCTTGCAATTAGTAGGTCACGTGGCTGGCCTATGTGTTGTGGTTGAGCATGAGTTGCTTTTGGACTGGCCTATTTAATTGTTTTAGGGCTCTTTTCCCCTCTTGGTGATTGTGAAAATGTATTGCCCCCTTTAGAGCTGTCTGGGATGCTAAGACAACACATGGGAGATAGTTATCTGAGTGCCTGCGTCCACTCTGGGCTTTGAGTTGCCAAGAAATAGACTTACGCTGTGTCAGGGGTTGTTCGTTATGACAGCATAACCAAGCATATCCACACTGCTTAGCTGTAAAGATGTTGCAAAATTATCACTGTGATTGCTAGTCAGAAGTCTCTCAGATCCCTTCTTTACCAGTGATTTGCTGCTGTGCTGTTTTCTGACACCTAATGATTTGTATCTGATGATTTTGACTTTCTTCCTACCTCCTGCTCCCAAGAACCTCAGATACATTCTTTTGGGTCTGACCTGAAAGAATAAACTGTATTGGAATCATAATGCGTTGACAGTCTAACATAAAAGGAGAGGAGTTAAGTTCAAGACTGTTCTTGGTATGTAATAGTTTCTCAATAAATATTGACAATAGGAAGGGAAATTGAGTGATGTGACTGTACTGAGCCATTCCATTGGCAAAATCTAGTAGTCAACACTCAGTTCTTATTTTGATCTCAAAAACACTTTTTCTCTCTTTCTTAAACAATTTGATCCTTGACTTCCTGGATATCTGAATCTTCTTGTTTTTCTCCTATCCTAGTGATCATTTTTTAATTTTCTTTTTCTGAATCCTTTCCGTCCTATTGTCTGAATACTGGAGTGCCCAGAGCTTAGTCTTGGGACTGTTCTTCTTTTTTATTTGGATCTCTTAGTTATATTTGCCCATATAGATACTTTGTATTTTCATGTAATCAAATAAGTACTTTTTTTTTAAAGGCTTTCGAATCGGTGTGGGCTTTGGGAGATTAGTAAATGTGTTAGGTGATGATGCCTAAAACATCAGGGTGATCTCTATGTGGAACCACCTTCTTCTGCATCGAGGGCCTTGCTGCTCTCATTGTGTGGGCATGTTCTTTGTGTTATGCAGCTATAGGTGAGAAGGTCACGTCATTCCAATCTATATTCTTCCTAAGTTACCCTTGGTGCGCTAATTTATTGCTATGTAACAAAGTATCCCAAAATTTGGTTGCTTAAAACACAATCATGTGTTATCTCTCAGGTTTCTATGTATCAAGAATTTAGAAGTGGCTTGACTGAGTGATTTTACATTAGGGTTTCTCTTGCAGCTGTAGTCAGATGATGGTCAGGACTGCAGTCATCTGAAAGCTTGATTGGAGTTGGCGGATTTATACCTATAACTTACATGGCTGGCAGCTCATGGTGACACATTGGTCCCTCTTCATGTGTGTCTCTTCATGTGTCTGCTTTGTATGTTCTCATTACATGGTGCTTGCTTTCTCTAGAACAAGTGATCCCAGAGGTTAAGGCAGAAACCCACTGTCTTTAATGACTTAGCCTCAAAAGTCATACATCATCACCTCCACTTCTAATAGTTGTGTCTTAGACCAGCTCTGTTTCAGAGTGTTTTGTGGGTAGGGGAGAGCCCTACTAAAGGTGTGACTACCAGTAGGTGAGGTCGTGGTGAGGCATTGTAGAGTCTGGCTATCTCTGAAACCACAGAGTATTATTGTTTGGAACATTATCCTGGGTTTGATATTCATTTTTAAAACTTGGATCAGGAATGCCAGGTTTTGAGTATAGGGCTTTACCCAAAGTACTGTTAACCTTACCCATCACCCAAGTAGAAAAGAGATTGGTGAGTTTTTGCAGACTGTTTTTCCTAGGAGGGCCCTCAGCACATAGATTGCGTTGACATAGAAACTCTAGCACATTTTCTGGGGCTAACATTGTTCATTCTTGATATTCTACTTCCACATCTTACATCTCTCTGAATCCACAAAAAATAAAGTGAGACAGGTGCAAGAGAATGATTAAGAGAGAGTTGCATACTGTTAATAATAGCAATAGCTTTTATTTACTGAGTTCTTGCTATGTGTCAGATATATACCAGATCCTTTTCAGAAGTTAGATCTTTCTTACTCTTTTTATTGTCATTTAAAATATGATAAAATGATGTTCATAGTGCTTCTTTCAAGGTCATGCAGTAAGTGGCTGAGCTGAGACCTGAACCCAGCTCTGTCAATATCCAAAGGTCAGGGGTATTCTGCTACCTCTCACTATATCCCAATGATAGAAAACATTTTTACATGTAGAAAATTTGCACATCATAAAGTTAGAAAAACTATAGCATTGTGTGTTATTTGGAAGGATCTATCAAAAGTGAAAGATCCAGAAAAATCTAACTGCAGATATTAAAGCACTTTGAAAATAAAAAGTGCCTTATAAATGTAAGGTGGTAATGTTATTCATATTATTCAGCTTAGAGAAGTAAGAAAATTAATCATGTGCAATTTCTTTATTTCTTCTTCAGTCAGATTACAGCAGAACACCTGCCCATTAGTCCTTACCCTGTTAAAACAATAAATGCCTATCCAGATAATACATTGGGATTAATGTATAATTAAAGAAAATTATCATCTACTCTGCTATGAAATAGGAACAGGAATATTTCAAGTCAATATATTTTCCAGACCAATAAATGTTTTAGACTAGAAAATGCCACTAAAATACATAATTTAGGAAGATATCAAATCATCAGTTTGAAATTAAAGCATACAAGAGCTTTATGTCTGTAAAAGCATTTTGTTGTAATGTCGATATGGTGTTCTATTTGTCTTTAATACGAAGGAATTATCTTTCTGACGACCACTGTTTAAAGAAAATAAGTCTTGGAAATGGGGAAAGCATGTTTCCTCTGGATTTCCACTCTTTTATCAGGTTTGTTGGTAGCATTAACATATTAATGATGAACTGAGATGATGGTGTGAGGGTGGGAGATGATATGTAGCCCTCATTACAGCTCCTGGCACCCAGCCCACCGACACCAGCAGCAAGAGCCTTGATTTCATTTTAAAAGGAGAAGAATGTGAAGAAGGTCATGGCCATCAAGCTGTTATCACTCTGCTAGATAAAATCTCTTTAAGGAGGAGCATGAACCATATTTTAAAACCTCTGATGAAGGCCCCCAAATGACAGTGCTCATCTTACCACTTTCTAAGATAAGTGCCCAGTCTCTGAAACACCACTCACCAGCACTGCACCACAAAATTTGTCTAAGAAAATGCTTTTGTTTTCAATTGTCCCAGCTCTAGTTGACATGAACCTTCAGTATACGCAGTGAGGCAGGTGTAGGAAAGCCAAAAAATATTTTGTAGTCCTACTAGGTTTTATGAACTTTGCATCCTTGTGAATGGGTCAGTAGTCAACTTACTATAGAGGAAAGAAATGGAGAATGAAGTTAAATGCTTATTGATTGAACTGGAGGGTATAATCTGGACCCTAATCTTCCAGAATGCACCTCACCTATTACTAACTGTAGCCGTGAGGTCCCTGGATAGTATGCCCTTTCTTTTATTTTTTATTTTAAAGGCTATTTTAGAAAGGAAATACATAGTTCTTAGAATTTGAAATGTCCAACATGGTAGATAGTTTTGTGAAATTTTGTTTATCATTTAAGTGTAGGTATGTTTATTTTTACATAATTAAACATCTAATGTATATTCAAAATATCTGTTCAAATATTCATTTTATTTACCATTATTACAAGCAGTTTTTGCTTTGAAGTCTTATATTTCATTGCAGCAACATAGTCCATCAAGTCAGTGTCATCTTAATTATTCCCCTACTTCAGACATCTAGGTTGTTTCCAAAAATTCCTCTACAATAGATGAGAATACAATCAACTTCTTTATGAAAATAGTTGTTATATTTTCTAAGTTAAAAATTTCACAAGTGGACTGGGTGGATCAAGGCTATATTTGCTGTTCTTGGGTTCATCTTCATGGGTTTGCTTTCCTGATAGACGGTGAATGATTTTTCTTTTTATATTATACATTTTTGAGAGTCTACGCTCTACCTAGGAATCCCCACAGGACTGATTTGCCTCACCAAATTGGTTGGCTGTATCAGTAATGTCCCAGCAGACACAAAATTCACCCATGAGTTCAAAAGAGAATTCAGGGAAGCCAACCCACTGAAGTGTGTGCAGGGTGGAAGAACAGGGATTACAACAGCGGAACACCACGGCCAACCCTGGACTGAGGGGCAAAGGGAAGGAAACTGTTTTGTGAGCAATTCATTGCTGTAGCCATGGAGGATGCAGTGCCTGGTGGGACTGGGGCTCTAGAAGATGCAGCTTCCACCAGTGGTACCGAGCTAGGCATCCCAACCCCCCTTTCCTCCAACCTCCTGCCACTGGCCAGCTCAGCCAGAAGTCAGCTGGTACAGGATCCTGGATGCAGTCTGCAGGAGTCCCCATCCTGTGTCAGAAGCAGGGCAGACAAAGGATCTCAGGTTGGTGAAAACTGGGGTATAAATGGCCAAAAAAGGTAGTATAATGATGATGGAAAATTTGATTTAATGGCTGTTCAAGTCCTTTATAGAGAATATCAAGTTTGAATGATATTTCACATCTTTATGGACTAGTTTCCCAGAAAGGTCTTAAATACTGTTTCCATTATTCTGAAAACTAGGTCACAGTGAGAGAGCAGGGGACCCAGAAAAAGCTCTCACCATAGACGGAACAACTCACTAGGATGCTGGGCTCTGTACTTGCTTCTTGGCAATCTTTGTAGTTACTTATGTCAGTATTGATTTTATTCCTCTAGCTGTTCCACATCTTCTGCAGCTTTTAAACTTACCCTTCAAGGTTTTGATCCAAGTGTGTTTCTAGTTTTAAGGACACACTAAGTGTAGATTGTCTGTGTGAGAACCTGGTCACAGACAGCATCCATAGGGCAGTGTCTCACATTTCACGGAGCTGAAGGTCTCTGAAGGTTTGTAGACCTCTGGAGTTAGACGGAGACTCTTCTATAAAAATTTTGAAATGTTGGTGTACACTTGTGACTCAGTTGGCTGAGATACTTGTGTGCAGACCACATACAACCCAAGGACCCAAGTTCAAGACCTGGGAAGACCAGGATGGAAACCCCAAATGAACAGCTAAATAAAGATATTTCCTCCTCCTCCTCCTCCTGTTCCTCCTCCTCCTTCTCTTCCTCCTCCTCTTCCCTCCTTCCTTATATGCTTTTTCTTCCCCTCTTTTCCTTCCTCCCTCTCTTAAAATTTTTTTAAAAATATTGCTTCCATTTAGATGAAAATGCAACTTTAGACAAAGTCTGGATCATTGGAAAGCTGTTTTATAACAGCACTATGTAGTGATTTCAGTATCTGCACCTGCCTTTATGTTTGTGTTCAAACTAATGTCAAGTAGAACTGCTTTAAGTGTGGAGGATTCTTAAGAAAAATCAGGGTAGAATGAATTTGATGCCAGAGCACTATAGACATTTAAAGACTCGATGTCCCCAAAGCAGATGGATGAAGAAAAGTTTCACAGCAGTTCCAGGAGAGGAAGCGGTGGGAGAATTCAGGCATCACATAGAACATGGAAGCAAAGACTCACTGAACTCACAGGGACTCAGGCCACCGCAGTCAGTGACTGGTGCCACATGTTTCCTCCCTGGGAGATTCTGCACTGTGGTGGCAGAATGTCATCCAGCAAGTTAAGTTAGTGTCATTAATGCTATTGGTTTTAGAGTTTGGGTTGTATTTACTTATATATTTGCTTTGGCTTCATTTTATATTGTTTTTTAAGTAACACTAAAATTGATATTTGAAGTTAACATTGGGGCATTTGAGGGAGCTTTTTTTCTTAAAGTCTGCACATAATTCAAGTTGGGCAATTACTATGTGGAATTAGAACACATTTTGTATGTTGTGTGTATTATATGCTGTATTCTTCAATAAAGTAAGTTAGAGGAGAAAATCATAAGTAGATCATCAGAAAGGTCTTTATCTTGGCCTCTATGTATTGATTTAAGGGAGGAAGGAAGGAATTGAAAGCAAATCTACTTTAGCTCTAAAAGACTATGAATCTTTACCCCAAGAATTCATTTTGGATGATTTAGAAACGTATATTTCAGACATACAGGACCCCACTGGATCACTGCTTCATGTTCTGTGCTTTTCTGGTTCAGAATTCTTCCCCATAGAATCCAAGGCAATTCTTCCTATTTCAGCCATAAACAAGTAGCTTACGACTTACAAATATTTGCTGGCTGATTTTCTGAAGTATTAGTTCTATTGATTACTAGTTGAAAATATTAAAAGACTATTTCTTTTAACTCTTTATTGCATGCCCCTCCAATAATGTGGATTATGAATGCAACACTTTTTGCAGGGGGGATGGGGCGTACCAATGCATAGGCCTCTTTGATGCAAGGAAAAACTACCTTGTAATAATCAGCACCTTTTGGGTGTTGTCTTCTATGCAAATAGAGATAATTTATATCACATTTAGGGCTAGTACATGCATGTGGGAAAGCCAGGTAATGGTGTGTTTGTTATTAAATGCATGGGCCTGATCTTTAGGCAGTGGTTATAAACCACGTTATGTAAGCAAGGGATCACTTGATACCATGAGCAGGTGTGCTTGCTGGAGGAGACCTGTCTTCTTAGCGAGGCAACACCTTTTGTCCTTAGCAGCTCTCCAGAGCAGAATCACTTCTAATGCTTCTGGGAGTTGTGGTAATGGCAGTTATTAACTATGTCACCACTCTCTAATTCTTCTAATAGAGTTCCTCAGAGGTAGAGCTAATACAAATAATAGATAGTTCATAAATAATTTGGAACTGGCTTTGAAATGCGCTGTTTACTTTTCCCCTTGCCAGTTGACCTTTCTGCTGTTTGCTGTAGGATTATGTGAAAAGGAGCCTGCATTCCACAATTTAGACTTCAGTAATAGTATAGCTCCTCCCCAGCTCTTTTCTTATCTCCTTCCTCCCACTGTTTCACATTATCATGAAAAATGATGAAGAAATGGCCACAGGACTCTTCTTTGGGTAATTTGTCTTGGAGGCCAATGTGATGCCCAAGAAGACCCAGCCTCTGCAACCAGGTTGCCAGGAAAAGCTTTGAAGGATGATCTTTTTATTTTCTGAAGAAAAAAGTTGAGGTGAGTTGATGAGGTCAAACTGCACATAGCAGAAAAATTCCAGGAGGAAATGGAGCTTTCCCAGTCAAACACAAACCTTGCACATCACTGCTTCCCTGCCACCCCAAATCTCTGGATTGGCAGAACCCGGGAACTCAGTATATCCTCACCCACCAGTCAGTGCAGTGACTTTACAGATCACTCATCTCTCAGCCAGTTTGCTAAGTCACACAATGCCTCGCCCTCACAAAGCCCTCCACAAACAAAGCCACGCCTGGCCTGCAAGGTTGGAGAAATAGATTACTTTCTAGACACAGCTGAAAGTTCCGCTGCCAAAACACTGCCTTTCTTCCTCCTCTAGGCCTTTTCTTTGCCCAGAGCTTCTCCTCCTCATTCAGGGAAGCCACTGCCTCTAGGGGTTATGGAACCCAACCGGGAATCTCTTTGTCAGGAAACATCAAATCTGCTGGTTCTCCCTATTTCCTGACCACAAAAAACTGGGCAGGGGCTGGTCTAAGGTGGAAGGGAGAGTGGTGAGTCCTGGTGTGGTGCAGGTGAATTAGGGCCATGCTAACATTTCCCCCCATTGTGAATGAAGTTGAACAGTATCATAACCCCCTTTCCAAACAACACAGCACCTTGGCATACTTTGATCATCATCTTTTTTAAACATCGAGATATAATTGATATATAATAACTTTCAAATATACCATATAACCTTATTAATTATAGTCACCATGATGTATTCTACTTCCCCTTGACATAAATTTTAAAGGAAAGGTGCAGGCAGGAATGAAGGCAATTACATAGGCAGGCAGGAAGACAGGAAGAACCATTTTATTTTTATTCATTATTCATATTGGTTCTTTCCCCTGGACCTGGGACTTGAACCCAGGGGTATGTGGCCTGTGTGCCTTTGGAGGTGAAAACCTAACCACTGCTCCACTAGGGCATGCCACCTTATTTATTCTATAACTGGAAGTTTGCACATTTTGATCACCTTTAGCCATTTTGCCTTCTTCCACCCCTATCTCTGGCAATCACCAATCTGTTCTCTATATTTGTGAGTTCTGATTTCCGCACCCCTGCCCCCGGATTCTACATATGAATAATATCATACAGTGTTTATCCTTCTTTGACTTATTTCATTTAGCATAAAGCCTTCGAGGTCCATCCATTTTACAAATGAGAAGATTTCATTCTGTTCTATTCTATGGAATAATCTGCCATTGTATGTATTATATATCACATTAAAAATTCCATTTGTTGATTGATGGGTACTTTAGTTGCTCTGTGTCTTGGTTATTGTAACTAACGCTGCTATAAACATTTTTTTCTAGTTCTTCTTGTTTCCTTTAGATTATTATCCCCAAATGGA
The DNA here is from genome assembly GCA_004363575.1 of Solenodon paradoxus. NCBI lineage: Eukaryota > Metazoa > Chordata > Mammalia > Eulipotyphla > Solenodontidae > Solenodon > Solenodon paradoxus. The sequence goes on along the minus strand of RJWH01000786.1, from coordinate 223,084 downwards.
ATTCTTGGATCATGTGGTGGCTCTATTTTTATGCTCTCTTCAATTCTGTTTGTCTAATATTTTAGTTCTGACTTCTTTTACCACCACCACATACACATTATGTGGTTTTATCATTATTTTACAGTTAAAATGATCTCCATAGAATTATCTATTTATTTATCAACTTTTCTGCTCACCATTCCTTACATGTCAAATATTTCTTCTGGTTTCATTTTCTTCCTTCCTAAAGTATATCCTTTTTTTCCATTTATAGTAAACTCACTGGTTTTATATACAAGAAAATGTGTTTATTTTATTCTCATTCTTAAAACATAACTTCATTGGGTAGTCTAGTTAATACCCTTGAACATGAATTGGAACTGCACAGGTCTCCTTATATGTGGATTTTTTTTCAACCCTCTTCTCCCTCCTCAGTCTACTCAACATGAAGATGATGAGGATTAAGACCTTTATGATGATCCCTTTCTGATTTTATCAATAACATTTTTTTCTACCTTACTTTATTGTAAGAATACAGTATATAAAATATCACATACAAAATATGTGGTAATGACTGTTTTATGTTACTGGTGACATTCCATCAACAGCTGGCTATTAGTAGTTATCTTTTGGGGGAGTCAAACATCAAACTCGAGATTTTCAACCACACAGGGTTTGGCACCCCTAACCCATACATTGTTCCAGGGTAAACCACAGTTATTATCTCCTAGCACTTTGAAGATAACTTCTGTCTTCTGACTTTAGCTGTTGTAATTGAAATATAGTTAAATTTTGATTTCTTTTGTGACTACTTTTACAATATTTTTATTTATTTATTAAAGGAAAAGTACAGGTAACAATGATGGCGAGTAGCAGGCAGGCAGGCAGGCAGGAGGAGAGAGGAGGAAGAAGCACTTTACTTTTAGTTAGTTGTACATCTTGGTTGTCCTCCCTAGCCCAGGACGGGAACCTGGGTCTGGTGGCCTGTGTGTTCTGTGCTTCAGCTGGTGCCAGCAGACCAAACCACTATTCCACCAGGGCATGCCTATCGTTGACTTGAGTATTTTACGTTATCATTGCAATATCTCTAGTTATGGAATGTTTTTTCTTTATTCTACTTAGTTTATAGTGTGTTTTCAGCATCTTTGGATTGATGTCTTTGTCAGTTCTAGAAAAACTTTGGCTTTTGTATCTCAAAACTGCCTTTACTCTGATCTTAATTTTCTCATTCTAAGACTTCCCTTGGCTGTATGTTCAGTTTTATTATTTTGTGCTCCATTCCTCTTAATGTACTTTTAGTATTTTCTACCTTTTTATTGCTTTCCTTTATTCTGATCATTTTTTTTTTCAGAACTTTTACTAATTCTCTCAGTAATGCTCTCTTTCAGCTGTGTAAATAATTTCATTTCAATGATTTTGTTGTTTTTTTCTACAAGTTCTCTTTGGCTTATTTTCAGATCTTCCTGGTCATTTTTTAAAGTATCTTTTTGCTTTTATTGTTTTTTTTCCCCCCATATTATATTCCATGAAATATTTAGTATGTAATATTCTATATCTGATAATGCTAAGTATTTGATAATCAAGGGTATAATTTTGTTTATTGTTTCTGGCAACTTTTATTTATGTTGTTTTGTTCTGGTTTGAGGAATTTTTTTTTGAGCACTTATAGTTGATTACATCGAATTTATAGCAATTTTAAGGGCTTAAATTGAGAACTTTCCTCCAGAGGAGGTTTGTATTTATTGTATCCTGGAGCTTAGTGACTGGAATGACCTGAGACTATATTTGCAAATTTCAAGAGTCTTGCCTTATCATCTCAGTCTCAGGTTCAGCTACTCTACCCGCAATATGAGGGACCCAGTGTGTACTCTCTGATATTGGAGATCTTAGTAGCATCTACTCCCCTGTCCTTCCTTCTCTCTCTCTCTCTCTCTCTCTCTCTCTCTCTCTCTCTCTCTCTCTCTCTCTCTCTCTCTCTCTCTCTCTCTCTCTCTCTCTCTCTCTCTCTCTCTCTCTGCCTCCTTTTGAATATTTTCTACTTTTTGGTTGGACAGAAAAACATATTTGCTTGTTCTATTTATCTAGGAACTTGTGGTATTGTAATAAGAGGCCCTCTCAGAATATAAGCTAGAAGCAGACATTTTGATATCTTTAGAAGATACCCTGATTCCTTGCTTCCTTTCATTTATAGCTAGCTTGTGTTTGAGTATTTGCTAAACTCTGGAACAACTGCTTCAGGGATATAAAGGTGCCCTAATCACCTAGCGTAGCATATACTACTTTTTTTTTGTTTTTATTTTTGGTACTGTAGTGATTTTGAGATCATTGTTTACAGAAATTTCTTCAAAATAGAATACTCATAGACAAATGACTTTTTTTTTTTTTTTAAGGAAAGATACAGGCAGGAATGAAGATGAAGAAGCAGGCAGGCAGGAAGAGAAAGGAGGAAGAAGCATTATTTATTATTTTTTTAAATTCTTATTTAGTTATTCACACTGGTTCTTTCCCCGCCCAGGACTCAGGAGTTGAACCCCGTAATATGTGGCCTGTGTCCTTTCGAGGTGATTGACCTAACTGCTACTTCTTCAGGGCATGCTCAAATGTCTATTTTTAAAGAAAAACCTTAGAACCTATACTTGAGTCTTTAATTCCTTTAAAAGATACATTTCTACCTAACATATGCCATTAAACTGATTGTTTTATTAATATATATATTTTTTCCAAGTGGCTTTTTCACTTAGATTATGACCCATCACGATCATTTACTTCTTGGAAATCAGATGTGTGTCTTATTTTTCTTTCTATACCTGGTTACATCTATCACATGATAAACTTTTCAGGAATCGAATTACATTTTTCAGCTCACGCCACAGAGATCTGGATAGAGCATTTAGGGATATACCTCCAGAGAGCACTTCTAATGTCCTGGGAGGGAGATCTTAATTAGCAGACAAGTTGTTTGGCTCAAGTTTTAGACCCAATCAGGAACTTCAGGGACATTTTCTGAAGACTGATTCCTTGTGCTGGTTCTACTTGTGGATTCCGCAGACCCTTCACATTATTGAGGAACAGAGGCTGTGATTACAGGAGAAAGTCTCCCAAGGATGGAGCCTGGAGATAGAACTGGGGCTCCTTCGGTGTTCATCAAGGCAGTCTTTAGAGTTTTTCCTCATCTGGAGAGAGACTATTGAAATACATGTGTAAGGTACTCGGCATTCCCTATGAATAGTGGTAAAGGGCCTTTGAATTGGAAACATTTCTTAAATTTTCTCTTTTCAAAAATAACCTTTTGAAAGCAATTCAAAGTCAGAATTGCTTAGGGCAATTACAGAGCCATTCGTACTAAGAAAATAGCCAGATTTGCTATAGAAGGATGGATCTGTTCACTGCTCAGATGCTTACCGACACACCAACGAAGAACGTGTCACCTGCCTTTTATGCTCTCCTGAGAAACTGCTCTATTTTCAATCTTGCCTGGTGTTCTATCCCAATGGTTGTGGATCAGAAAAAGTCTGAGGAGTATTATGTAGGCCACCTGCCTTTGCCTTACAAATGAGAGGAAGGGATAATTCACTTGGGGAATGTTATCTCTTTTCTGTTGAAAATTTGATGAATAATCCTGGACTGTTTGAAATGTAATGCAGAGGGTGAATAGTAAAGGGCACAGGGGGATTTGAGGTCCATCGCATGCTTCCTAAAGCTCAGTGGATCAGGAATGACCTTCAAACACAGAAGTCCTCCGCTGCTTATCTGCTAGGGACATGCAAGGCAAGAATGAGTGAAATATGTATGTTTAGGAAGGTTCTTGAAAAAGCCATTTTCTCTAGACTTGTAAAACCCTAGTAAGAAAGGAGACAAATCTAAGAGTTGAAGAATGTGAAATTACTTAAAACATGAATGGTTTTCCAGGCTTGAAAATATATAAAATACAGCAAGCAGGATGTTTCTTGGTATGTGACCTGAAGGAATTAGAACGAATATCTAGGCTGCCCTCTGGGTATGCTTCTTACTTAGTACTTATGGAATCTGACTCCACACACTACCTGAAAATCTTCTCTTTGGGAAGGATGTGGTTGGCTCCTTCATACAGAAGTATTAATCACTAAGTTTCATGAGCTTCCTCCTCCTATTTTACCCTCCTATTTAATCTTGCAGTCTAGGGAATACAACTGCCATTGTGTAAAAGCAAGTGTGCCTACTACGTGGGGAAGGTTACCTTTTTTTTTAGAGGAAAGATGAAGTGAGGAACTAAGGTGAGCAGGCAAGCAAGTAGGAAGAGAGAGGAGAAGCAGCATCTTCATTTATTTTTATTTGGTTGCTCATCCTGGTCACCCCCATCCCCCACATCCACCCCAGTTCCCGGACAGCAACCTGCATCCTTGAGCTTCTGCATTCAGCTGGAGGTGGGGGCCCAACCATGACTTCAGTAAGGCACACTTTTCTCTTTTTCTGTTTTTTAAGAGAAGGAAGTAGGGGAGAGGAGGAAGAGCATTTTAAGGAAGGCAGGAAGGAAGAGGAGGAAGATATATCTTTAGTTCTTTGTTCACGCTCATCTTTCACCCTGACCCTGTGTCTCAAACCTGGGATCTTGTGCTGGTTACCTTTTGAAGAAGAAGTGGGGAGTGGTGCTTTTAAGAGCCACAGGGTTTTCCCATGATGTGGGGAGCATGCACAGCAGGTGGTGTTCATGATGTAATAGGTAAAACTCATGGTGGACTCTATCCAGCTTTCCTGATGGGGCTTTGTCATTTCAGAACAGAGAACTTGCAGAATTCAGCTCTGCATCCCTCAATTCTCCCTCAATGCCTGCTGCATTTAGGAGAGCTGTGAAAATTGACATGGATGGATGTCAGCTCAGGACCTGCCAATGGCGGCAGAGTACCTGGGAAGGAAGCAGATACAGCCATACCAACAGGTGTCTGACAGGGAGGGGCTCACATGCTCACCTCCACTGTTGTCTCACTCTTTTGGTCATGGTTTGTCCTTCCAGTCCTTGACACCATTTTTCCTTTTCTGAAAAAGTGACTTTCTTGCTTTCATTTCTTCTTGCTCCCCCTGCCTTTTAGTTCTGCTTCATCCCAGGCCCTCACCTTTGGCCCAAGAGCCTGGTAGCCCTTGGACTTGATTCAAATACAGTGAGTGCATTCTCCTCTTCTCTCTGTGTCCTCGAGACACCTATTGGGCCAGGACCCTGAACAGCACCTCTTTTCCTTCCACATCTTGAGACAAGCCTGTATCTTTCTCTGCTTCAGGTTTACCCATAACACAGCCAGGATCTTCATTCCACCTATGAGGTTCTTACTGAGACGTAGTTTGTACCCCTCTGCTGATCTACTCCCCAGCGTCTACTGTTATTCCAGATGTATTGCATTCATATTATTCTAGGGGAAAAATTGGAATACTTTTTGACAGGTTGGAGAAAGGGAAAAACTCCACTCTTGTGATTTGGACATAGAGTGGTTTGGCTCCCATTCTCTAATGAGTCTTTATTTAGGCAAACATCCACAGAGTGATTAACCAAGGAAGGCAAGAGTTAGCCATCCATGTCAGGTACCTGGAATTAAAGTTCAAGGTGTTTTCCTCTCAAGCAGAGGTTTTTACCTCTGAAAGAGGCGGGTAACCTTGGTTGTCCCAAGTCATAGCAGTATCAGATGAATTGATTCTTTTGATTGGGGTGAGGCGTCTCATTGTGTTCTTTCCTATTCCTACCAAAAAACACACCTGCTCCCCCAAATGGCATCTTTATCCCACAGGCTCTTTCTACCTGGGGACAAGAGGATACTGTATGAGGTCTTGGTGTTTCTTGTACTGGTTTGTGGCTGCTCGAGTTTATTGAGCTTAAGGACCTTTTAAAGACTGGTCCCCTGCCTAAAACCACCTACCCATTTTAAAAGCCTTTTATCCCAAGTGTCTACAGCATCAGTCGTAATGATACCTTTCCACATTCGTTTGTTTAGATATGCCACGCTTCCTCCTGCTGTTGGCAAGCCTCCTGGACTAGGCTGCTTCTCTTAATCACATGGATGTTGTGAGAATCACATTCACAAGTGGATGCAGAGAAGACATTTTTATTGAACTGCAAATCCTAACCACATGAACTGCTTATGCTTAGCGAAAATATATTAAGCAGTTGTGATCTGGAGTTTCATTAATCTCAGGGATTATGTTGCTTGTGCATCGTTTTAATACTGTGGTTTTCCTATCACTCCCTAATCATATTGACTTTTTGTGAAAGAACTTTTGACACAAAGCTGCGTCTTAGTATGTTTCAACACGAAGGTAGCTGTTGATCTGGATTTGCCTTTCTGAATTCATTTCAGCTCATATTCTTTTATGTGACATCTTTCTTAATGTTGTCAATGTGAATGTGCCTCAAATAGCTTTCATCTTGTGGTTCTGTTCATGAAAATAAGTAGAAATTCCTTATTTTCCCAGGGGATTACCAGTGGGACTAAGTGATCTCCTGACAGGAGCAAATGAGAAGAGATGAGAAAGAGAGGAAAAAAGATTGAAATCATATGAGAATGGTAAAGAGAAGAAAGTGAAAAAAGAGAGAAGCCATGGAGAACGTAATATTGGCTACTAACTACTTCAGGACTGCCATGTTTCCTCTTTTATAATCCAAGGTTTATAATCCAAGAGTTAGGAAGGACCCACCTGCAGGTCCCTAAAGGGAGTTTGTGAGCTCACATGACGAGTCAGTGCCACTCCTCTCCTCTGTAAGTTTGATGATCAAAAGATGGGGGAGTTGTCAGGGCTCAGGGTAATCAGACAGGAAATCCCTGAGTTTTAAGCCTGTCTCTTAATATGATTTGAGTCACACAGAAGTTTCTCTGGCACAAGGCAAAGGACATTTGACCAGCAGAGTCTTAGGAGATAAATAAGAGATTAAAAACAGAATGAGAGGCCAGAAAGAATTGATGATGAAAGTACTTTCAAAGAAGAGATATGTTTAAGAAACTCACACAAAACCAGAAAATTTTAGAGTAGGAAGAAGCCCCTGATATAATGCTTGTGTCACCTTTGTGCTCTGCAGATGGAGAAACTGATAGCAAGAGAGGGCAGGTGATGTCTCCCAAACTGCACAGTCACTGGCTGTCTTTTCCAGAACTGAATTGTAGGCAAGTCAAAGCTGTGTTGCACAGAATCAAATAAAGCAGGGCAGACTAGAGTTTGATCGTTATATCAAAAGAAGAGCCATGCCTAGTATGGAGTTCATTTTCTCTTGAGATATTAGCAGTTCATCTTTTTCAGGACTGAGGCAGACTCCCTGCACACAACAACTAGAAGGAATTCTGGATGGAGTCCCTCTGGTGTGTGAGTGTACAGATTCAACCCTCCAAAGATTGGTGTGGAAATGGACTCACTTTCCTTGTACCATGGTTCAATTCCCACATGGGCAAAGGGGAAAAGTCTTAGAAAGCACAGATGTTAATCATCAGAGGAACATGATTCTATGTTCCCAGGGGAAGGGTCAGATGCAGCTTGAATGTCTCCGTCTATGGCAGCTCCAGTGAGTGCTGGGCATAACCCCACACTTCGACAACCTCTTCTTTTCTGTGGAAGGAGATGAACACTGGCAGCTCCACACCAAGAAGGAGAAAGGCTTCACAGCTCTCAGAGCTACTTAGCAAGGAGAGTTACTGCTGAAGATGGAGGACAAATTATTTCCATCTTACAGATGTGCAGTTTGTTAACAATATTTGGCCCTGCCCCATTAAATTAGCCTTCTACCCTGAGCAGCTTGTTGAAAGAATTGCTAGGGCTCTGCTTCACTGCTCCTTGGCAGGCAGGTTAGTAGAACACTTTAGAGCAACGCCTAGAGAGACTATTGAGATGTAGAATTATGATCTGCCTTAGCTTCTATGTACTAATGCTTTCATTTATTACTCATTCTTAAACATTTTTTTTCCTGTGGTACATTCCTTTATAGTGATAGAACCAAGAGCAATTAAAGTCATGTTACTAATAATTATGTTTTATGATTCTGTTTTTACTGGGTTCTAGATCTCCTACATGTAATTTAAATGACTCGCATTTTCTCATTTCCAAGCATATCTGTTTCCAATTTAACTAAACTTAATATGACTTCAAGGGTCTTACAGATTTATATTCATGAAGGTGAATGTTTTTGTTTGCAAAGATTCTGAAGTATAGCATAGGCTTGGGAAACTGGGGCCCTGTGGTCAATTCAATGAGGTTCATGAATGCATATCATTATTGAAAATTATTCATCTTTGTTTCCTCCTTCTCCCCCTTGTAACTTCAGATGCTGGACAGGTAATCAGTATAGCCAGTACAAATCTGTTTTATTCCAGGGTCATACTTAGACATTGTAGTGGATTTCTCCTCCCTTTGAGAAACTTTCAGAAAACATTTTAGGAACCCATGCAGAATGGGCAGCTTTCAAGAGTGTCAGAATCTCTAAGTCAAAATACACTGACTAGTTCATCTCTAAGGTAGAGTTCTAAATGTATCACTTTAGGGTTGACAGAACATTTTGGTACATTGGTTCTGCCCAGCTTTTACTTTTTGTAGGATGCTGCTCTTTGCTAGAATGAGAAGAGGAGGTAGGGAAAATGTCCTTTTAAAACTGTCTTCATTCTGTGCTTTGGTTTCAGCATTGAGATGCACCAATGGAAAATGGGTGAGCTAAAAGTGAAATAACAAAATTCTTTATTCAACAAATGTATATTGATGCAGGTGTTGTAGATAAAGTAATGAACAAAATATGGTCCCCCTTCTCTAGGACATATGTTATATTGAGGTAGAGGGAAAACAGACGTATTTCTGGCAGGGGTAAGTGCTATGCAATGAAAAGTAGATGGATAGATGCATAGATAGGTGGATTGATAAATGGATGGATGGATGGATGAATGAATAGATAGATAAAAAGAAATGAAGAAAAGTAAAGATCAAGCAGGTAAGGGGGCTAGAGAATGCTAGGGGTGCTATTTTACAGAATTGTAATCCTAAAAGAGCTTTCTAATTAAGAGGACATTGAGCAGAGAGTGGAAAGAAAGATGGGTTATCAGACAGGTAGTGGAAACCATATTTTGTTCATTACTTCCTGAGATTGGAGCTCCCTAAAGATGGAGCTCCCTGAGGGCTTGCCTGAAGGCACAGCTCATTTCCCTTTATTCTGATTTATAAACTCGATATTATCATTTTAACCATAGTTTTGTGAAATAGTTACTATTAAATGAGAATTATGCATATAATGTACTTTATTAGAGCAGTTGTTGTTGTTAAGCACCAAATTCATCATATTTCTATTATATGGAATTCTGATTTTTTAGAAAGTCACAAAAAAAAGACTCCAACCTACCAAGCTCTTTATTGCTTTGAAGGTATTTGTCGGCATAGAAAATGATTCCTTTGGGGATGAGAATGGCACATAAATGTAGAATTGTTTTACTGCCCCTGCAATTCAGATCACTAGAGTGTTCTCCTGAAATAAAAGCAGGTTTGCTTGGTGATAGATTTGAATCAGTGATATAACTTGAAATGATGCCAGCAACCCCATTCTCTCATGGTATGTGATGTGGCGGAGGGAAAGTTGGGTACAGGAGAAGGAGAAGGAATGCACTGGCTTCACATTAGGCAAATCTGGAAGTATGCCAGGATGCTTCTAGAAACCAGATAGTCCCTCTGTATTGTCAATCCTTATCTACCAGTCCAAAGTTACTGGGCCAAGATATGTGGCACTGGCCTGTTGGGATAAACAGTAGCCTGCAGGCAAGATAAATAATAACCTAAATTAATCAGAGGCCATCTTTTTACTTATAAGCTAACGTTTTGTTGGAATCATGGAACATATTCATGACAAGAGTCACCTCTTCAAAGTAGATTTCTAGTAGTTATATCTGATTTCTTAGCAGGACCTCTCACAATACCCAGTTGTAAGCCGTATTTTGCAAAATTTTGAAGGTTACTTTAGGTTAAAAGGAAATTAATTAGTGAATTGTGTATGCTATTTACACATATATGTATCAATAGATACATATATATTAATCTATTTCAATGAAAGTTTAAACAGTTTTATGGAAAGAATCAGAAACATGAGAAATCAAATAAGAGATAATTTACAAAGAAATAGAGTTAATATTTTATAACAATTGGGGAGTACCTTCCTTGATTCTTCCAGTCATGGCCCTGTTCCCTTCCTCTCTCAGAGCATTCTGTATACACCTTAATTCTAGTAATGCCCTCTTGTTAATTTTGTCTATGGCTTTCTGGATGCTGACTGTGTGTCCTTCAGTCCACAGTCATAAGTGTCTGACATGTAAGAGGGACTCCGTGCATGTTTGAATAAATGAATGAATACATTGCTAGGATTCATATCTGAACTTTCTGGTAGCTAAAGCAAAAAGAGAACTACATTGATCATGTCCTTCTCACGTGCATGCAGAGTTAGAGTGTGACTTCAAAAGATCCAATTTCTTTCTTCTTGGTGCTAAATTCCTGAGTATTTGATGGCACATGGCATAAATATGTGAATTTCAAGAAATACTATTTTCAATACCTCATAATCTCCTATTGCCCTGGACTAAGTGAGGAAATTTCATGTGACTTTTGATAGAGTCTTGCAGCCAGAGGCTAACTCCAGCATCTGGAGAATTGGCATCTTCATAGCTTCTTAGATTTCCTGTTAGAACATCACTTTCTCAGTGGCTCCATAAGACAGCTTATTTTATGCCACTGAATTTTATTTTCATGGTTGCAACTACTCAATAGTTATTCCACTAAAAATTTTATTGTGCTCACCAGCTGAGGCATTAAGTGAAGTATGTGAATTAAGGGAGAGTATCCAATAGAAAAACAAATTGTGAGAAGGCTGTTGTCAATTTGGGACTTGAGTATGACCCAGCAGGGTATGGATCCTCTAATTATGGCGGAAAAAATGTGCCCTTGCTGATTTGTAGGCTTTTATGAGTCAAGATTATTTTAATAAAACAAATGCGAATTTCAGAATACAGAGGGAAAAAAGCTAAGGGGCATCTACACCATTAAAACATAATTTTTAGCCAGTTTCTTCTATGAGGAGGAAATAGTGCTAAGAACTCCAAAGATGTAGATGTTGAATGAAAGAAGATTGCTTCTTGGTATGTGTGTATGGACTGAGAGGGGAGAGGACAATGAAAAATCCTATGATTCAGCAAGAAGATTTACTGTTTAAGTGTTTCTAAAGGATGTATTTTCTTTTAAGTTGGATAATCAGTAGCAAAAGACATTGAGTGGTTAACTAGTTTGAATCCCAAGGCAATCTAAGGTGAAAGGGCAGGAAATAGATTTTACTTAGCATCTACTCTTTTCCAGGCATCTTATAAAGAATTCTAGATGATTTCTTTTTTCTCGGAACTTCTATGGCAATTTTGTGAGTCAGAGAAAGAGAAACTGGGTCAGTGAGATTAAGTCAATTGTTAAAATCATGCAGTCAGTGTAGATCTCAAAGTTAGGATTGAATAAATATGTTTCAAAGTTCAGGGTAATGTTACTGTTTTATTTTTTTTAATGTTCCAGTGACTTGCCATTTGCATTTGAGGAAATTATAGGGGTTTTAGAGCTATTGTAAGGGGTTTATTTAAGAGCACATCTGTCATTACTAATATATACTAAATATGTCTTATAGATATATGTACATTCATATTTTAAAAATATGTTCTCATTTTGGGATTTCCCACTAACAATGTGTGTAAAAGCATTACTGCTAGACTATAAGCTCAGTGAGACCAGGAATTTTTTATATACTTTGTATGATGTAACCAAGTACCTAGAACCAAATTCAACATACCAGACGCCCGAAGAGTTGTACATGCAGGAGGGAAATCCTTGATATAGTTCTCGAAATATGCTGGACTTTATATAGTTAATTCTCTATCAATACACATTTATGTTGTTTTCATTTCTTTCAAAACATGTTGACATGCTACAGATAGACATACACTGTTGCACTTTAAAAGAGATGTTCTATTATTTCATTGTAATAGATTTCTGAGAGTGGAATTGCTGGGCCAAAGAATTCCAGATTTTCAATTTTGATACACTCTTTCTGCAGGCAGTTTGGCGCATGTACCGAGGACACTCCCTTAATGCCATGCAAGAGTATCTGTGTCACCTTGACTTGGCTGACATTAAGAGCTATCAAGCTCTTTGCTTGCTCAAAGTTCAAGACTTGGAAGGTTTATCACTGCCTCTAAGTTCTCTCTATCCTGCTTAGAAGATAGAACAAGATAGTGTGGTTTCTTTCCTCCTGGATTGAGATAATGTGTGAGGATTATTATTCAATTTTATTTTATTTTTTGGAAAAACCCAATTTACATTCTCTTGTTTGACTATAGGGACAGTGTCTCTTGTCATTGGCAGCTCTGTGCCTAGAGAGAGAAAATAAGTCTAGAATTAGGTACACGTCACTAGCAAGTGGTATGGGACCACATGCTGAGAAACCGGATGCATTTGTAAAAGCCATCTGTAACCTCTGTGAGAGGGCTCTGCCACTGGGAACCAGTGGTCTCTTGATGAAGGCCCACCCAGCCAGTGCGAATGATGAGACTCCACAGCATGTTCATGTTAGAGCTACTGACTGACCTTGATCTTTACCCCAGAAGCAGGTATGGATGGGAAGATCTACCACCATTACTTCACCTAACCAATGAGGTAAAAGAACTCTGACTTCTTGCTGGCCTTTCACATGTGTTTTCAGAAGAGGGTTTTAAAGAACTCAGAGAAGCATGTGTCTAACATTCTCCAAAATAGTTTTAGCAGCACTGCATCTTCTGAAGTGATTTTTTTCTCTTTCATTCACACATGAAAACTGTGTAGACCAATAGATTCCTCTTTTTGCTTTGGTTACCAGGAAGTGCAGAAACAAATGTAAAGCCTAGTAATTTCTTCATTCATTTTCCTGAGGAAACAGACATGGAACCCCTGTTACATGTCCAGGCCCGTGAAAAGTGTTCTGATTTAGAGTGCCAGGGCACAGTGTCGGCCTTCCAGCAAAGGGGGTTTGAGTTCCAGCTCAGAAGAAAAGACGTTTAGCCTCCTTGAGCCCTGGCTTTGGATGCTTGCCCTAGAAGAGGTGAGCTCAGTTTTTCCCATGCAATGTAACCCATCTCCACTAAACTTATTAGCACTAGAAAGGACGCGGCTCACTTTCCTCTCAGATATAGACAAAGGCTGCTGTTGTCTGAGGGTGAAGGGTCTTTGGTGACTTGATTAGCACACAGCCTGGCCTGTGCTGATTTTCAGATGGAGACCGTCAGATATAATCTGCTTGCTGCCTCATTAGGTTGACACTGTTCTTGCCCCTTCTTGTAATAATGTCACTAGAGCACTTCATAATCTTAGGTAAATGGTGTAAGCATACACTACAGAAGCAACCCAGGGTCAGTAGTGACAGATGACCCCCAAAGCAATTGTTTTCTCATTCTCTGTGCTGTTTAAAATATAACAAGCAAAGAGATAATAATGCCTGGGGTAATAATGCCAGCTTTAAATATTAGAAGACAGAACTTGCAGCAATATCCCTATTTTTACCTATGATCTGAATGTGCTGTTTTTCAAGATCAAAGGGACAAGGAAATAAATTGAATGATTACCATGAACTCAGAGAGAGCGAGAGCCAGAGAGAGAGAGAGAGAGAGAGAGAGAGAGAGAGAGAGAGAGAGAGAGAGAGAGAGAGAGAGAGAGAGAGAGAGAG
>RJWH01000786.1:198443-209306 GCA_004363575.1 Solenodon paradoxus | reverse complement strand
TTTATACTGATTCAAGGAGGAATTCAGTTAAACTATATGAGCTTCCCTACTAGAGAGCAGAAAAGCCCATGGGTGGGAGCGGGGAAAGCCCATGGGCTCCCCTCATTGTTAACAGGCCTTTTCTTTTCCTTGATTTCCTAATAGTAGGTGTTTTCTATACTGGAATTGGAATCCAGACTGGTTTTTTGGGAGGGGCCGATACTAAACCGCAGTAATTCACAGAAGTATATAACCTGCTGCCAGAGAGCCATGCGGATGTGGCAGGAACAGGGAGGGCTGTTTTACATTTAGGGAGTTGCAGGTGGCTGCGGTGGGAAGACAGTAGGGTATTTGGTTCCATGCCATGGGGCTAACACCATCTTCTATTCAAGTTCTGACTGGGGAGACCTGGCTGAGCTTGTGACTCCATGCTTAACAGAAGTTCTCATAAAGAATCAAAGTCGGTGTGTGGTGCCTTCAGGAGACAACTTTGTGAAAATGTGACGGTGTTCCTGTGGCAAGTGAGACCCAGAGAAGGGAGCCGTCCAGGAGAGAGCTGAATTTCATTGGGCTCAGGGGCATCCCTCCAGGGGACAGGCCGCTGAATCCCTCACTTTCGGGACCTGAGCTAGCGGTGACTCACACCTGAGACTTAAATAACTTCTTTAAATTCACCCTTGCTTTCAGAATGCTTCTGTAGTGTTTCCCATGCTGTCTGAAAAGAGATTTGCCATGACTGTTAGGAATGGACAACCAAAAACTGAACTGGCAGCTAGCTGCCTGTGACCTGGTGAATTTCAGTAAAATCCAGCATTATGGTGTAAGTTCCTTCCATTGTTGAGAGTGCACTCTGTCAGGAGAGAACTTTCCTCTATGCTCTCTCTGATCACTGGTGAGGTATGCAAGACAAGAAAAACTGCAGTTTGCAGAAATAAATTTATGCTAGAAGAGATTTGGCCAAAACATATTGACAACTATGCTTACAGATTTCCCAACTGCAATTTTTTAATTTATGTGGCAAACTATTATTATTTTATTACAGATGAAATAAAACTATTATCTGGTTTTGTAGCTACTGTGTATTATTAGATACAGGTGCAAAGCAGTAAACCCTGCCCTCATGGGGCTTACCTTCTAGAGACAGAAATAAATAAGCAAAGAAAATTATGTCAGGTAGTGATATCAACCAAAAAAGAAATAGAATAAGGAAATATAGAGGGGTTGGGGGTAAGATTGTTTTAAAGACACTGGTCTGGGAGTTCTCTAAGTGTTATTTGGACTGAGATCTTACTGAATTCAAGAATAAGTCATGCGGCTACCGAGAGGGATCCTAGGAGGGATGCTGGGATAGCGGGGTTCAGGGGCTTTCTAGGAAACAGAAATAGCCAAGTGGAAAGATCCTAAGGCCCGGCCAGAGGATTCTTGGTGCAATGGTCAGGGAATGGGGAGGAGAGATCAGAGAGGGAGCCAGGGCTCATTAAGGTGGTTTGCCATGAAAGGAAACATTTGCATCATTCTACTCTGCAGTTCCTAATGGAGCACCTTTACGAGTGCTAGTCAGGTTGAAGATCCTGTTGAGCATGTTTGCAAGTTAAGCTGCACAGACACGTTGGCCCTGACAGATCATTAATAAAAGAATTTAAAGGGAATGTACAAAGGCATTTGGGGTCTCTGGAATGTTATTAGGTTTTTCCCTAGAGACTTTATGTTCTCTAGATGCTGGATCTGAATGAATGAAGTTTTGAGTCTTTCAACCAATTTATTATTTGAATTGTAATACATGAATATGGTACGAATGCAGATATAGTATAAGAAGACATTTTGTGAAAGTAAGTCTTCTTTGTCTCCTAGTACTTCTTCCCACATACTGTTGAGAGATTCTTGGGTACCTTTCTAGAACAAAACCTTGCCCTCTGTAAAAAAATGATTGTGACTCTGCACACTGTTGGATAGCTTGTAGGTCTTCAAGCTCGTCTGTCCA
This sequence comes from Solenodon paradoxus, assembly GCA_004363575.1. NCBI lineage: Eukaryota > Metazoa > Chordata > Mammalia > Eulipotyphla > Solenodontidae > Solenodon > Solenodon paradoxus. Next base: position 207,346 of record RJWH01000786.1, on the reverse strand, counting down.
TAAACATGGATTAGCCTCATTCTTGTTGATTTTCATTTATTTGAGGAAACCACAGTTTAGTCAACTCACATGGATGAACATTAAGGTTTTTGTGTCTTTTGCTATAGTAATATCATGATGAACATCCTTGTACGTTCTTCTTTTTGCACATTTGTAGATACAGCTCTAGGAAAAATTTCTAGGAATGGATTAACAGGCAGAGGAGAAATGTATATTTGAAATTTTAATAGTTGTTGTCACATATCATCCTGTTCAGACTTTCTGTTTTCTCACTACCAAATGGTGTTACCGTCCTTTCGTGTATGCAATGTAAGTAAAAAATGCTGTTTCATTGTAGCTTAGTTTGTATTTCTCAGAGTGAAGTTGAATTCAGAGATAAACTATATTGTATTTTTGGTTGAGAAATGTTGTTCAGATGACTGTGATTCTTTGACATTTGTTGAGACTTCTTTCCAGCCTAGTAATTTTATGAATGTTCACATGTGCTTAAAACTGGGAATTTTGTTCATAGGGAGTAAGGTTTTATACATATTCTTGATTAATCTTGCTGATGGTGCTGTTCACACTATCTGTAACCTGGCTGGTTTATGTCTGCATTTTTTCTCAGACCAGTTCCTGCAGGAGCGTATGGGTTTTTATTTATTCTTATAATTGGTAGCTTTCACTTCATATATTGATGGGCTATGTTGTTTAGGATCATTGCAGGTATTTCTTCACAGTGCATTGCAAACATGGACTATTCCTTTTTTATTTCTGATATTAATATTACTACATTGGCTTTTTATTTCAGTTGGTAAGTTTGCTATGTCCTTTGACTTTTCTATATTTAAGAATTTTATTCTGTTCTAGAAATGTTACTTGAAAGCTGTATATATATATAAGATTTGTAAACCTATTCAGCATTTTATATTTTAATAAATGAATTTGATATGTCCATAATTTTTAAATTACTGGTACATTTGACTGTTTCTGTTTTATTATGTAAAATCTTCCAAACTTTTGCTATTTAAAAAATTATTTCCTGCCTCCTGTTGGATCAATCAAGTTTTCTCATTCTTCCTTTTCTCTTTTTACTGAGTTGGGAAGCTGGTTTAGTTTTCTAGGGCCACTGTAACAAATGGCCACCAACTGATAGCCCTCTGAAACCTCTAGGGGAGTCCTTTCTGTCATCTTCTTAGCCGCTGGTGGTTTGCTGGTCATCTTTGTTGCACCTTGGTTTGCAGCTGTAACGCTCCACTTCCTTCCTTCACTATCACCTGGTGCTCTCCCTACTAGTCTCTGTGCGAATTCTACTCTTAACTTTATTACTTCCTTTCTTCAACTTGCTTTGGGCTTATGCTGTTCTTTTTCTAGATTCCTGAAGTGGGAGCTTAGATTATTAATTTGAGACATTCCTTCCTTTCTAATATTTTCACTTACTACTAAAAATCCTACTACTGTAATGTATCATTTCTATGATAAATTTCCCTGACAGAGCTACTTTAACTGTGTTCTAGCTATTTTGACATATTGTATTTTCATTTTAACTCAGTTAAATGTTTTTAAATTTTAAGACTTTGACTCATGAATTATTTAGAAGTGTACTGTTTCATTCTCTTGTGTTTAGAGAATCTGCTCTTACCTTTCTGATATTGAATACTAATTTGTGACTAAAAAATGAATTTAGGATGATATACAATCATTTTTACAAATTTGTGGATAGCCGATGTTATGGTCTCTCTTGCTATATAGCTCATCATATGATCTCCTTGGTCAATGCTCCTGTGTGTTTTCTGCTGTTTTGGGGTGGAGTGTTCTGTAAATGTCTAGTAATCTACTGGTGAATTGTATTATTCTTTTTATGTTCTCTATTTCTGATACTGCTTGTTGATCTACCAGTTGCTGAGAGAGGGTTAATAAATTATTTTTCTCCAGAATATATCCTTCCTCTTTGAAGACTAAAATGTTCACCATTTCATAAAAAGTGCTTCTTATCTGGTCGTCTGATAGACCAGGACTCTCACATACTTTACACTTAAAAGCAGATTATGCATTTCAGACAAGCTCAGTGAATTAGTAGTGACTTGAAATTCCCACATTTGAAGTGTTGTAATAATTAGCTAATTTTCTAACGTTCAGGCTTTGTCTACTGTAGTTTTTTATAGACTCTTTCTGTATGCTCAAGCCTGCTGCGTGTTAGAATCTCTTGGGAGCATTTTAAAAAATATTGATGTTTTAGCCCCAACCAAAGACCAGTTAAATTAGAACCTCTCTTGGTATGATTCTGGATAATAGTCTTTATTAGGAACGCTCTAGATGAGTTCATTGCCCAGAAAATCTCTACAGATATTTATTTAGCATGTCTTATGTGAGATCTGGGGAGCACAGAGCACAGCTGAGGAAGGTGCTTGCTTTTTGTATGGTAATGGGGTCCCATAGTAATTGCTGAGGGTCTTCTTTCAGGGCTCAGATAATATTCAATTGGTTGATTGAATCACAGGTCAGTCATAAATTGCATGGGATACAATGAAAAAGGAAAGAATGAAGGCAGAGTGTAGCCACCGATTATTTAATTAAGGAAACAAGAGAAAATGTATCCTGAAAACTCAACCTTTATTTTTGCCACTTCTGTGTTTGTCAGTACTATGCTTTCCAGGCTATATTTGCTACAAGCACATTTTTCTTATTTCCTTCATTCTCATGGACTAACCAAAAGTTTAAAAAATTATCTTTTCCTTCCCCATCTGATTATAACCTTTCTCTCTTAATCATATTATTTAGGGACCACTCTTATTTTTTTCAGATTAATCAACTTTTTACTTTAGTTCTAGATACATAGAAAATTTGAAAAGATAGTTTGGGGACTTCCCATATATCCCATATTCAGTTTCCATTATTATTTTTATTATCAAAAAATTTCCCCCCATTATTGTTAACATCTTCCATTAGGGTGATCCATTTATCACAATTAATGAACTGATAATGATACATTATTATTAACTAAAGTCCATATTCAATTTTCCTTAGTATTATCTTACTGCCCTTTATTCTAGGATCCCATGCAGTATGCCATGTTACATTTATGGACTTCCGTTTACTGATCTATTATACTAATAAATCCACTTATTTTCCAACAGAGTTTTAGTTGATAGCTTCTCCTCTGTAAGAAAAAACATAAAAACACTTTAATTCTCCTTTGCTTTTCCACTCCAACTTCTTAGCTAGTATTATGAAAATTTTGGTTCCAACTTGTTTTTATGAATATATGCCAATAAGTCTATGATCTGGGCAAGGGCATTTATTGGGAGATGGAGGTTTTTCTTGATCTTTCTGTATCAAAGACATGAGTGAAAAATATAGCAGGACCTTGTTCTTTTGTTCAATGTCATTTCATTATAACATTGATGAGAAAAAGTACCTCAGCCAATGTTAAACAAAACAACAATATTCCAGGACCTGCTTTGCTATACATGGTTTGCTTAAATTCAAAGTTTCTAAGAACCTATTGACAATGTAATCCGAGTCCTTGCAGAGGACTCTGCAAGTCTATACTGCCAAACTTTGGCTAGAGCAATTGATAATTTTAGAAATATTTCTTCTGAAATAACAAAAAATATTTTCTTAAATCATCCTGCCCTTACCCCCAAAAGAATGGCAAAGGAAATTAACTGTGGTTAACAAAAACTTGTCTTAATCTTGGTAGATTCTAGACCCAGATATCTCTACTCAATCACCTCTATTCCTCTGTTTCAGGAGCAGAAAGACAGAATCATCACAAGCTGCAGTAAATAACACCCACTGAGTTTAATTGTTTTTTAAATTGCAATTATAACTAATTAAATGCTAAAATGTGAACAGCTGCACAAGAATATTTAACAGATTTCTTGGAGACATCTTCACTTTTGATAGGACTTTTAAAAGGATAGTTTGTGGAAACACATCGTAAATGTTTATTTTAGATTTCACAGAAGAAAGTGAAAAGATAACCTGAACATTGGCAAAAAATTAATTCTCTGGTTTTTCTGTCTAAGCTGCTCACTGTAGGTCAATTCCTCTGGTGGAAAACCCCAGTCTACAGCATAATTCAGGGTCTAAGAGTGGTCAGCAGACAATAATGAGGAGATCATTTCAAACGGGGGCGGGTGAGGGGAGTCTTTGTGGTGAGTAGAATCCGTGTCATCTGTGCTCAGTCTTGAAGAAGGAGCATAATTCTCTTGGTGTGCATATATTAAACTTTGATTGCATATTCTACATTGTGTGAGAACTGGGACCACAGGGTGAAATGAACTAAGACTCGAGTTTGTGAGGCACTGGGGGAAACTGATCAGTAGTTGCAGTCCAGTGCAGGTGATGGCAAGCTATGGACAAAGCCAGCCTGCTGCCTGTTTTTAAATGGGCCACAGGCTGAGAATAATTTTTACAAAGCAAAGACGAGCAGGGGTGTATGTGGGGCTTTTCAAACTAAACATCTATTTTGCTATGGCTTCAAATATGCCAGCTTTCATATCATCCATCCTTGACTTTTTTTCTTTTAATATGTAGCATTCTTTTACCTGTTCCTTATAAAATGTGGCTTTGGTTGCTTTTCTTGCCATTGTCCATTGATTGTTTTTCTTGGTTTTCTTTCTCTCTAAAGCAAAGTTTCTTACATGAACTCATTGAATGGGTTTCATGTGTTCTGAAAAACTCCTAAACTGCAAGCAAATCAATTCATAAATGCATTTTCTGGGAGGAGGGCTCTGGGATTTTATCAGATTCTCTTAGGTCTAGCATTCAAAAATATGAGAACCATGATTTTAAAGTGTGTTTGTTGAACCTAAAATCAGTTATGCTGACAGTAGGCTCTGACTGGTGTAGAGTTAAGCAGAGATTGTGAGTGCCTTTCTGCTAGTCCAGGTCAAGATGTCAACGGCTGTGTTCACTTGTTTCACATTTAGTGAAGAGCTCTTCTCAAAGTTCTAGGAGCTTCAGGTGCAGTAAGTTTGGGGACATAGGGGAGATCCGAGGAGATCAGCCTAGAGTCTCAAGAGAGCAATCTGAGCAAAGCATTAAGGCCCCCACTATTTGGAAGATGCAAGCCCAGGGCGGTGAGGATGAGGGAGAAGAGAGTGGGACAAGGAAGATATGTACTCTTTATTTCTGTGCCAGCTGACATCTTTCAGAAACCAGGAAGGACCACCTTAACTCTTAGCAGCTATTCCCTTGGCTCAGCCCTTTTTCAGGAGGGCTACAGGCCACTCCTTGAAACAGTCCCTGGAAGGGAGAAAGGAGGTTGGCTTTATCTTCTGGTCATCTTGGTAAAGCTTTATCTTTCACTCTATCTCACTTCAAGTCTGTTTCCTCCACTCCTTGGGAAATGCTCAGCAAGTTCAGCCCACATGCACATGTGGTATCTGTCTAAAATGAGGGGAACCAATGAAAGTGGAGAAAACAAGAGAGAAATTAGAGACGTGCTTTGAGGAATCTGAGAGGATGCACATGTTTGTTTCTAGTAGGAGGGGGAGGCAGACCTCTGGAGAAGCAGCAGGTAAAATGTGTATGTGTGTTGTGGGGGCAGAGTATGATCTTCTGGGCAGAGGAAATATATGACCTGAGGTAAAAATGCCAGGAAATAGGATGGGGGGAGGAAGAAAGTTCACTGTAGTTGTAAATGCTTCCTTCATTCTATGTGTGCATCCGCTAATCATTTCACCTCTTTTCTGTGTCAGTGGTGATACAGTGGAATAAAAATAAATCAGACATGGTCTTTTCTCTCATAGAGCACCCAATCCAGTGTAGGAGACAAAAGTGAATCATGTAATCATGCTAGCAAGTGTGAAAGTGCCCCTGTGTTCAGGGCTCCTAGGAGAATAAAAAGTAAATTGCTCTGAGAGCCTTTATGAGGTGGACTTAAACATAGTGAAAGGGGTCAGAGAAGGTTTGTCTAGGTAAAAATCACTTCTAAAGTGAAATATAAAGGGAGGGATAAGAGTTAAGGGCAAGAGAGAGAGAGGGCCAGCATTCTAGTTCAGGGGATACCATGTCCAAAGACTGTGTTAGAAGGGGCATAGCGTACAGGAGCATCAGAAAGAAAACCAGTGTGACCAGAGCAGATAGAACATGTGAGAAAACAAATAGAAAGTACAAAGGTGAGGCAAGACCAGGCTGTGTGAAATGAGTTTCCTATTTCTCTGAGGAGCAATGGAAAAATCTGAGGAGTTTAAGTAGATGGTCATGCCAGAACTATGGCTGTTGAAATCATTCATGGGTACCACCCCCAATTTTAACGGCCCCAGGGATATTTGAAAGAAAAGCAACTTCATGAAAGTCTCTGAGGTAATAAAACAGTAGGCATTAGAGATTTGAGGCTGATAGTCTTGGGAGAGATACCCTCATGCTTCTTGCTAACTCTTGCAACATTTTCCAAATGCTGCAGAGCTTTTTTTCTAGAATATTTTCAGTTTTCTAGCAATATTTTCAGGTAGGGCAATGAACTCAAGGTGCCCACATGGAAATTTCTAGAACTGAATTAGAATGCAGGCCTCCTCCTGATTCCTTATGCCCCCCAGTGGCGATGGATTTGATGGTCAGGTAGGGCTCCTCCCACATGGTCTTGGGTCAGGACTACACAGGAAGACATCCAATCCCAGGTTCTCAGTGGCAAACCCAGAATATTGACCCAAATTCTTTTTGAGCCTTGCTGTGTTAAGGTCCTAGTATCTACTCTGCTTCTAGGATTGTTGTTTGGCCAAAAATGGCACATTCATTATAAAACACAAAGGAGAACTCCTACCGTGAAGCTATTTGAGAAAAAAACTTTTATCAGTCCAACTACCAAGTTACCTTTGGCTTGTGATAAACAGAATAAATCAGCTCATTAGCCCAGGAGAGGGTATCTCTGAAGGGCAGTCTTTTCTGTCTCTTGAAAAGCTTTGAGAGGAATTTAAATTAATTCTCATTTAGCAGGAATTTATTTATGTATTGTGATTATCTCCAGTCCGAGCAAATCGTCCTGTGTTTTAGTGTAGCTGCAAGAAGCCTCGAGATTGGATTGTGCAGGCTTGACTGATTACAAATTTATGCATATGAGCCAACGTGTGTGTTTGTGTGTGTGTGTCAGTTGTTATTTTTCTGATGCAGTTAGCAATGGTTATAGTCATGTATTCTGAACTCTGAAGTACTTTTAGTTCTCTTTAGGGTATTTCAAGATGGCTAGGAGAACAGACCTATTGTGACCCATTTGTCTATGTCAATGTAATACACAGGAAATAATAAGGGAATGCCTATATGCAATATTTCAAGTCTTTGCAGTCCCTGGAATATTCTCATTTTCCTTTCTGAACTAGACACAAACAAGTAACAAGTTGACTTAGCATGTTAAATCTTGGCTGTCCCTTCTAAAAGCTTCTAGGCATACTCTTGCTCGGTACTTGTAAAGTATGTTACATCTTCCTTCTCCAAAGAAATACAGGACTTCACAGTTGGATTTGGATAAATTGCAAGAATTTAAATAAGAGTCATAAAAGTGATTAAGGGCTGGAGGGAGTGACTGAAAGGAGATTAAAGGAGTGAAATGCAGATCTCGGCCAAACTACAGATGTGGGAAGAGCAGAGGGCAAAGCAACTGCAAAGGTGATAAAATGCTATGAAAGGAAGGGGGGCTGTTATCAGCCTCTTAACCTCTTTTTGGGGTCACAGGCTCTTTGCAAATCCAGTAAGAGCTCTGAACCCTCTTCCTCTAAAGAATGTCTATGTTCGCACACTCTTCACCCAACCTGTCTCTTTCTTGGCCCCACTCTGCTCCAGACATGTGGGGATACCACATGAATCTGGAATTGCCAGATTTTCTGGTATTTCAAGACAAGTTAGAAATACAGAAGTTTATGTGAGTTGTTTCAGTTGTTTTTTTTTTTAAACTGTGCTAGGCAAGTGACATACCCTCCAGACTGTTGAGGACTCTAAAGTGCCGTAAAATCCTTGTCTTCCCTGTTCACTCTGATTCTCATATTCTTTTGGTTTGGCTTCACTTTTTCATGTAAGAGGTTGTCCAAAAATGTCTGGTGATCCTTGGCACTCCTTAACTGTAGGTTCAACATGAATACCAGCTTCCTGTAGGAGATAGAGGGTGAGCATGTGTTTCTCTGCAGGCACTTAGCCTTTCCAGAGAGCGGTCCAGTCTCCTGTGGGAGGGAGGACTGTGGAGTGATTAATACCAGCAGGAGAAGGTACAAGGTTCTGTAGCTGGGTGCTCTGGTTTGGAAATGGGAGGTGCAATATCTAGATGATGGCTAATTCCCCCAGTTTCCATTTTCACTTCATCTCAGGGCTCCTCTTTGCCAGTTAGTTGCCTTTGAAGCCACAGAATCTACTTGTTAATTTTTTTCTTGTTTTCTGTAGCCATACTTTGTTATGCAGGCCTGGGCCGAGACTCTGGAGGTCTAAATAGCTCCATCCGCTTTCAAAATTCTCTCCCCATTTTCAACCTAACAACCATCTCTGCCTTCTCGCTACCTGGAGTGTTCAGGTGTACCCATCAGGGATTCTACAGAACAAGTTATTTGCTGCTTGTTGGTATCCTACTCTAAACTTGTTGGCAGAGAAAGCTAACTTAGTGACCATTTGTTCTGCTGGTTTCTAAAATCTTGCCTCTGTAGTTATCTATCTTCTTAGTAAAGATTAAAAAAGAAAAAAGAATTGTTTTAACAGTCTTTCAAGTGGGGATTTGGGAGGGGATCTTTGGAACCTTATTGTAAGGTTTTTCTGGGCTCCGCGAGGAGAAAATTTCAATCAGACAGAAAGCAGAATAGTCAGGGCTTTATTGGACTTTGCGCTCCCGGGCGAAACTCCCAAGTCCGCAAAACGGGCCTGGGGAAGTCACGCGCAGAACAAAGGGGTACCGGCTCTTTTAAGCAGAGGAATTTCGCGGGCTTCCCATATCACGATTG